>CAXCFB010000034.1:0-137242 GCA_963981305.1 Rupicapra rupicapra | reverse complement strand
CCCCTGGAGGACCACGTGATTTCCCGTGGGGGCCCACGTGATTTCCCCTGGGGGCCCACGTGATTTCCCCTGGGGGCCCACCTGATTTCCCCTGGGGGCCCACGTGATTTCCCCTGGGGGCCCACGTGATTGCCCCACCTGGCCCACGTGATTGCCCCACCTGGCCCACGTGATTTCCCCTGGGGGCCCACGTGATTTCCCCTGGGGGCCCACGTGATTTCCCCTGGGGGCCCACGTGATTTCCCCTGGGGGCCCACGTGATTGCCCCACCTGGCCCACGTGATTGCCCCACCTGGCCCACGTGATTTCCCCAGGCGGCCCACGTGATTTCCCTGGGGGCCCACGTGATTTCCCCTGGGGGCCCACATGATTTCCCCTGGGGGCCCACGTGATTTCCCCACCTGGCCCATGTGATTGCCCCACCTGGCCCACGTGATTTCCCCAGGCGGCCCACGTGATTTGCCCTGGGGGCCCACGTGATTTCCCCTGGGGGCCCACGTGATTTCCCCTGGGGGCCCACGTGATTTCCCCTGGGGGCCCACGTGATTTCCCCTGGGTGCCCACGTGATTGCTCCACCTTGCCCACCTGATTGCCCCACCTGGCCCACGTGATTGCCCCACCTGGCCCACGTGATTGCTCCACCTGGCCCACGTGATTTCCCCTGGGGGCCCACGTGATTTCCCCTGGGGGCCCACGTGATTTCCCCTGGGGGCCCACGTGATTTCCCCCGGGGGGCCACGTGATTTCCCCTGGGGGCCCACGTGATTTCCCCTGGGGTCCCACGTGATTGCTCCACCTGGCCCACGTGATTACCCCACCTGGCCCACGTGATTTCCCCTGGGGGCCCACGTGATTTCCCCTGGGGGCCCACGTGATTTCCCCTGGGGGCCCACGTGATTTCCCCTGGGGGCCCACGTGGTTTCCCCATGGGGGCCCAAGTGACTTCCCCTGGGGGCCCACGTGATTTCCCCTGGGGGCCCACGTGGTTTCCCCTGGGGGCCCACGTGATTTGCCCTGGGGTCCCACGTGATTTCCCCTGGGGGCCCACGTGATTTCCACTGGGGGCCCACGTGATTGCTCCACCTGGCCCACGTGATTGCCCCACCTGGCCCACGTGATTGCCCCACCTGGCCCACGTGATTTCCCCTGGGGGCCCACGTGATTTCCCCTGGGGGCCCACGTGATTGCTCCACCTGGCCCACGTGATTGCCCCACCTGGCCCACGTGATTTCCCCTGGGGGCCCACGTGATTTCCCCTGGGGGCCCACGTGATTTCCCCTGGGGGCCCACGTGATTTGCCCTGGGGGCCCACGTGATTTCCCCTGGGGGCCCACGTGATTTCCCCTGGGGGCCCACGTGATTTCCCCTGGGGGCCCACGTGATTACCCCTGGGGGCCCACGTGATTTCCCCTGGGGGCCCACGTGATTTCCCCTGGGGGCCCACGTGATTGTCCCTCCTGCCCCACGTGATTGCCCCACCTGGCCCACGTGATTTTCCCTGGGGGCCCACGTGATTGCTCCACCTGACCCACGTGATTGCCCCACCTGGCACACGTGATTGCCCCACCTGGCCCACGTAATTTCCCCTTGCGTCCCACGTGATTTCCCCTTGGGGCCCACGTGATTTCCCCTGGGGTCCCACGTGATTTCCCCTGGGTGCCCACGTGATTGCTCCACCTTGCCCACCTGATTGCCCCACCTGGCCCACTTGATTGCCCCACCTGGCCCACGTGATTGCCCCACCTGGCCCACGTGGTTTCCCCTGGGGGCCCACGTGATTTCCCCTGGGGGCCCACGTGATTTCCCCTGGGGGCCCACGTGATTTCCCCTGGGGGCCCACGTGATTTCCCCTGGGGGCCCACGTGACTTCTCCTGGGGGACCACGTGATTTCCCCTGGGGGCCCACGTGATTTCCCCTGGGGGCCCACGTGATTTCCCCTGGGGGCCCACGTGATTTCCCCTGGGGGCCCACGTGATTTCCCCTGGGGGCCCACGTGATTTCCCGTGGGGGCCCACGTGATTTCCCCTGGGGGCCCACGTGATTTCACCTGGGGGCCCACGTGATTGCCCCACCTGGCCCACGTGATTTCCCCTGGGGGCCCACGTGATTTCCCCTGGGGGCCCTCGTGATTTCCCCTGGGGGCCCACGTGATTTCCCCTGGGGGCCCACGTGATTGCTCCACCTGGCCCACGTGATTGCCCCACCTGGCCCACGTGATTTCCCCTGGGGGCCCACGTGATTTCCCCTGGGGGCCCACGTGATTTCCCCTGGGGGCCCACGTGATTTCCCCTGGGGGCCCACGTGATTTCCCCTGGGGGCCCACGTGATTTCCCCTGGGGGCCCACGTGATTTCCCCTGGGGGCCCACGTGATTTCCCCTGGGGCCCCACGTGATTGCCCCACCTGGCCCACGTGATTGCCCCACCTGGCCCACGTGATTTCCCCTGGGGGCCCACGTGATTTCCCCTGGGGGCCCACGTGATTTCCCCTGGGGGCCCACGTGATTTCCCCTGGGGGCCCACGTGATTTCCCCTGGGGGCCCACGTGATTTCCCCTGGGGGCCCACGTGATTTCCCCTGGGGGCCCACGTGATTTCCCCTGGGGGCCCACGTGATTTCCCCTGGGGGCCCACGTGATTTCCCCTGGGGGCCCACGTGATTTCCCCTGGGGCCCCACGTGATTGCCCCACCTGGCCCACGTGATTGCCCCACCTGGCCCACGTGATTTCCCCTGGGGGCCCACGTGATTTCCCCTGGGGGCCCACGTGATTTCCCCTGGGGGCCCACGTGATTTCCCCTGGGGGCCCACGTGATTTCCCCTGGGGGCCCACGTGATTTCCCCTGGGGGCCCACGTGATTTCCCCTGGGGGCCCACGTGATTTCCCCTTGGGGCCCACGTGATTTCCCCTCGGGGCCCACGTGATTTCCCCTGGGGGCCCACGTGATTTCCCCTGGGGGCCCACGTGATTGGCCCTGGGGGCCCACTTGATTTCCCCTGGGGGCCCACGTGATTTCCCCTGGGGGCCCACGTGATTTCCCCTGGGGGCCCACGTGATTTCCCCTGGGGGCCCACGTGATTTCCCCTGGCGGCCCACGAGATTTGCCCTGGGGGCCCACGTGATTTCCCCTGGGGGCTCACGTGATTTCCCCTGGGGGCCCACGTGATTGCTCCACCTGGCCCACGTGATTGCCCCACGTGGCCCACGTGATTGCCCCACCTGGCCCACGTGATTTCCCCTGGGGGCCCACGTGATTTCCCCTGGGGGCCCACGTGATTGCCCCTGGGGGCCCACGTGATTTGCCCTGGGGGCCCTCGTGATTTCCCCTGGGGGCCCATGTGATTGCCCCACCTGGCCCACGTGATTGCCCCACCTGGCCCACGTGATTTCCCCTGGGGGCCCACGTGATTTCCCCTGGGGGCCCACGTGATTTCCCCTGGGGGCCCACGTGATTGCTCCACCTGGCCCACGTGATTAACCCACCTGGCCCACGTGATTTTCCCTGGGGGCCCACGTGATTTCCCCTGGGGGCCCACGCGATTTCCCCTGGGGGCCCACGTGATTTCCCCTGGGGGCCCACGTTATTTCCCCTGGGGCCCCACGTGATTTCCCATGGGGGCCCACGTGATTTCCCCTGGGCGCCGACGTGATTTCCCCTGGGCGCCGACGTGATTTCCCCTGGGGGCCCACGTGATTGCTCCACCTGGCCCACGTGATTGCCCCACCTGGCCCACGTGATTTCCCCTGGGGGCCCACGTGATTTCCCCTGGGGGCCCACGTGATTTCCCCTGGGGGCCCACGTGATTTCCCCTGGGGGCCCACGTGATTTCCCCTGGGGGCCCACGTGATTTCCCCTGGGGGCCCACGTGATTTCCCCTGGGGGCCCACGTTATTTCCCCTGGAGGCCCACGTGATTTCCCCTGGCGGCCCACGTGATTTGCCCTGGGGGC
Organism: Rupicapra rupicapra; assembly: GCA_963981305.1. Lineage (NCBI taxonomy): Eukaryota > Metazoa > Chordata > Mammalia > Artiodactyla > Bovidae > Rupicapra > Rupicapra rupicapra. The sequence continues at coordinate 133,293 of CAXCFB010000034.1, read as the reverse complement.
CCATGTGATTTCCCCTGGGGGCCCACGTGATTTCCCCTGGGGGCCCATGTGATTTCCCCTGGGGTCCCACGTGATTTCCCCTGGGGGCCCCCGTGATTGCCCCACCTGACCCACGTGATTGCCCCACCTGGCCCACGTGATTTCCCCTGGGGGCCCACGTGATTTCCCCTGGGGGCCCACGTGATTTCCCCTGGGGGCCCACGTGATTTGCCCTGTGGGCCCACGTGATTTCCCCTGGGGGCCCACGTTATTTGCCCTGGGGGCCCACGTGATTTCCCCTGGGGGCCCACGTGATTGCTCCACCTGGCCCACGTGATTGCCCCACCTGGCCCATGTGATTTCCCCTGGAGGCCCACGTGATTTCCCCTGGGGGACCACGTGATTTCCCGTGGGGGCCCACGTGATTTCCCCTGGGGGCCCACGTGATTTCACCTGGGGGCCCACGTGATTGCCCCACCTGGCCCACGTGATTTCCCCTGGGGGCCCACGTGATTTCCCCTGGGGGCCCTCGTGATTTCCCCTGGGGGCCCACGTGATTTCCCCTGGGGGCCCACGTGATTGCTCCACCTGGCCCACGTGATTGCCCCACCTGGCCCACGTGATTTCCCCTGGGGGCCCACGTGATTTCCCCTGGGGGCCCACGTGATTTCCCCTGGGGGCCCACGTGATTTCCCCTGGGGGCCCACGTGATTTCCCCTGGGGGCCCACGTGATTTCCCCTGGGGGCCCACGTGATTTCCCCTGGGGGCCCACGTGATTTCCCCTGGGGGCCCACTTGATTTCCCCTGGGGTCCCACGTGATTTCCCCTAGGGGCCCACGTGATTTCCCCTGGGGGCCCACGTGATTTCCCCTGGGGGCCCACGTGATTTCCCCTGGGGGCCCACGTGATTGCTCCCCTGGCCCACGTGATTCCCCACCTGGCCCACGTGATTTCCCCTGGGGGCCCACGTGATTTCCCCTGGGGGCCACGTGATTTCCCCTGGGGGCCCACGTGATTTCCCCTGGGGGCCCACGTGATTTCCCCTGGGGGCCCACGTGATTTCCCCTGGGGGCCCACGTGATTTCCCCTGGGGGCCCACGTGATTTCCCCTGGGGGCCCACGTGATTTCCCCTGGGGCCCACGTGATTGCCCCACTGGCCCACGTGATTGCCCCACCTGGCCCACGTGATTTCCCCTGGGGGCCCACGTGATTTCCCTGGGGGCCCACGTGATTTGCCCTGGGGGCCCACGTGATTTCCCCTGGGGGCCCACGTGATTTGCCCTGGGGGCCCACGTGATTTCCCCTGGGGGCCCACGTGATTGCTCCACCGGGCCCACGTGATTGCCCCACCTGGCCCACGTGATTTCCCCTGGGGGCCCACGTGATTTCCCCTGGGGGCCCACGTGATTTCCCCTGGGGGCCCACGTGATTTGCCCTGGGGGCCCACGTGATTTCCCCTGGGGGCCCACATGATTGCTCCACCTGGCCCACGTGATTGCCCCACCTGGCCCACGTGATTTCCCCTCGGGGCCCACGTGATTTCCCCTCGGGGCCCACGTCATTTCCCCTCCGGGCCCACGTGATTTCTCCACCTGGGCCCACGTGATTGCCCCACCTCGCCCACGTGATTTCCCCTGGGGGCCCACGTGATTTCCCCTGGGGGCCCACGTGATTTGCCCTGGTGGCCCACGTGATTTCCCCTGGGGGCCCACGTGATTGCTCCACCTGCCCCACGTGATTGCCCCTCCTGGCCCACGTGATTTCCCCACCTGGCCCACGTGATTTCCCCTGGGGGCCCACGTGATTTCCCCTCGGGGCCCACGTGATTTCCCCTGGGGGCCCACGTGATTTCTCCACCGGGCCCACGTGATTGCCCCACCTCGCCCACGTGATTTCCCCTGGGGGCCCACGTGATTTCCCCTGGGGGCCCACGTGATTTCTCCCCTGGCCCACGTGATTTCCCCTGGTGGCCCACGTGATTTCCCCTGGGGGCCCACGTGATTGCTCCCCTGGGGGCCCACGTGATTTCCCCACCTGGCCCACGTGATTTCCCCTGGGGGCCCACGTGATTTCCCCTTGGGGGCCCACGTGATTTCCCCTGGGGGCCCACGTGATTTCCCCTGGGGGCCCACGTGATTTCCCCTGGGGGCCCACGTGATTTCCCCTGGGGCCCACGTGATTTCCCCTGGGGGCCCACGTGATTTCCCCTGGGGGCCCACGTGATTTCCCCTGGGTGCCCACGTGATTTCCCCTGGCCCACGTGATTGCCCACCTGGCCCACGTGATTTCCCCTGGGGGCCCACGTGATTTCCCCTGGGTGCCCACGTGATTACCCCTGGGTGCCCACGTGATTTCCCCTGGGGGCCCACGTTATTTCCCCTGGGGGCCCACGTGATTTCCCCTGGAGGCCCACGTGATTTCCCCTGGGGGACCACGTGATTTCCCCTGGGGGCCCACGTGATTTGCCCTGGGGGCCCTCGTGATTTCCCCTGGGGGCCCACGTGATTGCCCCACCTGGCCCACGTGATTGCCCCACCTGGCCCACGTGATTTCCCCTGGGGGCCCACGTGATTTCCCCTGGGGGCCCACGTGATTTCCCCTGGGGGCCCACGTGATTGCTCCACCTGTCCCACGTGATTGCCCCACCTGGCCCACGTGATTTCCCCTGGGGGCCCACGTGATTTCCCCTGGGGGCCCACGTGATTTCCCCTGGGGGCCCACGTGATTTCCCCTGGAGGCCCACGTGATTTCCCCTGGGGCCCACGTGATTTCCCCTGGGGGCCCACGTGATTTCCCCTGGGGGACCACGTGATTTCCCCTGGGGGCCCACGTGATTTCCCTGGGGGCCCACGTGATTTCACTTGGGGGCCCACGTGATTTCCCCTGGGGGCCCACGTGATTGCTCCACCTGGCCCACGTGATTGCCCCACCTGGCCCACGTGATTTCCCCTGGGGGCCCATGTGATTTCCCCTGGGGGCCCACGTGTTTTCCCCTGGGGGCCCACGTGATTTCCCCTGGGGGCCCACGTGATTTCCCCTGGGGGCCCACGTGATTGCCCCTGGGGGCCCAGGTGATTGCCCCACCTGGCCCACGTGATTTACCCTGGGGGCCCACGTGATTTCCCCTGGGGGCCCACGTGATTTCCCCTGGGGGCCCACGTGATTTCCCCTGGGGGCCCACGTGATTTCCCCTGGGGGCCCACGTGATTTCCCCTGGGGCCCCACGTGATTGCCCCACCTGGCCCACGTGATTTCCCCTGGAGGCCCACGTGATTTCCCCTGGGGGACCACGTGATTTCCCGTGGGGGCCCACGTGATTTCTCCTGGGGGCCCACGTGATTTAACCTGGGGGCCCACGTGATTGCCCCACCTGGCCCACGTGATTTCCCCTGGGGGCCCACGTGATTTCCCCTGGGGGCCCACGTGATTTGCCCTAGGGGCCCACGTGATTTGCCCTGGTGGCCCACGTGATTTCCCCTGGGGGCCCACGTGATTTCCCCTGGGGGCCCACGTGATTTGCCCTGGGGGCCCACGTGATTTCCCCTTGGAGCCCACGTCATTTCCCCTGGGGGCCCACGTGATTTCCCCTGGGGGCCCACGTGATTTCCCCTGGGGGCCCACGTGATTTCCCCTTGGAGCCCACGTGATTTCCCCTGGGGGCCCACGTGATTTCCCCTGGGGGCCCACGTGATTTCCCCTGGGTGCCCACGTGTTTTCCCCTGGGTGCCCACGTGATTTCCCCTGGGGGCCCACGTGATTTCCCCTGGGTGCCCACGTGATTTCCCCTGGGTGCCCACGTGATTTCCCCTGGGGGCCCACGTGATTTCCCCTGGGGGCCCACGTGATTTCCCCTGGAGGCCCACGTGATTTACCCTGGGGGACCACGTGATTTCCCGTGGGGGCCCACGTGATTTCCCCTGGGGGCCCACGTGATTTCACCTGGGGGCCCACGTAATTTCCCCACCTGGCCCACGTGATTTCCCCGGGGGCCCACGTGATTTCCCCTGGGGGCCCACGTGATTTCCCCTGGGGGCCCACGTGATTACCCCTGGGGGCCCACGTGATTGCTCAACCTGGCCCACGTGATTGCCCCACCTGGCCCACGTGATTTCCCCTGGGGGCCCACGTGATTTCCCCTGGGGGCCCACGTGATTTCCCCTGGGGGCCCACGTGATTTCCCCAGGCGGCCCACGTGATTTCCCCTGGGGGCCCACGTGATTTCCCCTGGGGGCCCACTTGATTTCCCCTGGGGGCCCACGTGATTTGCCCTGGGGGCCCTCGTGATTTCCCCTGGGGGCCCACGTGATTGCCCCACCTGGCCCACGTGATTGCCCCACCTGGCCCACGTGATTTCCCCTGGGGGCCCACGTGATTTCCCCTGGGGGCCCACGTGATTTCCCCTGGGGGCCCACGTGATTGCTCCACCTGGCCCACGTGATTGCCCCACCTGGCCCACGTGATTTCCCCTGGGGGCCCACGTGATTTCCCCTGGGGGCCCACGTGATTTCCCCTGGGGTCCCACGTGATTTCCCCTGGAGGCCCACGTGATTTCCCCTGGGGCCCACGTGATTTCCCCTGGGGGCCCACGTGATTTCCCCTGGGGGCCCACGTGATTTCCCCTGGGGGGCCACGTGATTTCCCCTGGGGGCCCCCGTGATTTCACCTGGGGGCCCAGGTGATTTCCCCTGGGGGCCCACGTGATTGCTCCACCTGGCCCACGTGATTGCCCCACCTGGCCCACGTGATTTCCCCTGGGGGCCCACGTGATTTCCCCTGGGGGCCCACGTGATTTCCCGTGGGGGCCCACGTGATTTCTCCTGGGGGCCCACGTGATTTCCCCTGGAGGCCCACGTGATTTCCCCTGGGGGACCACGTGATTTCCCGTGGGGGCCCACGTGATTTCTCCTGGGGGCCCACGTGATTTAACCTGGGGGCCCACGTGATTGCCCCACCTGGCCCACGTGATTTCCCCTGGGGGCCCACGTGATTTCCCCTGGGGGCCCACGTGATTTCCCCTTGGGACCCACGTGGTTTCCCCTCGGGGCCCACGTGATTTCCCCTGGGGGCCCACGTGATTTCCCCTGGGGGCCCACGTGATTGGCCCTGGGGGCCCACTTGATTTCCCCTGGGGGCCCACGTGATTTCCCCTGGGGGCCCACGTGATTTCCCCTGGGGGCCCACGTGATTTCCCCTGGGGGCCCACGTGATTTCCCCTGGCGGCCCACGTGATTTGCCCTGGGGGCCCACGTGATTTCCCCTGGGGGCCCACGTGATTTCCCCTGGGGGCCCACGTGATTGCTCCTCCTGGCCCACGTGATTGCCCCACGTGGCCCACGTGATTGCCCCACCTGGCCCACGTGATTTCCCCTGGGGGCCCACGTGATTTCCCCTGGGGGCCCACGTGATTTCCCCTGGGGGCCCACGTGATTGCTCCACCTGGCCCACGTGATTGCCCCACCTGGCCCACGTGATTTGCCCTGGGGGCCCACGTGATTTGCCCTGGGGGCCCACGTGATTTCCCCTGGGGTCCCACGTGATTTCCCCTGGGGGCCCACGTGATTTCCCCTGGGGTCCCACGTGATTTCCCCTAGGGGCCCACGTGATTTCCCCTGGGGGACCACGTGATTTCCCCTGGGGGCCCACGTGATTGCTCCACCTGGCCCACGTGATTGCCCCACCTGGCCCACGTGATTGCCCCACCTGGCCCACGTGATTTGCCCTGGGGGCCCACGTGATTTGCCCTGGTGGCCCACGTGATTTCCCCTGGGGGCCCACGTGATTTCCCCTGGGGGCCCACGTGATTTGCCCTGGGGGCCCACGTGATTTCCCCTTGGAGCCCACGTGATTTCCCCTGGGGGCCCACGTGATTTCCCCTGGGGGCCCACGTGATTTCCCCTGGGGGCCCACGTGATTTCCCCTTGGGGCCCACGTGATTTCCCCTGGGGGCCCACGTGATTTCCCCTGGGGGCCCACGTGATTTCCCCTGGGTGCCCACGTGATTTCCCCTGGGTGCCCACGTGATTTCCCCTGGGGGCCCACGTGATTTCCCCTGGGTGCCCACGTGATTTCCCCTGGGTGCCCACGTGATTTCCCCTGGGGGCCCACGTGATTTCCCCTGGGGGCCCACGTGATTTCCCCTGGGTGCCCACGTGATTTCCCCTGGGGGCCCACGTGATTTGCCCTGGGGGCCCACGTGATTTCCCCTGGGGGCCCACGTGATTTCCCCTGGGGGCCCACGTGATTGCTCCACCTGGCCCACGTGATTGCCCCACCTGGCCAACGTGATTTCCCCTGGAGGCCCACCTGATTTCCCCTGGCGGCCCACGTCATTGCCCCTGGGGGCCCACGTGATTGCCCCACCTGGCCCACGTGATTTCCCCTGGGGGCCCACGTGATTTCCCCTGGGGGCCCACGTGATTTCCCCTGGGGGCCCACGTGATTTCCCCTGGGGGCCCACGTGATTTCCCCTGGGGCCCCACGTGATTGCCCCACCTGGCCCACGTGATTTCCCCTGGAGGCCCACGTGATTTCCCCTGGGGGACCACGTGATTTCCCGTGGGGGCCCACGTGATTTCTCCTGGGGGCCCACGTGATTTAACCTGGGGGCCCACGTGATTGCCCCACCTGGCCCACGTGATTTCCCCTGGGGGCCCACGTGATTTCCCCTGGGGGCCCACGTGATTTGCCCTGGGGGCCCACGTGATTTGCCCTGGTGGCCCACGTGATTTCCCCTGGGGGCCCACGTGATTTCCCCTGGGGGCCCACGTGATTTGCCCTGGGGGCCCACGTGATTTCCCCTTGGAGCCCACGTGATTTCCCCTGGGGGCCCACGTGATTTCCCCTGGGGGCCCACGTGATTTCCCCTGGGGGCCCACGTGATTTCCCCTTGGAGCCCACGTGATTTCCCCTGGGGGCCCACGTGATTTCCCCTGGGGGCCCACGTGATTTCCCCTGGGTGCCCACGTGTTTTCCCCTGGGTGCCCACGTGATTTCCCCTGGGGGCCCACGTGATTTCCCCTGGGTGCCCACGTGATTTCCCCTGGGTGCCCACGTGATTTCCCCTGGGGGCCCACGTGATTTCCCCTGGGGGCCCACGTGATTTCCCCTGGGTGCCCACGTGATTTCCCCTGGGGGCCCACGTGATTTGCCCTGGGGGCCCACGTGATTTCCCCTGGGGGCCCACGTGATTTCCCTTGGGGGCCCACGTGATTGCTCCACCTGGCCCACGTGATTGCCCCACCTGGCCCACGTGATTTCCCCTGGAGGCCCACGTGATTTACCCTGGGGGACCACGTGATTTCCCGTGGGGGCCCACGTGATTTCCCCTGGGGGCCCACGTGATTTCACCTGGGGGCCCAAGTAATTGCCCCACCTGGCCCACGTGATTTCCCCGGGGGCCCACGTGATTTCCCCTGGGGGCCCACGTGATTTCCCCTGGGGGCCCACGTGATTTCCCCTGGGGGCCCACGTGATTGCTCCACCTGGCCCACGTGATTGCCCCACCTGGCCCACGTGATTTCCCCTGGGGGCCCACGTGATTTCCCCTGGGGGCCCACGTGATTTCCCCTGGGGGCCCACGTGATTTCCCCAGGCGGCCCACGTGATTTCCCCTGGGGGCCCACGTGATTTCCCCTGGGGGCCCACTTGATTTCCCCCGGGGGCCCACGTGATTTGCCCTGGGGGCCCTCGTGATTTCCCCTGGGGGCCCACGTGATTGCCCCACCTGGCCCACGTGATTGCCCCACCTGGCCCACGTGATTTCCCCTGGGGGCCCACGTGATTTCCCCTGGGGGCCCACGTGATTTCCCCTGGGGGCCCACGTGATTGCTCCACCTGGCCCACGTGATTGCCCCACCGGGCCCACGTGATTTCCCCTGGGGGCCCACGTGATTTGCCCTGTGGGCCCACGTGATTTCCCCTGGGGGCCCACGTTATTTGCCCTGGGAGCCCACGTGATTTCCCCTGGGGGCCCACGTGATTGCTCCACCTGGCCCACGTGATTGCCCCACCTGGCCCATGTGATTTCCCCTGGAGGCCCACGTGATTTCCCCTGGGGGACCACGTGATTTCCCGTAGGGGCCCACGTGATTTCCCCTGGGGGCCCACGTGATTTCACCTGGGGGCCCACGTGATTGCCCCACCTGGCCCACGTGATTTCCCCTGGGGGCCCACGTGATTTCCCCTGGGGGCCCTCGTGATTTCCCCTGGGGGCCCACGTGATTTCCCCTGGGGGCCCACGTGATTGCTCCACCTGGCCCACGTGATTGCCCCACCTGGCCCACGTGATTTCCCCTGGGGGCCCACGTGATTTCCCCTGGGGGCCCACGTGATTTCCCCTGGGGGCCCACGTGATTTCCCCTGGGGGCCCACGTGATTTCCCCTGGGGGCCCACGTGATTTCCCCTGGGGGCCCACGTGATTTCCCCTGGGGGCCCACGTGATTTCCCCTGGGGGCCCACTTGATTTCCCCTGGGGTCCCACGTGATTTCCCCTAGGGGCCCACGTGATTTCCCCTGGGGGCCTACGTGATTTCCCCTGGGGGCCCACGTGATTTCCCCTGGGGGCCCACGTGATTGCTCCACCTGGCCGAAGTGATTACCCCACCTGGCCCACGTGATTTCCCCTGGGGGCCCACGTGATTTCCCCTGGGGGCCCACGTGATTTCCCCTGGGGGCCCACGTGATTTCCCCTGGGGGCCCACGTGATTTCCCCTGGGGGCCCACGTGATTTCCCCTGGGGGCCCACGTGATTGCTCCACCTGGCCCACGTGATTTCCCCTGGGGGCCCACGTGATTTCCCCTGGGGGCCCACGTGATTTCCCCTGGGGTCCCACGTGATTTCCCCTAGGGGCCCACGTGATTTTCCCTGGGGGCCCACGTGATTTCCCCTGGGGCCCCACGTGATTGCTCCACCTGGCCCACGTGATTGCCCCACGTGGCCCACGTGATTGCCCCACCTGGCCCACGTGATTTGCCCTGGGGGCCCACGTGATTTGCCCTGGGGGCCCACGTGATTTGCCCTGGGGGCCCACGTGATTTCCCCTGGGGGCCCACGTGATTTGCCCTGGGGGCCCACGTGATTTCCCCTGGGGGCCCACGTGATTGCTCCACCTGGCCCACGTGATTGCCCCACCTGGCCCACGTGATTTCCCCTGGGGGCCCACGTGATTTCCCCTGGGGGCCCACGTGATTTCCCCTGGGGGCCCACGTGATTTGCCCTGGGGGCCCACGTGATTTCCCCTGGGGGCCCACATGATTGCTCCACCTGGCCCACGTGATTGCCCCACCTGGCCCACGTGATTTCCCCTCGGGGCCCACGTGATTTCCCCTCGGGGCCCACGTCATTTCCCCTGGGGGCCCACGTGATTTCTCCACCGGGCCCACGTGATTGCCCCACCTCGCCCACGTGATTTCCCCTGGGGGCCCAAGTGATTTCCCCTGGGGGCCCACGTGATTTGCCCTGGTGGCCCACGTGATTTCCCCTGGGGGCCCACGTGATTGCTCCACCTGCCCCACGTGATTGCCCCTCCTGGCCCACGTGATTTCCCCACCTGGCCCACGTGATTTCCCCTGGGGGCCCACGTGATTTCCCCTCGGGGCCCACGTTTTTTCCCCTGGGGGCCCACGTGATTTCTCCACCGGGCCCACGTGATTGCCCCACCTCGCCCACGTGATTTCCCCTGGGGGCCCAAGTGATTTCCCCTGGGGGCCCACGTGATTTCCCCTGGTGTCCCACGTGATTTCCCCTGGTGTCCCACGTGATTTCCCCTGGGGGCCCACGTGATTGCTCCACCTGGCCCACGTGATTGCCCCACCTGGCCCACGTGATTTCCCCTGGGGGCCCACGTGATTTCCCCTTGGAGCCCACGTGATTTCCCCTGGGGGCCCACGTGATTTCCCCTGGGGGCCCACGTGATTTCCCCTGGGGGCCCACGTGATTTCCCCTTGGAGCCCACGTGATTTCCCCTGGGGGCCCACGTGATTTCCCCTGGGGGCCCACGTGATTTCCCCTGGGTGCCCACGTGATTTCCCCTGGGTGCCCACGTGATTTCCCCTGGGGGCCCACGTGATTTCCCCTGGGTGCCCACGTGATTACCCCTGGGTGCCCACGTGATTTCCCCTGGGGGCCCACGTTATTTCCCCTGGGGGCCCACGTGATTTCCCCTGGAGGCCCACGTGATTTCCCCTGGGGGACCACGTGATTTCCCCTGGGGGCCCACGTGATTTGCCCTGGGGGCCCTCGTGATTTCCCCTGGGGGCCCACGTGATTGCTCCACCTGTCCCACGTGATTGCCCCACCTGGCCCACGTGATTTCCCCTGGGGGCCCACGTGATTTCCCCTGGGGGCCCACGTGATTTGCCCTGGGGGCCCTCGTGATTTCCCCTGGGGGCCCACGTGATTGCCCCACCTGGCCCACGTGATTGCCCCACCTGGCCCACGTGATTTCCCCTGGGGGCCCACGTGATTTCCCCTGGGGGCCCACGTGATTTGCCCTGGGGGCCCACGTGATTTCCCCTTGGAGCCCACGTCATTTCCCCTGGGGGCCCACGTGATTTCCCCTGGGGGCCCACGTGATTTCCCCTGGGGGCCCACGTGATTTCCCCTTGGAGCCCACGTGATTTCCCCTGGGGGCCCACGTGATTTCCCCTGGGGGCCCACGTGATTTCCCCTGGGTGCCCACGTGTTTTCCCCTGGGTGCCCACGTGATTTCCCCTGGGGGCCCACGTGATTTCCCCTGGGTGCCCACGTGATTTCCCCTGGGTGCCCACGTGATTTCCCCTGGGGGCCCACGTGATTTCCCCTGGGGGCCCACGTGATTTCCCCTGGGTGCCCACGTGTTTTCCCCTGGGTGCCCACGTGATTTCCCCGGGGGCCCACGTGATTTCCCCTGGGGGCCCACGTGATTTCCCCTGGGGGCCCACGTGATTACCCCTGGGGGCCCACGTGATTGCTCAACCTGGCCCACGTGATTGCCCCACCTGGCCCACGTGATTTCCCCTGGGGGCCCACGTGATTTCCCCTGGGGGCCCACGTGATTTCCCCTGGGGGCCCACGTGATTTCCCCAGGCGGCCCACGTGATTTCCCCTGGGGGCCCACGTGATTTCCCCTGGGGGCCCACTTGATTTCCCCTGGGGGCCCACGTGATTTGCCCTGGGGGCCCTCGTGATTTCCCCTGGGGGCCCACGTGATTGCCCCACCTGGCCCACGTGATTGCCCCACCTGGCCCACGTGATTTCCCCTGGGGGCCCACGTGATTTCCCCTGGGGGCCCACGTGATTTCCCCTGGGGGCCCACGTGATTGCTCCACCTGGCCCACGTGATTGCCCCACCTGGCCCACGTGATTTCCCCTGGGGGCCCACGTGATTTCCCCTGGGGGCCCACGTGATTTCCCCTGGGGTCCCACGTGATTTCCCCTGGAGGCCCACGTGATTTCCCCTGGGGCCCACGTGATTTCCCCTGGGGGCCCACGTGATTTCCCCTGGGGGCCCACGTGATTTCCCCTGGGGGCCCACGTGATTTCCCCTGGGGGCCCCCATGATTTCACCTGGGGGCCCAGGTGATTTCCCCTGGGGGCCCACGTGATTGCTCCACCTGGCCCACGTGATTGCCCCACCTGGCCCACGTGATTTCCCCTGGGGGCCCACGTGATTTCCCCTGGGGGCCCACGTGATTTCCCGTGGGGGCCCACGTGATTTCTCCTGGGGGCCCACGTGATTTAACCTGGGGGCCCACGTGATTGCCCCACCTGGCCCACGTGATTTGCCCTGGGGGCCCACGTGATTTGCCCTGGTGGCCCACGTGATTTCCCCTGGGGGCCCACGTGATTTCCCCTGGGGGCCCACGTGATTTGCCCTGGGGGCCCACGTGATTTCCCCTTGGAGCCCACGTGATTTCCCCTGGGGGCCCACGTGATTTCCCCTGGGGGCCCACGTGATTTCCCCTGGGGGCCCACGTGATTTCCCCTTGGGGCCCACGTGATTTCCCCTGGGGGCCCACGTGATTTCCCCTGGGGGCCCACGTGATTTCCCCTGGGTGCCCACGTGATTTCCCCTGGGTGCCCACGTGATTTCCCCTGGGGGCCCACGTGATTTCCCCTGGGTGCCCACGTGATTTCCCCTGGGTGCCCACGTGATTTCCCCTGGGGGCCCACGTGATTTCCCCTGGGGGCCCACGTGATTTCCCCTGGGTGCCCACGTGATTTCCCCTGGGGGCCCACGTGATTTGCCCTGGGGGCCCACGTGATTTCCCCTGGGGGCCCACGTGATTTCCCCTGGGGGCCCACGTGATTGCTCCACCTGGCCCACGTGATTGCCCCACCTGGCCAACGTGATTTCCCCTGGAGGCCCACCTGATTTCCCCTGGCGGCCCACTTGATTGCCCCTGGGGGCCCACGTGATTGCCCCACCTGGCCCACGTGATTTCCCCTGGGGGCCCACGTGATTTCCCCTGGGGGCCCACGTGATTTCCCCTGGGGGCCCACGTGATTTCCCCTGGGGGCCCACGTGATTTCCCCTGGGGCCCCACGTGATTGCCCCACCTGGCCCACGTGATTTCCCCTGGAGGCCCACGTGATTTCCCCTGGGGGACCACGTGATTTCCCGTGGGGGCCCACGTGATTTCTCCTGGGGGCCCACGTGATTTAACCTGGGGGCCCACGTGATTGCCCCACCTGGCCCACGTGATTTCCCCTGGGGGCCCACGTGATTTCCCCTGGGGGCCCACGTGATTTGCCCTGGGGGCCCACGTGATTTGCCCTGGTGGCCCACGTGATTTCCCCTGGGGGCCCACGTGATTTCCCCTGGGGGCCCACGTGATTTGCCCTGGGGGCCCACGTGATTTCCCCTTGGAGCCCACGTGATTTCCCCTGGGGGCCCACGTGATTTCCCCTGGGGGCCCACGTGATTTCCCCTGGGGGCCCACGTGATTTCCCCTGGGGGCCCACGTGATTTCCCCTGGGGGCCCACGTGATTTCCCCTGGGGGCCCACGTGATTTCCCCTGGGGCCCACGTGATTTCCCCTGGGGGCCCACGTGATTTCCCCTGGGGGCCCACGTGATTTCCCCTGGGTGCCCACGTGTTTTCCCCTGGGTGCCCACGTGATTTCCCCTGGTGGCCCACGTGATTTCCCCTGGGTGCCCACGTGATTTCCCCTGGGTGCCCACGTGATTTCCCCTGGGGGCCCACGTGATTTCCCCTGGGGGCCCACGTGATTTCCCCTGGGTGCCCACGTGATTTCCCCTGGGGGCCCACGTGATTTCCCCTGGGGGCCCACGTGATTTCCCCTGGGTGCCCACGTGATTTCCCCTGGGGGCCCACGTGATTTGCCCTGGGGGCCCACGTGATTTCCCCTGGGGGCCCACGTGATTTCCCTTGGGGGCCCACGTGATTGCTCCACCTGGCCCACGTGATTGCCCCACCTGGCCCACGTGATTTCCCCTGGAGGCCCACGTGATTTACCCTGGGGGACCACGTGATTTCCCGTGGGGGCCCACGTGATTTCCCCTGGGGGCCCACGTGATTTCACCTGGGGGCCCAAGTAATTGCCCCACCTGGCCCACGTGATTTCCCCGGGGGCCCACGTGATTTCCCCTGGGGGCCCACGTGATTTCCCCTGGGGGCCCACGTGATTTCCCCTGGGGGCCCACGTGATTGCTCCACCTGGCCCACGTGATTGCCCCACCTGGCCCACGTGATTTCCCCTGGGGGCCCACGTGATTTCCCCTGGGGGCCCACGTGATTTCCCCTGGGGGCCCACGTGATTTCCCCAGGCGGCCCACGTGATTTCCCCTGGGGGCCCACGTGATTTCCCCTGGGGGCCCACTTGATTTCCCCCGGGGGCCCACGTGATTTGCCCTGGGGGCCCTCGTGATTTCCCCTGGGGGCCCACGTGATTGCCCCACCTGGCCCATGTGATTGCCCCACCTGGCCCACGTGATTTCCCCTGGGGGCCCACGTGATTTCCCCTGGGGGCCCACGTGATTTCCCCTGGGGGCCCACGTGATTGCTCCACCTGGCCCTCGTGATTGCCCCACCGGGCCCACGTGATTTCCCCTGGGGGCCCACGTGATTTCCCCTGGGGGCCCACGTGATTTCCCCTGGGGGCCCACGTGATTTCCCCTGGAGGCCCACGTGATTTCCCCTGGGGCCCACGTGATTTCCCCTGGGGGCCCACGTGATTTCCCCTGGGGGCCCACGTGATTTCCCCTGGGGGCCCACGTGATTTCCCCTGGGGGCCCCCGTGATTTCACCTGGGGGCCCAGGTGATTTCCCCTGGGGGCCCACGTGATTGCTCCACCTGGCCCACGTGATTGCCCCACCTGGCCCACGTGATTTCCCCTGGGGGCCCACGTGATTTCCCCTGGGGGCCCACGTGATTTCCCGTGGGGGCCCACGTGATTTCTCCTGGGGGCCCACGTGATTTCCCCTGGAGGCCCACGTGATTTCCCCTGGGGGACCACGTGATTTCCCGTGGGGGCCCACGTGATTTCTCCTGGGGGCCCACGTGATTTAACCTGGGGGCCCACGTGATTGCCCCACCTGGCCCACGTGATTTCCCCTGGGGGCCCACGTGATTTCCCCTGGGGGCCCACGTGATTTCCCCTTGGGGCCCACGTGGTTTCCCCTCGGGGCCCACGTGATTTCCCCTGGGGGCCCACGTGATTTCCCCTGGGGGCCCACGTGATTGGCCCTGGGGGCCCACTTGATTTCCCCTGGGGGCCCACGTGATTTCCCCTGGGGGCCCACGTGATTTCCCCTGGGGGCCCACGTGATTTCCCCTGGGGGCCCACGTGATTTCCCCTGGCGGCCCACGTGATTTGCCCTGGGGGCCCACGTGATTTCCCCTGGGGGCCCACGTGATTTCCCCTGGGGGCCCACGTGATTGCTCCTCCTGGCCCACGTGATTGCCCCACGTGGCCCACGAGATTGCCCCACCTGGCCCACGTGATTTCCCCTGGGGGCCCACGTGATTTCCCCTGGGGGCCCACGTGATTTCCCCTGGGGGCCCACGTGATTGCTCCACCTGGCCCACGTGATTGCCCCACCTGGCCCACGTGATTTGCCCTGGGGGCCCACGTGATTTGCCCTGGGGGCCCACGTGATTTCCCCTGGGAGCCCACGTGATTTCCCCTGGGGGCCCACGTGATTTCCCCTGGGGTCCCACGTGATTTCCCCTAAGGGCCCACGTGATTTCCCCTGGGGGCCCACGTGATTTCCCCTGGGGGCCCACGTGATTGCTCCACCTGGCCCACGTGATTGCCCCACCTGGCCCACGTGATTGCCCCACCTGGCCCACGTGATTTGCCCTGGGGGGCCACGTGATTTGCCCTGGTGGCCCACGTGATTTCCCCTGGGGGCCCACGTGATTTCCCCTGGGGGCCCACGTGATTTGCCCTGGGGGCCCACGTGATTTCCCCTTGGAGCCCACGTGATTTCCCCTGGGGGCCCACGTGATTTCCCCTGGGGGCCCACGTGATTTCCCCTGGGGGCCCACGTGATTTCCCCTTGGGGCCCACGTGATTTCCCCTGGGGGCCCACGTGATTTCCCCTGGGGGCCCACGTGATTTCCCCTGGGTGCCCACGTGATTTCCCCTGGGTGCCCACGTGATTTCCCCTGGGGGCCCACGTGATTTCCCCTGGGTTCCCCCGTGATTTCCCCTGGGTGCCCACGTGATTTCCCCTGGGGGCCCACGTGATTTCCCCTGGGGGCCCACGTGATTTCCCCTGGGTGCCCACGTGATTTCCCCTGGGGGCCCACGTGATTTGCCCTGGGGGCCCACGTGATTTCCCCTGGGGGCCCACGTGATTTCCCCTGGGGGCCCACGTGATTTCCCCTGGGGGCCCACGTGATTGCTCCACCTGGCCCACGTGATTGCCCCACCTGGCCAACGTGATTTCCCCTGGAGGCCCACCTGATTTCCCCTGGGGGACCACGTGATTTCCCGTGGGGGCCCACGTGATTTCCCCTGGGGGCCCACGTGATTTCACCTGGGGGCCCACGTAATTGCCCCACCTGGCCCACGTGATTTCCCCGGGGGCCCACGTGATTTCCCCTGGGGGCCCACGTGATTTCCCCTGGGGGCCCACGTGATTTCCCCTGGGGGCCCACGTGATTTCCCCTGGGGGCCCACGTGATTTCACCTGGGGGCCCACGTGATTTCCCCTGGGGGCCCACGTGATTGCTCCACCTGGCCCACGTGATTGCCCCACCTGGCCCACGTGATTTCCCCTGGGGGCCCACGTGATTCCCCCTGGGGGCCCACGTGATTTCCCCTGGGGGCCCACGTGATTTCCCCTGGGGGCCCACGTGATTTCCCCTGGGGGCCCACGTGATTTCCCCGGGGGCCCCACGTGATTGCCCCACCTGGCCCACGTGATTTCCCCTGGAGGCCCACGTGATTTCCCCTGGGGGACCACATGATTTCCCGTGGGGGCCCACGTGATTTCTCCTGGGGGCCCACGTGATTTCCCCTGGGGGCCCACGTGATTTCCCCGGGGGCCCCACGTGATTGCCCCACCTGGCCCACGTGATTTCCCCTGGAGGCCCACGTGATTTCCCCTGGGGGCCCACGTGATTTCCCCTGGGGGCCCACGTGATTTCCCCTTGGGGCCCACGTGGTTTCCCCTCGGGGCCCACGTGATTTCCCCTGGGGGCCCACGTGATTTCCCCTGGGGGCCCACGTGATTGGCCCTGGGGGCCCACTTGATTTCCCCTGGGGGCCCACGTGATTTCCCCTGGGGGCCCACGTGATTTCCCCTGGGGGCCCACGTGATTTCCCCTGGGGGCCCACGTGATTTCCCCTGGCGGGCCACGTGATTTGCCCTGGGGGCCCACGTGATTTCCCCTGGGGGCCCACGTGATTTCCCCTGGGGGCCCACGTGATTGCTCCTCCTGGCCCACGTGATTGCCCCACGTGGCCCATGAGATTGCCCCACCTGGCCCACGTGATTTCCCCTGGGGGCCCACGTGATTTCCCCTGGGGGCCCACGTGATTTCCCCTGGGGGCCCACGTGATTGCTCCACCTGGCCCACGTGATTGCCCCACCTGGCCCACGTGATTTGCCCTGGGGGCCCACGTGATTTGCCCTGGGGGCCCACGTGATTTCCCCTGGGAGCCCACGTGATTTCCCCTGGGGGCCCACGTGATTTCCCCTGGGGTCCCACGTGATTTCCCCTAGGGGCCCACGTGATTTCCCCTGGGGGCCCACGTGATTTCCCCTGGGGGCCCACGTGATTGCTCCACCTGGCCCACGTGATTGCCCCACCTGGCCCACGTGATTGCCCCACCTGGCCCACGTGATTTGCCCTGGGGGGCCACGTGATTTGCCCTGGTGGCCCACGTGATTTCCCCTGGGGGCCCACGTGATTTCCCCTGGGGGCCCACGTGATTTGCCCTGGGGGCCCACATGATTTCCCCTTGGAGCCCACGTGATTTCCCCTGGGGGCCCACGTGATTTCCCCTGGGTGCCCACGTGATTTCCCCTGGGGGCCCACGTGATTTGCCCTGGGGGCCCACGTGATTTCCCCTGGGGGCCCACGTGATTTCCCCTGGGGGCCCACGTGATTGCTCCACCTGGCCCACGTGATTGCCCCACCTGGCCAACGTGATTTCCCCTGGAGGCCCACCTGATTTCCCCTGGGGGACCACGTGATTTCCCGTGGGGGCCCACGTGATTTCCCCTGGGGGCCCACGTGATTTCACCTGGGGGCCCACGTAATTGCCCCACCTGGCCCACGTGATTTCCCCGGGGGCCCACGTGATTTCCACTGGGGGCCCACGTGATTTCCCCTGGGGGCCCACGTGATTTCCCCTGGGGGCCCACGTGATTTCCCCTGGGGGCCCACGTGATTTCACCTGGGGGCCCACGTGATTTCCCCTGGGGGCCCACGTGATTGCTCCACCTGGCCCACGTGATTGCCCCACCTGGCCCACGTGATTTCCCCTGGGGGCCCACGTGATTTCCCCTGGGGGCCCACGTGATTTCCCCTGGGGGCCCACGTGATTTCCCCTGGGGGCCCACGTGATTTCCCCTGGGGGCCCACGTGATTTCCCCGGGGGCCCCACGTGATTGCCCCACCTGGCCCACGTGATTTCCCCTGGAGGCCCACGTGATTTCCCCTGGGGGACCACATGATTTCCCGTGGGGGCCCACGTGATTTCTCCTGGGGGCCCACGTGATTTAACCTGGGGGCCCACGTGATTGCCCCACCTGGCCCACGTGATTTCCCCTGGGGGCCCACGTGATTTCCCCTGGGGGCCCACGTGATTGCTCCACCTGGCCCACGTGATTGCCCCACCTGGCCAACGTGATTTCCCCTGGAGGCCCACCTGATTTCCCCTGGGGGACCACGTGATTTCCCGTGGGGGCCCACGTGATTTCCCCTGGGGGCCCACGTGATTTCACCTGGGGGCCCACGTAATTGCCCCACCTGGCCCACGTGATTTCCCCGGGGGCCCACGTGATTTCCCCTGGGGGCCCACGTGATTTCCCCTGTGGGCCCACGTGATTTCCCCTGGGGGCCCACGTGATTGCTCCACCTGGCCCACGTGATTGCCCCACCTGGCCCACGTGATTTCCCCTGGGGGCCCACGTGATTTCCCCTGGGGGCCCACGTGATTTCCCCTGGGGGCCCACGTGATTTCCCCAGGCGGCCCACGTGATTTCCCCTGGGGGCCCACGTGATTTCCCCTGGGGGCCCACGTGATTTCCCCTGGGGGCCCACGTGATTTGCCCTGGGGGCCCTCGTGATTTCCCCTGGGGGCCCACGTGATTGCCCGACCTGGCCCACGTGATTGCCCCACCTGGCCACGTGATTTCCCCTGGGGGCCCACGTGATTTCCCCTGGGGGCCCACGTGATTTCCCCTGGGGGCCCACGTGATTGCTCCACCTGGCCCACGTGATTGCCCCACCTGGCCCACGTGATTTCCCCTGGGGGCCCACGTGATTTCCCCTGGGGGCCCACGTGATTTCCCCTGGGGGCCCACGTGATTTCCCCTGGAGGCCCACGTGATTTCCCCTGGGGCCCACGTGATTTCCCCTGGGGGCCCACGTGATTTCCCCTGGGGGCCCACGTGATTTCCCCTGGGGGCCCACGTGATTTCCCCTGGGGGCCCACGTGATTTCACCTGGGGGCCCACGTGATTTCCCCTGGGGGCCCACGTGATTGCTCCACCTGGCCCACGTGATTGCCCCACCTGGCCCACGTGATTTCCCCTGGGGGGCCACGTGATTTCCCCTGGGGGCCCACGTGATTTCCCCTGGGGGCCCACGTGATTTCCCCTGGGGCCCCACGTGATTGCCCCACCTGGCCCACGTGATTTCCCCTGGAGGCCCACGTGATTTCCCCTGGGGGACCACATGATTTCCCGTGGGGGCCCACGTGATTTCTCCTGGGGGCCCACGTGATTTAACCTGGGGGCCCACGTGATTGCCCCACCTGGCCCACGTGATTTCCCCTGGGGGCCCACGTGATTTCCCCTGGGGGCCCACGTGATTTCCCCTTGGGGCCCACGTGATTTCCCCTCGGGGCCCACGTGATTTCCCCTGGGGTCCCACGTGATTTCCCCTGGGGGCCCACGTGATTGGCCCTGGGGGCCCACTTGATTTCCCCTGGGGGCCCACGTGATTTCCCCAGGGGGCCCACGTGATTTCCCCTGGGGGCCCACGTGATTTCCCCTGGGGGCACACGTGATTTCCCCTGGCGGCCCACGAGATTTGCCCTGGGGGCCCACGTGATTTCCCCTGGGGGCTCACGTGATTTCCCCTGGGGGCCCACGTGATTGCTCCACCTGGCCCACGTGATTACCCCACGTGGCCCACGTGATTGCCCCACCTGGCCCACGTGATTTCCCTGGGGGCCCACGTGATTTCCCCTGGGGGCCCACGTGATTTCCCCTGGGGGCCCACGTGATTTGCCCTGGGGGCCCTCGTGATTTCCCCTGGGGGCCCACGTGATTGCCCCACCTGGCCCACGTGATTGCCCCACCTGGCCCACGTGATTTCCCCTGGGGGCCCACGTGATTTCCCCTGGGGGCCCACGTGATTTCCCCTGGGGGCCCACGTGATTGCTCCACCTGGCCCACGTGATTGCCCCACCTGGCCCACGTGATTTTCCCTGGGGGCCCACGTGATTTCCCCTGGGGGCCCACGCGATTTCCCCTGGGGGCCCACATGATTTCCCCTGGGGGCCCACGTGATTTCCCCTGGGGCCCCACGTGATTTCCCCTGGGCGCCGACGTGATTTCCCCTGGGGGCCCACGTGATTGCTCCACCTGGCCCACGTGATTGCCCCACCTGGCCCACGTGATTTCCCCTGGTGGCCCACGTGATTTCCCCTGGGGGCCCACGTGATTTCCCCTGGGGGCCCACGTGATTTCCCCTGGGGGCCCACGTGATTTCCCCTGGGGGCCCACGTGATTTCCCCTGGGGGCCCACGTGATTTCCCCTGGAGGCCCACGTGATTTCCCCTGGCGGCCCACGTGATTTGCCCTGGGGGCCCATGTGATTTCCCCTGGGGGCCCACGTGATTTCCCCTGGGGGCCCATGTGATTTCCCCTGGGGTCCCACGTGATTTCCCCTGGGGGCCCACGTGATTGCCCAACCTGACCCACGTGATTGCCCCACCTGGCCCACGTGATTTCCCCTGGGGCCCACGTGATTTCCCCTGGGGGCCCACGTGATTTCCCCTGGGGGCCCACGTGATTTGCCCTGGGGGCCCACGTGATTTCCCCTGGGGGCCCACGTTATTTGCCCTGGGGGCCCACGTGATTTCCCCTGGGGGCCCACGTGATTGCTCCACCTGGCCCACGTGATTGCCCCACCTGGCCCACGTGATTTCCCCTGGAGGCCCACGTGATTTCCCCTGGGGGACCACGTGATTTCCCGTGGGGTCCCACGTGATTTCCCCTGGGGGCCCACGTGATTTCACCTGGGGGCCCACGTGATTGCCCCACCTGGCCCACGTGATTTCCCCTGGGGGCCCACGTGATTTCCCCTGGGGGCCCTCGTGATTTCCCCTGGGGGCCCACGTGATTTCCCCTGGGGGCCCACGTGATTGCTCCACCTGGCCCACGTGATTGCCCCACCTGGCCCACGTGATTTCCCCTGGGGGCCCACGTGATTTCCCCTGGGGGCCCACGTTATTTCCCCTGGGGGCCCACGTGATTTCCCCTGGGGGCCCACGTGATTTCCCCTGGGGGCCCACGTGATTTCCCCTGGGGGCCCACGTGATTTCCCCTGGGGGCCCACGTGATTTCCCCTGGGGGCCCACGTGATTTCCCCTGGGGGCCCACGTGATTTCCCCTGGGGTCCCACGTGATTTCCCCTAGGGGCCCACGTGATTTCCCCTGGGGGCCCACGTGATTTCCCCTGGGGGCCCACGTGATTTCCCCTGGGGGCCCACGTGATTGCTCCACCTGGCCCACGTGATTACCCCACCTGGCCCACGTGATTTCCCCTGGGGGCCCACGTGATTTGCCCTGGGGGCCCTCGTGATTTCCCCTGGGGGCCCACGTGATTGCCCGACCTGGCCCACGTGATTGCCCCACCTGGCCACGTGATTTCCCCTGGGGGCCCACGTGATTTCCCCTGGGGGCCCACGTGATTTCCCCTGGGGGCCCACGTGATTGCTCCACCTGGCCCACGTGATTGCCCCACCTGGCCCACGTGATTTCCCCTGGGGGCCCACGTGATTTCCCCTGGGGGCCCACGTGATTTCCCCTGGGGGCCCACGTGATTTCCCCTGGAGGCCCACGTGATTTCCCCTGGGGCCCACGTGATTTCCCCTGGGGGCCCACGTGATTTCCCCTGGGGGCCCACGTGATTTCCCCTGGGGGCCCACGTGATTTCCCCTGGGGGCCCACGTGATTTCACCTGGGGGCCCACGTGATTTCCCCTGGGGGCCCACGTGATTGCTCCACCTGGCCCACGTGATTGCCCCACCTGGCCCACGTGATTTCCCCTGGGGGCCCACGTGATTTCCCCTGGGGGCCCACGTGATTTCCCCTGGGGGCCCACGTGATTTCCCCTGGGGCCCCACGTGATTGCCCCACCTGGCCCACGTGATTTCCCCTGGAGGCCCACGTGATTTCCCCTGGGGGACCACATGATTTCCCGTGGGGGCCCACGTGATTTCTCCTGGGGGCCCACGTGATTTAACCTGGGGGCCCACGTGATTGCCCCACCTGGCCCACGTGATTTCCCCTGGGGGCCCACGTGATTTCCCCTGGGGGCCCACGTGATTTCCCCTTGGGGCCCACGTGATTTCCCCTCGGGGCCCACGTGATTTCCCCTGGGGTCCCACGTGATTTCCCCTGGGGGCCCACGTGATTGGCCCTGGGGGCCCACTTGATTTCCCCTGGGGGCCCACGTGATTTCCCCAGGGGGCCCACGTGATTTCCCCTGGGGGCCCACGTGATTTCCCCTGGGGGCACACGTGATTTCCCCTGGCGGCCCACGAGATTTGCCCTGGGGGCCCACGTGATTTCCCCTGGGGGCTCACGTGATTTCCCCTGGGGGCCCACGTGATTGCTCCACCTGGCCCACGTGATTACCCCACGTGGCCCACGTGATTGCCCCACCTGGCCCACGTGATTTCCCTGGGGGCCCACGTGATTTCCCCTGGGGGCCCACGTGATTTCCCCTGGGGGCCCACGTGATTTGCCCTGGGGGCCCTCGTGATTTCCCCTGGGGGCCCACGTGATTGCCCCACCTGGCCCACGTGATTGCCCCACCTGGCCCACGTGATTTCCCCTGGGGGCCCACGTGATTTCCCCTGGGGGCCCACGTGATTTCCCCTGGGGGCCCACGTGATTGCTCCACCTGGCCCACGTGATTGCCCCACCTGGCCCACGTGATTTTCCCTGGGGGCCCACGTGATTTCCCCTGGGGGCCCACGCGATTTCCCCTGGGGGCCCACATGATTTCCCCTGGGGGCCCACGTGATTTCCCCTGGGGCCCCACGTGATTTCCCCTGGGCGCCGACGTGATTTCCCCTGGGGGCCCACGTGATTGCTCCACCTGGCCCACGTGATTGCCCCACCTGGCCCACGTGATTTCCCCTGGTGGCCCACGTGATTTCCCCTGGGGGCCCACGTGATTTCCCCTGGGGGCCCACGTGATTTCCCCTGGGGGCCCACGTGATTTCCCCTGGGGGCCCACGTGATTTCCCCTGGGGGCCCACGTGATTTCCCCTGGAGGCCCACGTGATTTCCCCTGGCGGCCCACGTGATTTGCCCTGGGGGCCCATGTGATTTCCCCTGGGGGCCCACGTGATTTCCCCTGGGGGCCCATGTGATTTCCCCTGGGGTCCCACGTGATTTCCCCTGGGGGCCCACGTGATTGCCCAACCTGACCCACGTGATTGCCCCACCTGGCCCACGTGATTTCCCCTGGGGCCCACGTGATTTCCCCTGGGGGCCCACGTGATTTCCCCTGGGGGCCCACGTGATTTGCCCTGGGGGCCCACGTGATTTCCCCTGGGGGCCCACGTTATTTGCCCTGGGGGCCCACGTGATTTCCCCTGGGGGCCCACGTGATTGCTCCACCTGGCCCACGTGATTGCCCCACCTGGCCCACGTGATTTCCCCTGGAGGCCCACGTGATTTCCCCTGGGGGACCACGTGATTTCCCGTGGGGTCCACGTGATTTCCCCTGGGGGCCCACGTGATTTCACCTGGGGGCCCACGTGATTGCCCCACCTGGCCCACGTGATTTCCCCTGGGGGCCCACGTGATTTCCCCTGGGGGCCCCCGTGATTTCCCCTGGGGGCCCACGTGATTTCCCCTGGGGGCCCACGTGATTGCTCCACCTGGCCCACGTGATTGCCCCACCTGGCCCACGTGATTTCCCCTGGGGGCCCACGTGATTTCCCCTGGGGGCCCACGTGATTTCCCCTGGGGGCCCACGTGATTTCCCCTGGGGGCCCACGTGATTTCCCCTGGGGGCCCACGTGATTTCCCCTGGGGGCCCACGTGATTTCCCCTGGGGGCCCACGTGATTTCCCCTGGGGGCCCACGTGATTTCCCCTGGGGGCCCACGTGATTTCCCCTGGGGTCCCACGTGATTTCCCCTAGGGGCCCACGTGATTTCCCCTGGGGGCCCACGTGATTTCCCCTGGGGGCCCACGTGATTTCCCCTGGGGGCCCACGTGATTGCTCCACCTGGCCCACGTGATTACCCCACCTGGCCCACGTGATTTCCCCTGGGGGCCCACGTGATTTCCCCTGGGGGCCCACGTGATTTCCCCTGGGGGCCCACGTGATTTCCCCTGGGGGCCCACGTGATTTCCCCTGGGGGCCCACGTGATTTCCCATGGGGGCCCACGTGATTGCTCCACCTGGCCCACGTGATTGCCCCACCTGGCCCACGTGATTGCCCCACCTGGCCCACGTGATTTCCCCACCTGGCCCACGTGATTTCCCCTGGGGGCCCACGTGATTTCCCCTGGGGGCCCACGTGATTTCCCCTGGGGGCCCACGTGATTACTCCACCTGGCCCACGTGATTGCCCCACCTCGCCGACGTGATTTCCCCTGGGGGCCCACGTGATTTCCCCTGGGGGCCCACGTGATTTCCCCTGGGGGCCCACGTGATTTCCCCTGGGGTCCCACGTGATTTCCCCTAGGGGCCCACGTGATTTCCCCTGGGGGCCCACGTGATTTCCCCTGGGGCCCCACGTGATTGCTCCACCTGGCCCACGTGATTGCCCCACCTGGCCCACGTGATTGCCCCACCTGGCCCACGTGATTTGCCCTGGGGGCCCACGTGATTTGCCCTGGGGGCCCACGTGATTTCCCCTGGGGGCCCACGTGATTTCCCCTGGGGGCCCACGTGATTTGCCCTGGGGGCCCACGTGATTTCCCCTGGGGGCCCACGTGATTTCCCCTGGGGGCCCACGTGATTTCCCCTTGGAGCCCACGTGATTTCCCCTGGGGGCCCACGTGATTTCCCCTGGGGGCCCACGTGATTTCCCCTGGGGGCCCACGTGATTGCTCCTCCTGGCCCACGTGATTGCCCCACCTGGCCCACGTGATTTCCCCTGGAGGCCCACGTGATTTACCCTGGGGGACCACGTGATTTCCCGTGGGGCCCACGTGATTTCCCCTGGGGGCCCACGTGATTTCACCTGGGGGCCCACGTAATTGCCCCACCTGGCCCACGTGATTTCCCCGGGGGCCCACGTGATTTCCCCTGGGGGCCCACGTGATTTCCCCTTGGGGCCCACGTGATTTCCCCTGGGGGCCCACGTGATTGCTCCACCTGGCCCACGTGATTGCCCCACCTGGCCCACGTGATTTCCCCTGGGGGCCCACGTGATTTCCCCTGGGGGCCCACGTGATTTCCCCTGGGGGCCCACGTGATTTCCCCAGGCGGCCCACGTGATTTCCCCTGGGGGCCCACGTGATTTCCCCTGGGGGCCCACTTGATTTCCCCTGGGGGCCCACGTGATTTGCCCTGGGGGCCCTCGTGATTTCCCCTGGGGGCCCACGTGATTGCCCCACCTGGCCCACGTGATTGCCCCACCTGGCCCACGTGATTTCCCCTGGGGGCCCACGTGATTTCCCCTGGGGGCCCACGTGATTTCCCCTGGGGGCCCACGTGATTTCCCCTGGAGGCCCACGTGATTTCCCCTGGGGCCCACGTGATTTCCCCTGGGGGCCCACGTGATTTCCCCTGGGGGCCCACGTGATTTCCCCTGGGGGCCCACGTGATTTCCCCTGGGGGCCCCCGTGATTTCACCTGGGGGCCCACGTGATTTCCCCTGGGGGCCCACGTGATTGCTCCACCTGGCCCACGTGATTGCCCCACCTGGCCCACGTGATTTCCCCTGGGGGCCCACGTGATTTCCCCTGGGGGCCCACGTGATTTCCCCTGGGGGCCCACGTGATTTCCCCTGGGGGCCCACGTGATTTCCCCTGGGGGCCCACGTGATTGCCCCTGGGGGCCCACGTGATTGCCCCACCTGGCCCACGTGATTTCCCCTGGGGGCCCACGTGATTTCCCCTGGGGGCCCACGTGATTTCCCCTGGGGGCCCACGTGATTTCCCCTGGGGGCCCACGTGATTTCCCCTGGGGGCCCACGTGATTTCCCCTGGGGCCCCACGTGATTGCCCCACCTGGCCCACGTGATTTCCCCTGGAGGCCCACGTGATTTCCCCTGGGGGACCACGTGATTTCCCGTGGGGGCCCACGTGATTTCTCCTGGGGGCCCACGTGATTTAACCTGGGGGCCCACGTGATTGCCCCACCTGGCCCACGTGATTTCCCCTAGGGGCCCACGTGATTTCCCCTGGGGGCCCACGTGATTTCCCCTTGGGGCCCACGTGATTTCCCCTCGGGGCCCACGTGATTTCCCCTGGGGGCCCACGTGATTTCCCCTGGGGGCCCACGTGATTGGCCCTGGGGGCCCACTTGATTTCCCCTGGGGGCCCACGTGATTTCCCCTGGGGGCCCACGTGATTTCCCCTGGGGGCCCACTTGATTTCCCCTGGGGGCCCACGTGATTTCCCCTGGGGGCCCACGTGATTTCCCCTGGGGGCCCACGTGATTTCCCCTGGGGGCCCACGTGATTTCCCCTGGGGGACCACGTGATTTCCCGTGGGGGCCCACGTGATTTCACCTGGGGGCCCACGTGATTGCTCCACCTGGCTCACGTGATTGCCCCACCTGGCCCACGTGATTTCCCCTGGAGACCCACGTGATTTCCCCTGGGGGACCACGTGATTTCCCGTGGGGGCCCACGTGATTTCCCCTGGGGGCCTACGTGATTTCCCCTGGGAGCCCACGTGATTTCCCCTGGGGGCCCACGTGATTTCCCCTGGGGGCCCACGTGATTTCCCCTGGGGTCCACGAGATTTCCCCTGGGGGCCCACGTGATTTCCCCTGGGGGCCCACGTGATTTCCCCTGGGGGCCCACGTGATTTCCCCTGGGGTCCCACGTGATTTCCCCTAGGGGCCCACGTGATTTCCACTGGGGGCCCACGCGATTTCCCCTGGGGGCCCACGTGATTTCCCCTGGGGGCCCACGTGATTTCCCCTGGGGGCCCACGTGATTGCTCCACCTGGCCCACGTGATTACCCCACCTGTCCCACGTGATTTCCCCTGGGGGCCCACGTGATTTCCCCTGGGGGCCCACGTGATTTCCCCTGGGGGCCCACGTGATTTCCCCTGGGGGCCCACGTGATTTCCCCTGGCGGCCCCCGTGATTTCCCCTGGGGGCCCACGTGATTTCCCCTGGGGGCCCACGTGATTTGCCCTGGGGGCCCTCGTGATTTCCCCTGGGGGCCCACGTGATTGCCCCACCTGGCCCACGTGATTGCCCCACCTGGCCCACGTGATTTCCCCTGGGGGCCCACGTGATTTCCCCTGGGGGCCCACGTTATTTCACCTGGGGGCCCACGTGATTGCTCCACCTGGCCCACGTAATTGCCCCACCTGGCCCACGTGATTTCCCTTGGAGGCCCACGTGATTTCCCCTGGGGGCCCACGTGATTTCCCCTGGGGGCCCACGTGATTTCCCCTGGGGGCCCACGTGATTTCGTGATTTCCCCTGGGGGCCCACGTGATTTCCCCTGGGGGCCCACGTGATTTCCCCTGGTGCCCCACGTGATTGCCCCACCTGGCCCACGTGATTTCCCCTGGAGGCCCACGTGATTTTCCCCGGGGGACCACGTGATTTCCCGTGGGGGCCCACGTGATTTCTCCTGGGGGCCCACGTGATTTCACCTGGGGGCCCACGTGATTGCCCCACCTGGCCCACGTGATTTCCCCTGGGGGCCCACGTGATTTCCCCTGGGGGCCCACGTGATTTCCCCTGGGGGCCCACGTGATTTCCCCTGGGGGCCCACGTGATTTCCCCTGGGGGCCCACGTGATTTCCCCTGGGGGCCCACGTGATTGGCCTTGGGGGCCCACTTGATTTCCCCTGGGGGCCCACGTGATTTCCCCTGGGGGCCCACGTGATTTCCCCTGGGGGCCCACGTGATTTCCCCTGGGGGCCCACGTGATTTCCCCTGGCGGCCCACGTGATTTCCCCTGGGGGCCCACGTGATTTCCCCTGGGGGCCCACGTGATTTCCCCTGGGGGCCCATGTGATTTCCCCTCGGGTCCCACGTGATTTCCCCTGGGGGCCCACGTTATTTCCCCTGGGGGCCCACGTGATTTCCCCTGGGGGCCCACGTGATTTCCCCTGGCGGCCCACGTGATTTGCCCTGGGGGCCCACGTGATTTCCCCTGGGGGCCCACGTGAATTCCCCTGGGGGCCCACGTGATTGCCCCACCTGGCCCACGTGATTGCCCCACCTGGCCCACGTGATTGCCCCACCTGGCCCAAGTGATTTCCCCTGGGGGCCCACGTGATTTCCCCTGGGGGCCCACGTGATTTCCCCTGGGGGCCCACGTGATTTCCCCTGGGGGCCCACGTGATTTCCCCTGGGGGCCCTCGTGATTTCCCCTGGGGGCCCACGTGATTGCCCCACCTGGCCCACGTGATTGCCCCACCTGGCCCACGTGATTTCCCCTGGGGGCCCACGTGATTTCCCCTGGGGGCCCCCGTGATTTCCCCTGGGGGCCCACGTGATTGCTCCACCTGGCCCACGTGATTGCCCCACCTGGCCCACGTGATTTCCCCTGGGGGCCCACGTGATTTCCCCTGGGGGCCCACCTGATTTCCCCTGGGGGCCCACGTGATTTCCCCTGGGGGCCCACGTGATTTCCCCTGGGGGCCCACGTGATTTCCCCTGGGGGCTGACGTGATTTCCCCTGGGCTCCCACGTGATTGCTCCACCTGGCCCACGTGATTGCCCCACCTGGCCCACGTGATTTCCCCTGGGGGCCCACGTGATTTCCTCTGGGGGCCCACGTGATTTCCCCAGGGGGCCCACGTGATTTCCCCTGGGGGACCACGTGATTTCCCCTGGGGGACCACGTGATTTCACCTGGGGGCTCACGTGATTTCCCCTGGGTGCCCACGTGATTTCCCCTGGGGGCCCACGTGATTTCCCCTGGGGGCCCACGTGATTTCCCCTGGGGGCCCACGTTATTTCCCCTGGGGGCCCACGTGATTTCCCCTGGGGGCCCACGTGATTGCCCCACCTGGCCCACGTGATTGCCCCACCTGGCCCACGTGATTTCCCCTGGGGGCCCACGTGATTTCCCCTGGGGGCCCACGTGATTTCCCCTGGGGGCCCACGTGATTTCCCCTGGGGGCCCACGTGATTTCCCCTGGCGGCCCACGTGATTTGCCCTGGGGGCCCACGTGATTTCCCCTGGGGGCCCACGTGATTTCCCCTGGGGGCCCACGTGATTGCTCCACCTGGCCCACGTGATTGCCCCACCTGGCCCACGTGATTGCCCCACCTGGCCCACGTGATTGCCCCACCTGGCCCACGTGATTTCCCCTGGGGGCCCACGTGATTGCCCCACCTGGCCCACGTGATTTCCCCTGGGGGCCCACGTGATTTCCCCAGGCGGCCCACGTGATTTCCCCTGGGAGCCCACGTGATTTCCCCTGGGGGCCCACATGATTTCCCCTGGGGGCCCACGTGATTTCCCCACCTGGCCCACGTGATTGCCCCACCTGGCCCACGTGATTTCCCCTGGGGGCCCACGTGATTTCCCCTGGGGGCCCACGTGATTTCCCCTGGGGTCCCACGTGATTTCCCCTGGGGGCCCACGTGATTTCCCCTGGGGGCCCACGTGATTTCCCCTGGGGGCCCACGTGATTTTCCCTGGGGGCCCACGTGATTTCCCCTTGGAGCCCACGTGATTTCCCCTGGGGGCCCACGTGATTTGCCCTGGGGGCCCACGTGATTTCCCCTTGGAGCCCACGTGATTTCCCCTGGGGGCCCACGTGATTTCCCCTGGGGGCCCACGTGATTTCCCCTGGGGGCCCACGTGATTTCCCTTGGGGCCCCACGTGATTGCCCCACCTTGCCCACGTGATTTCCCCTGGAGGCCCACGTGATTTCCCCTGGGGGACCACGTGATTTCCCGTGGGGACCCACGTGATTTCCCCTGGCGGCCCAGGTGATTTCACCTGGGTGCCCACGTGATTGCCCCACCTGGCCCACGTGATTTCCCCTGGGGGCCCACGTGATTTCCCCTGGGGGCCCACGTGATTTCCCCTGGGGGCCCACGTGTTTTCCCCTGGGGGCCCACGTGATTGCTCCACCTGGCCCACGTGATTGAACCACCTGGCCCACGTGATTTCCCCTGGGGGCCCAGGTGATTTCCCCTGGGGGCCCACGTGATTTCCCCTGGGGGCCCACGTGATTTCCCCTGGAGGCCCACGTGATTTGCCCTGGGGGCCCACGTGATTTCCCCTGGGGGCCCACGTGATTGGCCTTGGGGGCCCACTTGATTTCCCCTGGGGGCCCACGTGATTTCCCCTGGGGGCCCACGTGATTTCCCCTGGGGGCCCACGTGATTTCCCCTGGAGGCCCACGTGATTTCCCCTGGGGGCCCACGTGATTTCCCCTGGGGGCCCACGTGATTTCCCCTGGGGGCCCATGTGATTTCCCCTCGGGTCCCACGTGATTTCCCCTGGGGGCCCACGTTATTTCCCCTGGGGGCCCACGTGATTTCCCCTGGGGGCCCACGTGATTTCCCCTGGCGGCCCACGTGATTTGCCCTGGGGGCCCACGTGATTTCCCCTGGGGGCCCACGTGAATTCCCCTGGGGGCCCACGTGATTGCCCCACCTGGCCCACGTGATTGCCCCACCTGGCCCACGTGATTGCCCCACCTGGCCCAAGTGATTTCCCCTGGGGGCCCACGTGATTTCCCCTGGGGGCCCACGTGATTTCCCCTGGGGGCCCACGTGATTTCCCCTGGGGGCCCACGTGATTTCCCCTGGGGGCCCTCGTGATTTCCCCTGGGGGCCCACGTGATTGCCCCACCTGGCCCACGTGATTGCCCCACCTGGCCCACGTGATTTCCCCTGGGGGCCCACGTGATTTCCCCTGGGGGCCCCCGTGATTTCCCCTGGGGGCCCACGTGATTGCTCCACCTGGCCCACGTGATTGCCCCACCTGGCCCACGTGATTTCCCCTGGGGGCCCACGTGATTTCCCCTGGGGGCCCACCTGATTTCCCCTGGGGGCCCACGTGATTTCCCCTGGGGGCCCACGTGATTTCCCCTGGGGGCCCACGTGATTTCCCCTGGGGGCTGACGTGATTTCCCCTGGGCTCCCACGTGATTGCTCCACCTGGCCCACGTGATTGCCCCTGGGGGCTCACGTGATTTCCTCTGGGGGCCCACGTGATTTCCCCAGGGGGACCACGTGATTTCCCCTGGGGGACCACGTGATTTCCCCTGGGGGACCACGTGATTTCACCTGGGGGCTCACGTGATTTCCCCTGGGTGCCCACGTGATTTCCCCTGGGGGCCCACGTGATTTCCCCTGGGGGCCCACGTGATTTCCCCTGGGGGCCCACGTTATTTCCCCTGGGGGCCCACGTGATTTCCCCTGGGGGCCCACGTGATTGCCCCACCTGGCCCACGTGATTGCCCCACCTGGCCCACGTGATTTCCCCTGGGGGCCAACGTGATTTCCCCTGGGGGCCCACGTTATTTCCCCTGGGGGCCCACGTGATTTCCCCTGGGGGCCCACGTGATTTCCCCTGGCGGCCCACGTGATTTGCCCTGGGGGCCCACGTGATTTCCCCTGGGGGCCCACGTGATTTCCCCTGGGGGCCCACGTGATTGCTCCACCTGGCCCACGTGATTGCCCCACCTGGCCCACGTGATTGCCCCACCTGGCCCACGTGATTGCCCCACCTGGCCCACGTGATTTCCCCTGGGGGCCCACGTGATTGCCCCACCTGGCCCACGTGATTTCCCCTGGGGGCCCACGTGATTTCCCCAGGCGGCCCACGTGATTTCCCCTGGGAGCCCACGTGATTTCCCCTGGGGGCCCACATGATTTCCCCTGGGGGCCCACGTGATTTCCCCACCTGGCCCACGTGATTGCCCCACCTGGCCCACGTGATTTCCCCTGGGGGCCCACGTGATTTCCCCTGGGGGCCCACGTGATTTCCCCTGGGGTCCCACGTGATTTCCCCTGGGGGCCCACGTGATTTCCCCTGGGGGCCCACGTGATTTCCCCTGGGGGCCCACGTGATTTGCCCTGGGGGCCCACGTGATTTCCCCTTGGAGCCCACGTGATTTCCCCTGGGGGCCCACGTGATTTGCCCTGGGGGCCCACGTGATTTCCCCTTGGAGCCCACGTGATTTCCCCTGGGGGCCCACGTGATTTCCCCTGGGGGCCCACGTGATTTCCCCTGGGGGCCCACGTGATTTCCCTTGGGGCCCCACGTGATTGCCCCACCTTGCCCACGTGATTTCCCCTGGAGGCCCACGTGATTTCCCCTGGGGGACCACGTGATTTCCCCTGGCGGCCCAGGTGATTTCACCTGGGTGCCCACGTGATTGCCCCACCTGGCCCACGTGATTTCCCCTGGGGGCCCACGTGATTTCCCCTGGGGGCCCACGTGATTTCCCCTGGGGGCCCACGTGTTTTCCCCTGGGGGCCCACGTGATTGCTCCACCTGGCCCACGTGATTGAACCACCTGGCTCACGTGATTTCCCCTGGGGGCCCAGGTGATTTCCCCTGGGGGCCCACGTGATTTCCCCTGGGGGCCCACGTGATTTCCCCTGGAGGCCCACGTGATTTGCCCTGGGGGCCCACGTGATTTCCCTTGGGGGCCCACGTGATTTCCCCTGGGGGCCCACGTGATTGCTCCACCTGGCCCACGTGATTGCCCCACCTGGCCCACGTGATTTCCCCTGGAGGCCCACGTGATTTACCCTGGGGGACCACGTGATTTCCCGTGGGGGCCCACGTGATTTCCCCTGGGGGCCCACGTGATTTCAACTGGGGGCCCACGTGATTGCCCCACCTGGCCCACGTGATTTCCACTGGGGGCCCACGTGATTTCCCCTGGGGGCCCACGTGATTTCCCCTGGGGGCCCACGTGATTTCCCCTGGGGGCCCACGTGATTTCCCCTGGGGGCCCATGTGATTTCCCCTGGGGGCCCACGTGATTTCCCCTGGGGGCCCACGTGATTTCACCTGGGGGCCCACGTGATTGCCCCACCTGGCCCACGTGATTTCCCCTGGGGGCCCACGTGATTTCCCCAGGGGGCCCACGTGATTTCCCCTGGGGGCCCACGTGATTTCCCCTGGGGGCCCACGTGACTTCCCCTGGGGGCCCACGTGATTTCCCCTGGGGGCCCACGTGATTTCCCGTGGGGGCCCACGTGATTTCCCCTGGGGGCCCACGTGATTGCTCCACCTGGCCCACGTGATTGCCCCACCTGGCCCACGTGATTTCCCCTGGAGGCCCACGTGATTTCCCCTGGGGGACCACGTGATTTCCCGTGGGGGCCCACCTGATTTCCCCTTGGGGCCCACGTGATTTCACCTGGGGGCCCACGTGATTGCCCCACCTGGCCCACGTGATTTCCCCTGGGGGCCCACGTGATTTCCCCTGGGGGCCCTCGTGATTTCCCCTGGGGGCCCACGTGATTTCCCCTGGGGGCCCACGTGATTGCTCCACCTGGCCCACGTGATTGCCCCACCTGGCCCACGTGATTTCCCCTGGGGGCCCACGTGATTTCCCCTGGGGGCCCACGTGATTTCCCCTGGGGGCCCACGTGATTTCCCCTGGGGGCCCACGTGATTTCCCCTGGGGGCCCATGTGATTTCCCCTGGGGGCCCACGTGATTTCCCCTGGGGGCCCACGTGATTTCCCCTGGGGGCCCACGTGATTGCTCCACCTTGCCCACCTGATTGCCCCACCTCCCCACGTGATTGCCCCACCTGGCCCACGTGATTTCCCCTGGGGGCCCTCGTGATTTCCCCTGGGGGCCCACGTGATTGCCCCACCTGGCCCACGTGATTGCCCCACCTGGCCCACGTGATTTCCCCTGGGGGCCCACGTGATTTCCCCTGGGGGCCCCCGTGATTTCCCCTGGGGGCCCACGTGATTGCTCCACCTGGCCCACGTGATTGCCCCACCTGGCCCACGTGATTTCCCCTGGGGGCCCACGTGATTTCCCCTGGGGGCCCACCTGATTTCCCCTGGGGGCCCACGTGATTTCCCCTGGGGGCCCACGTGATTTCCCCTGGGGGCCCACGTGATTTCCCCTGGGGGCTGACGTGATTTCCCCTGGTCTCCCACGTGATTGCTCCACCTGGCCCACGTGATTGCCCCTGGGGGCTCACGTGATTTCCTCTGGGGGCCCACGTGATTTCCCCAGGGGGACCACGTGATTTCCCCTGGGGGACCACGTGATTTCCCCTTGGGGACCACGTGATTTCACCTGGGGGCTCACGTGATTTCCCCTGGGTGCCCACGTGATTTCCCCTGGGGGCCCACGTGATTTCCCCTGGGGGCCCACGTGATTGCCCCACCTGGCCCACGTGATTGCCCCACCTGGCCCACGTGATTTCCCCTGGGGGCCCACGTTATTTCCCCTGGGGGCCCACGTGATTTCCCCTGGGGGCCCACGTGATTGCCCCACCTGGCCCACGTGATTGCCCCACCTGGCCCACGTGATTTCCCCTGGGGGCCCACGTGATTTCCCCTGGGGGCCCACGTGATTTCCCCTGGGGCCCACGTGATTTCCCCTGGGGGCCCACGTGATTTCCCCTGGGGGCCCACGTGATTTCCCCTGGGGGCACGTGATTTCCCCTGGCCCACGTGATTCTCCACCTGGCCCACGTGATTGCCCCTGGGGCCCGTGATTTCCCTGGGGGCCCACGTGATTTCCCCGGGGGCCACGTGATTTCCCCTGGGGGCCCGTGATTTCCCCTGGGGCCCACGTGATTTCCCTGGGGGCCACGTGATTTCCCCTGGGTGCCCACGTGATTTCCCCTGGGGGCCCACGTGATTTCCCCTGGGGGCCCACGTGATTTCCCCTGGGGGCCCACGTGATTGCTCCACCTGGCCCACGTGATTGCCCCACCTGGCCCACGTGATTGCCCCACCTGGCCCACGTGATTGCCCCACCTGGCCCACGTGATTTCCCCTGGGGGCCCACGTGATTTCCCCTGGGGGCCCACGTTATTTCCCCTGTGGGCCCACGTGATTTCCCCTGGGGGCCCACGTGATTTCCCCAGGCGGCCCACGTGATTTCCCCTGGGAGCCCACGTGATTTCCCCTGGGGGCCCACATGATTTCCCCTGGGGGCCCACGTGATTGCTCCACCTGGCCCACGTGATTGCCCCACCTGGCCCACGTGATTGCCCCACCTGGCCCACGTGATTGCCCCACCTGGCCCACGTGATTTCCCCTGGGGGCCCACGTGATTTCCCCTGGGGGCCCACGTGATTTCCCCTGGGGTCCCACGTGATTTCCCCTGGGGGCCCACGTGATTTCCCCTGGGGGCCCACGTGATTTCCCCTGGGGGCCCACGTGATTTGCCCTGGGGGCCCACGTGATTTCCCCACCTGGCCCACGTGATTTCCCCTGGGGGCCCACGTGATTTGCCCTGGGGGCCCACGTGATTTCCCCTTGGGGCCCACGTGATTTCCCCTGGGGGCCCACGTGATTTCCCCTGGGGGCCCACGTGATTTCCCCTGGGGGCCCACGTGATTTCCCTTGGGGCCCCACGTGATTGCCCCACCTTGCCCACGTGATTTCCCCTGGAGGCCCACGTGATTTCCCCTGGGGGACCACGTGATTTCCCCTGGCGGCCCAGGTGATTTCACCTGGGTGCCCACGTGATTGCCCCACCTGGCCCACGTGATTTCCCCTGGGGGCCCACGTGATTTCCCCTGGGGGCCCACGTGATTTCCCCTGGGGGCCCACGTGTTTTCCCCTGGGGGCCCACGTGATTGCTCCACCTGGCCCACGTGATTGAACCACCTGGCTCACGTGATTTCCCCTGGGGGCCCAGGTGATTTCCCCTGGGGGCCCACGTGATTTCCCCTGGGGGCCCACGTGATTTCCCCTGGAGGCCCACGTGATTTGCCCTGGGGGCCCACGTGATTTCCCTTGGGGGCCCACGTGATTTCCCCTGGGGGCCCACGTGATTGCTCCACCTGGCCCACGTGATTGCCCCACCTGGCCCACGTGATTTCCCCTGGAGGCCCACGTGATTTACCCTGGGGGACCACGTGATTTCCCGTGGGGGCCCACGTGATTTCCCCTGGGGGCCCACGTGATTTCACCTGGGGGCCCACGTGATTGCCCCACCTGGCCCACGTGATTTCCACTGGGGGCCCACGTGATTTCCCCTGGGGGCCCACGTGATTTCCCCTGGGGGCCCACGTGATTTCCCCTGGGGGCCCACGTGATTTCCCCTGGGGGCCCATGTGATTTCCCCTGGGGGCCCACGTGATTTCCCCTGGGGGCCCACGTGATTTCACCTGGGGGCCCACGTGATTGCCCCACCTGGCCCACGTGATTTCCCCTGGGGGCCCACGTGATTTCCCCAGGGGGCCCACGTGATTTCCCCTGGGGGCCCACGTGATTTCCCCTGGGGGCCCACGTGACTTCCCCTGGGGGCCCACGTGATTTCCCCTGGGGGCCCACGTGATTTCCCCTGGGGGCCCACGTGATTTCCCCTGGGGGCCCACGTGATTGCTCCACCTGGCCCACGTGATTGCCCCACCTGGCCCACGTGATTTCCCCTGGAGGCCCACGTGATTTCCCCTGGGGGACCACGTGATTTCCCGTGGGGGCCCACCTGATTTCCCCTTGGGGCCCACGTGATTTCACCTGGGGGCCCACGTGATTGCCCCACCTGGCCCACGTGATTTCCCCTGGGGGCCCACGTGATTTCCCCTGGGGGCCCTCGTGATTTCCCCTGGGGGCCCACGTGATTTCCCCTGGGGGCCCACGTGATTGCTCCACCTGGCCCACGTGATTGCCCCACCTGGCCCACGTGATTTCCCCTGGGGGCCCACGTGATTTCCCCTGGGGGCCCACGTGATTTCCCCTGGGGGCCCACGTGATTTCCCCTGGGGGCCCACGTGATTTCCCCTGGGGGCCCACGTGATTTCCCCTGGGGCCCACGTGATTTCCCCTGGGGGCCCACGTGATTTCCCCTGGGTGCCCACGTGATTGCTCCACCTTGCCCACCTGATTGCCCCACCTCCCCACGTGATTGCCCCACCTGGCCCACGTGATTTCCCCTGGGGGCCCACGTGATTTCCCCTGGGGGCCCACGTGATTGCCCCACCTGGCCCACGTGATTTCCCCTGGGGGCCCACGTGATTTGCCCTGGGGGCCCACGTGATTTCCCCTGGGGGCCCACGTGATTTCCCCTGGGGGCCCACGTGATTTGCCCTGGGGGCCCACGTGATTTCCCCTTGGAGCCCACGTGATTTCCCCTGGGGGCCCACGTGATTTCCCCTGGGGGCCCACGTGATTTCCCCTGGGGGCCCACGTGATTTCCCCTTGGAGCCCACGTGATTTCCCCTGGGGGCCCACGTGATTTCCCCTGGGGGCCCACGTGATTTCCCCTGGGTGCCCATGTGATTTCCCCTGGGTGCCCACGTGATTTCCCCTGGGGGCCCACGTGATTTCCCCTGGGTGCCCACGTGATTTCCCCTGGGTGCCCACGTGATTTCCCCTGGGGGCCCACGTGATTTCCCCTGGGGGCCCACGTGATTTCCCCTGTGTGCCCACGTGATTTCCCCTGGGGGCCCACGTGATTTCCCCTGGGGGCCCACGTGATTTTCCCTGGGGGCCCACGTGATTTCCCCTGGGGGCCCACGTGATTTCTCCACCTGGCCCACGTGATTGCCCCACCTGGCCCACGTGATTTCCCCTGGAGGCCCACGTGATTTCCCCTGGGGGACCACGTGATTTCCCGTGGGGGCCCACGTGATTTCCCCTGGGGGCCCACGTGATTTCACCTGGGGGCCCACGTAATTGCCCCACCTGGCCCACGTGATTTCCACGGGGGCCCACGTGATTTCCCCTGGGGGCCCACGTGATTTCCCCTGGGGGCCCACGTGATTTCCCCTGGGGGCCCACATGATTGCTCCACCTGGCCCACGTGATTGCCCCACCTGGCCCACGTGATTTCCCCTGGGGGCCCACGTGATTTCCCCTGGGGGCCCACGTGATTTCCCCTGGGGGCCCACGTGATTTCCCCAGGCGGCCCACGTGATTTCCCCTGGGGGCCCACGTGATTTCCCCTGTGGGCCCACGTGATTTCCCCTGGGGGCCCACGTGATTTGCCCTGGGGGCCCTCGTGATTTCCCCTGGGGGCCCACGTGATTGCCCCACCTGGCCCACGTGATTGCCCCACCTGGCCCACGTGATTTCCCCTGGGGGCCTACGTGATTTCCCCTGGGGGCCCACGTGATTTCCCCTGGGGCCCACGTGATTGCTCCACCTGGCCCACGTGATTGCCCCACCTGGCCCACGTGATTTCCCCTGGGGGCCCACGTGATTTCCCCTGGGGGCCCACGTGATTTCCCCTGGGGGCCCACGTGATTTCCCCTGGAGGCCCACGTGATTTCCCCTGGGGCCCACGTGATTTCCCCTGGGGGCCCACGTTATTTCCCCTGGGGGCCCACGTGATTGCCCCTGGGGGCCCACGTGATTGCCCCATCTGGCCCACGTGATTTCCCCTGGGGGCCCACGTGATTTCCCCTGGGGGCCGACGTGATTTCCCCTGGGGGCCCACGTGATTTCCCCTGGGGCCCCACGTGATTGCCCCACCTGGCCCACGTGATTTCCCCTGGAGGCCCACGTGATTTCCCCTGGGGGACCACGTGATTTCCCGTGGGGGCCCACGTGATTTCTCCTGGGGGCCCACGTGATTTAACCTGGGGGCCCACGTGATTGCCCCACCTGGCCCACGTGATTTCCCCTGGGGGCCCACGTGATTTCCCCTGGGGGCACACGTGATTTCCCCTTGGGGCCCACGTGATTTCCCCTCGGGGCCCACGTGATTTCCCCTGGGGGCACAAGTGATTTCCCCTGGGGGCCCACGTGATTCGCCCTGGGGGCCCACTTGATTTCCCCTGGGGGCCCACGTGATTTCCCCTGGGGGCCCACGTGATTTCCCCTGGGGGCCCACGTGTTTTCCCCTGGGGGCCCACGTGATTTCCCCTGGCGGCCCACGTGATTTGCCCTGGGGGCCCACGTGATTTCCCCTGGGGGCCCACGTGATTTCCCCTGGGGGCCCACGTGATTGCTCCACCTGGCCCACGTGATTGCCCCACGTGGCCCACGTGATTGCCCCACCTGGCCCACGTGATTTCCCCTGGGGGCCCACGTGATTTCCCCTGGGGGCCCACGTGATTTCCCCTGGGGGCCCACGTGATTTGCCCTGGGGGCCCTCGTGATTTCCCCTGGGGGCCCACGTGATTGCCCCACCTGGCCCACGTGATTGCCCCACCTGGCCCACGTGATTTCCCCTGGGGGCCCACGTGATTTCCCCTGGGGGCCCACGTGATTTCCCCTGGGGGCCCACGTGATTGCTCCACCTGGCCCACGTGATTGCCCCACCTGGCCCACGTGATTTTCCCTGGGGGCCCACGTGATTTCCCCTGGGGGCCCACGTGATTTCCCCTGGGGGCCCACGTGATTGCTCCACCTGGCCCACGTGATTGCCCCACCTGGCCCACGTGATTTCCCCTGGGGGCCCACGTGATTTCCCATGGGGGCCCACGTGATTTCCCCTGGGGGCCCATGTGATTTCCCCTGGGGGCCCACGTGATTTCCCCTGGGGGCCCACGTGATTTGCCCTGGGGGCCCACGTGATTTCCCCTGGGGGCCCACGTGATTTCCCCTGGGGGCCCACGTGATTGCTCCACCTGGCCCACGTGATTGCCCCACGTGGCCCACGTGATTGCCCCACCTGGCCCACGTGATTTCCCCTGGGGGCCCACGTGATTTCCCCTGGGGGCCCACGTGATTTCCCCTGGGGGCCCACGTGATTTGCCCTGGGGGCCCTCGTGATTTCCCCTGGGGGCCCACGTGATTGCCCCACCTGGCCCACGTGATTGCCCCACCTGGCCCACGTGATTTCCCCTGGGGGCCCACGTGATTTCCCCTGGGGGCCCACGTGATTTCCCCTGGGGGCCCACGTGATTGCTCCACCTGGCCCACGTGATTGCCCCACCTGGCCCACGTGATTTTCCCTGGGGGCCCACGTGATTTCCCCTGGGGGCCCACGTGATTTCCCCTGGGGGCCCACGTGATTGCTCCACCTGGCCCACGTGATTGCCCCACCTGGCCCACGTGATTTCCCCTGGGGGCCCACGTGATTTCCCATGGGGGCCCACGTGATTTCCCCTGGGGGCCCATGTGATTTCCCC
The DNA here is from genome assembly GCA_963981305.1 of Rupicapra rupicapra. NCBI lineage: Eukaryota > Metazoa > Chordata > Mammalia > Artiodactyla > Bovidae > Rupicapra > Rupicapra rupicapra. The sequence continues at coordinate 93,024 of CAXCFB010000034.1, read as the reverse complement.
TGGGGGCCCACGTGATTTCCCCTGGGGGCCCACGTGATTTCCCCTGGGGGCCCACGTGATTTCCCCTGGGGGCCCACGTGATTTCCCCTGGAGGCCCACGTGATTTCCCCTGGCGGCCCACGTGATTTGCCCTGGGGGCCCATGTGATTTCCCCTGGGGGCCCACGTGATTTGCCCTGGGGGCCCATGTGATTTCCCCTGGGGTCCCACGTTATTTCCCCTGGGGGCCCACGTGATTGCCACACCTGGCCCACGTGATTGCCCCACCTGGCCCACGTGATTTCCCCTGGGGGCCCACGTGATTACCCCTGGGAGCCCACGTGATTTCCCCTGGGGGCCCACGTGATTTCCCCTGGGGGCCCACGTGATTGCCCCACCTGGCCCACGTGATTTCCCCTGGAGGCCCACGTGATTTCCCCTGGGGGCCCACGTGATTTCCCCTGGGGGCCCACGTGATTGCCCCACCTGGCCCACGTGATTTCCCCTGGCGGCCCACGTGATTTCCCCTGGGGGACCACGTGATTTCCCCTGGGGGACCACGTGATTTCCCCTGGGGGACCACGTGATTTCCCCTGGGGGCCCACGTGATTTCCCCTGGGTGCCCACGTGATTTCCCCTGGGGGCCCACGTGATTTCCCCTGGGGGCCCACGTGATTTCCCCTTTGGGCCCACGTTATTTCCCCTGGGGGCCCACGTGATTTCCCCTGGGGGCCCACGTGATTGCCCCACCTGGCCCACGTGATTGCCCCACCTGGCCCACGTGATTTCCCCTGGGGGCCCACGTGATTTCCCCTGGGGGCCCACGTGATTTCCCCTGGGGGCCCACGTGATTGCTCCACCTGGCCCACGTGATTTCCCCTGGGGGCCCACGTGATTTCCCCTGGGGGCCTACGTGATTTCCCATGGGGGCCCACGTGATTTCCCCTGGGGGCCCACGTGATTTCCCCTGGGGGTCCACGTGATTTCCCCTGGGTGCACACGTGATTTCCCCTGGGGGCCCACGTGATTTCCCCTGGGGGCCCACGTGATTTCCCCTGGGGGCCCACGTGATTTCCCCTGGGGGCCGACGTTATTTCCCCTGGGGGCCCACGTGATTGCTCCACCTGGCCCACGTGATTGACCCACCTGGCCCACGTGATTTCCCCTGGGGGCCCACGTGATTTCCCCTGGGGGCCCACGTTATTTGCCCTGGGGGCCCACGTGATTTCCCCTGGGGGCCCACGTGATTTCCCCTGGGGGCCCACGTGATTGCTCCACCTGGCCCACGTGATTGCCCCACCTGGCCCACGTGATTTCCCCTGGAGGCCCACGTGATTTCCCCTGGGGGACCACGTGATTTCCCGTGGAGGCCCACGTGATTTCCCCTGGGGGCCCACGTGATTTCACCTGGGAGCCCACGTGATTGCCCCACCTGGCCCACGTGATTTCCCCTGGGGGCCCACGTGATTTCCCCCGGGGGCCCTCGTGATTTCCCCTGGGGGCCTACGTGATTTCCCCTGGGGGCCCACGTGATTGCTCCACCTGGCCCACGTGATTTCCCCTGGGGGCCCACGTGATTTCCCCTGGGGGCCCACGTGATTTCCCCTGGGGGCCCACGTGATTTCCCCAGGCGGCCCACGTGATTTCCCCTGGGGGCCCACGTGATTTCCCCTGGGGGCCCACGTGATTACCCCTGGGAGCCCACGTGATTTCCCCTGGGGGCCCACGTGATTTCCCCTGGGGGCCCACGTGATTGCCCCACCTGGCCCACGTGATTTCCCCTGGAGGCCCACGTGATTTCCCCTGGGGGCCCACGTGATTTCCCCTGGGGGCCCACGTGATTGCCCCACCTGGCCCACGTGATTTCCCCTGGCGGCCCACGTGATTTCCCCTGGGGGACCACGTGATTTCCCCTGGGAGACCACGTGATTTCCCCTGGGGGACCACATGATTTCCCCTGGGGGCCCACGTGATTTCCCCTGGGTGCCCACGTGATTTCCCCTGGGGGCCCACGTGATTTCCCCTGGGGGCCCACGTGATTTCCCCTTTGGGCCCACGTTATTTCCCCTGGGGGCCCACGTGATTTCCCCTGGGGGCCCACGTGATTGCCCCACCTGGCCCACGTGATTGCCCCACCTGGCCCACGTGATTTCCCCTGGGGGCCCACGTGATTTCCCCTGGGGGCCCACGTGATTTCCCCTGGGGGCCCACGTGATTGCTCCACCTGGCCCACGTGATTTCCCCTGGGGGCCCACGTGATTTCCCCTGGGGGCCCACGTGATTTCCCATGGGGGCCCACGTGATTTCCCCTGGGGGCCCACGTGATTTCCCCTGGGGGTCCACGTGATTTCCCCTGGGTGCACACGTGATTTCCCCTGGGGGCCCACGTGATTTCCCCTGGGGGCCCACGTGATTTCCCCTGGGGGCCCACGTGATTTCCCCTGGGGGCCGACGTTATTTCCCCTGGGGGCCCACGTGATTGCTCCACCTGGCCCACGTGATTGCCCCACCTGGCCCACGTGATTTCCCCTGGGGGCCCACGTGATTTCCCCTGGGGGCCCACGTGATTTCGCCTGGGGGCCCACGTGATTTCCCCTGGGGGCCCACGTGATTTCCCCTGGGGGCCCACGTGATTTCGCCTGGGGGTCCACGTGATTTCCCCTTGGGGCCCACGGGATTTCCCCTGGGGGCCCACGTGATTTCCCCTGGGGGCCCTCGTGATTTCCCCTGGGGGCCCACGTGATTTCCCCTGGGGGCCCACGTGATTGCTCCACCTGGCCCACGTGATTGCCCCACCCGGCCCACGTGATTGCCACTCCTGGCCCACGTGATTTCCCCTGGGGGCCCACGTGATTTCCCCTGGGGGCCCACGTGATTTCCCCTGGGGGCCCACGTGATTTCCCCTGGGGGCCCACGTGATTTCCCCTGGGGGCCCACGTGATTTCCCCTGGTGCCCCACGTGATTGCCCCACCTGGCCCACGTGATTTCCCCTGGAGGCCCACGTGATTTTCCCTGGGGGACCACGTGATTTCCCGTGGGGGCCCACGTGATTTCTCCTGGGGGCCCACGTGATTTCACCTGGGGGCCCACGTGATTGCCCCACCTGGCCCACGTGATTTCCCCTGGGGGCCCACGTGATTTCCCCTGGGGGCCCACGTGATTTCCCCTGGGGCCCACGTGATTGCTCCACCTGGCCCACGTGATTGCCCCACCTGGCCCACGTGATTTCCCCTGGGGGCCCACGTGATTTCCCCTGGGGGCCCACGTGATTTCCCCTGGGGGCCCACGTGATTTCACCTGGGGGCCCACGTGATTTCCCCTGGGGGCCCACGTGATTGCTCCACCTGGCCCACGTGATTGCCCCACCTGGCCCACGTGATTTCCCCTGGGGGCCCACGTGATTTCCCCTGGGGGCCCACGTGATTTCCCCTGGGGGCCCACGTGATTTCCCCTGGGGGCCCACGTGATTTCCCCTGGGGGCCCACGTGTTTGCCCCTGGGGGCCCACGTGATTGCCCCACCTGGCCCACGTGATTTCCCCTGGGGGCCCACGTGATTTCCCCTGGGGGCCCACGTGATTTCCCCTGGGGGCCCACGTGATTTCCCCTGGGGGCCCACGTGATTTCCCCTGGGGGCCCACGTGATTTCCCCTGGGGCCCCACGTGATTGCCCCACCTGGCCCACGTGATTTCCCCTGGAGGCCCACGTGATTTCCCCTGGGGGACCACGTGATTTCCCGTGGGGGCCCACGTGATTTCTCCTGGGGGCCCACGTGATTTAACCTGGGGGCCCACGTGATTGCCCCACCTGGCCCACGTGATTTCCCCTGGGGGCCCACGTGATTTCCCCTGGGGGCCCACGTGATTTCCCCTTGGGGCCCACGTGATTTCCCCTCGGGGCCCACGTGATTTCCCCTGGGGGCCCACGTGATTTCCCCTGGGGGCCCACGTGATTGGCCCTGGGGGCCCACTTGATTTCCCCTGGGGGCCCACGTGATTTCCCCTGGGGGCCCACGTGATTTCCCCTTGGGGGCCCACGTGATTTCCCCTGGGGGCCCACGTGATTTCCCCTGGCGGCCCACGTGATTTGCCCTGGGGGCCCACGTGATTTCCCCTGGGGGCCCACGTGATTTCCCCTAGGGGCCCACGTGATTGCTCCACCTGGCCCACGTGATTGCCCCACGTGGCCCACGTGATTGCCCCACCTGGCCCACGTGATTTCCCCTGGGGGCCCACGTGATTTCCCCTGGGGGCCCACGTGATTTCCCCTGGGGGCCCACGTGATTTGCCCTGGGGGCCCTCGTGATTTCCCCTGGGGGCCCACGTGATTGCCCCACCTGGCCCACGTGATTGCCCCACCTGGCCCACGTGATTTCCCCTGGGGGCCCACGTGATTTCCCCTGGGGGCCCACGTGATTTCCCCTGGGGGCCCACGTGATTGCTCCACCTGGCCCACGTGATTGCCCCACCTGGCCCACGTGATTTTCCCTGGGGGCCCACGTGATTTCCCCTGGGGGCCCACGTGATTTCCCCTGGGGGCCCACGTGATTGCTCCACCTGGCCCACGTGATTGCCCCACCTGGCCCACGTGATTTCCCCTGGGGGCCCACGTGATTTCCCATGGGGGCCCACGTGATTTCCCCTGGGGGCCCACGTGATTTCCCCTGGGGGCCCACGTGATTTCCCCTGGGGGCCCACGTGATTTCCCCTGGGGGCCCACGTGATTTCCCCTGGGTGCCCACGTTATTTCCCCTGGAGGCCCACGTGATTTCCCCTGGCGGCCCACGTGATTTGCCCTGGGGCCCATGTGATTTCCCCTGGGGGGCCACGTGATTTCCCCTGGGGGCCCATGTGATTTCCCCTGGGGTCCCACGTTATTTCCCCTGGGGGCCCACGTGATTGCCCCACCTGGCCCACGTGATTGCCCCACCTGGCCCACGTGATTTCCCCTGGGGGCCCACGTGATTTCCCCTGGGGGCCCACGTGATTTGCCCTGGGGGCCCACGTGATTTCCCCTGGGGGCCCACGTTATTTGCCCTGGGGGCCCACGTGATTTCCCCTGGGGGCCCACGTGATTTCCCCTGGGGGCCCACGTGATTGCTCCACCTGGCCCGCGTGATTGCCCCACCTGGCCCACGTGATTTCCCCTGGAGGCCCACGTGATTTCCCCTGGGGGACCACGTGATTTCCCGTGGGGGCCCACGTGATTTCCCCTGGGGGCCCACGTGATTTCACCTGGGGGCCCACGTGATTGCCCCACCTGGCCCACGTGATTTCCCCTGGGGGCCCACGTGATTTCCCCTGGGGGCCCTCGTGATTTCCCCTGGGGGCCCACGTGATTTCCCCTGGGGGCCCACGTGATTGCTCCACCTGGCCCACGTGATTGCCCCACCTGGCCCACGTGATTTCCCCTGGGGGCCCACGTGATTTCCCCTGGGGGCCCACGTGATTTCCCCTGGGGGCCCACGTGATTGCCCCACCTGGCCCACGTGATTTCCCCTGGAGGCCCACGTGATTTCCCCTGGGGGACCACGTGATTTCCCGTGGGGGCCCACGTGATTTCCCCTGGGGGCCCACGTGATTTCACCTGGGGCCCACGTGATTGCCCCACCTGGCCCACGTGATTTCCCCTGGGGGCCCACGTGATTTCCCCTGGGGGCCCACGTGATTTCCCCTGGGGGCCCACGTGATTTCCCCTGGGGGCCCACGTGATTGCTCCACCTGGCCCACGTGATTGCCCCACCTGGCCCACGTGATTTCCCCTGGCGGCCCACGTGATTTCCCCTGGGGGACCACGTGATTTCCCCTGGGGGCCCACGTGATTTCCCCTGGGTGCCCACGTGATTTCCCCTGGGGGCCCACGTGATTTCCCCTGGGGGCCCACGTGATTTCCCCTTTGGGCCCACGTTATTTCCCCTGGGGGCCCACGTGATTTCCCCTGGGGGCCCACGTGATTGCCCCACCTGGCCCACGTGATTGCCCCACCTGGCCCACGTGATTTCCCCTGGGGGCCCACGTGATTTCCCCTGGGGGCCCACGTGATTTCCCCTGGGGGCCCACGTGATTGCTCCACCTGGCCCACGTGATTTCCCCTTGGGGCCCACGTGATTTCCCCTGGGGGCCCACGTGATTTCCCATGGGGGCCCACGTGATTTCCCCTGGGGGCCCACGTGACTTCCCCTGGGGGTCCACGTGATTTCCCCTGGGTGCACACGTGATTTCCCCTGGGGGCCCACGTGATTTCCCCTGGGGGCCCACGTGATTTCCCCTGGGGGCCCACGTGATTGGCCCTGGGGGCCCACTTGATTTCCCCTGGGGGCCCACGTGATTTCCCCTGGGGGCCCACGTGATTTCCCCTGGGGGCCCACGTGATTTCCCCTGGAGGCCCACGTGATTTCCCCTGGCGGCCCACGTGATTTGCCCTGGGGGCCCATGTAATTTCCCCTGGGGGCCCACGTGATTTCCCCTGGGGGCCCATGTGATTTCCCCTGGGGTCCCACGTGATTTACCCTGGGGGCCCACGTTATTTCCCCTGGGGGCCCACGTGATTTCCCCTGGGGGCCCACGTGATTTCCCCTGGCGGCCCACGTGATTTGCCCCGGGGGCCCACGTGATTTCCCTGGGGGCCCACGTGATTTCCCCTGGGGGCCCACGTGATTGCCCCACCTGGCCCACGTGATTGCCCCACCTGGCCCACGTGATTGCCCCACCTGGCCCAAGTGATTTCCCCTGGGGGCCCACGTGATTTCCCCTGGGGGCCCACGTGATTTCCCCTGGGGGCCCACGTGATTTCCCCTGGGGGCCCTCGTGATTTCCCCTGGGGGCCCACGTGATTTCCCCTGGGGGCCGACGTGATTTCCCCTGGGGGCCCACGTGATTGCTCCACCTGGCCCACGTGATTGCCCCACCTGGCCCACGTGATTTCCCCTGGGGGCCCACGTGATTTCCCCTGGGGGCCCACGTGATTTCCCCAGGGGGACCACGTGATTTCCCCTGGGGGCCCACGTGATTTCCCCTGGGGGACCACGTGATTTCCCCTGGGGGCTCACGTGATTTCCCCTGGGTGCCCACGTGATTTCCCCTTGGGGCCCACGTGATTTCCCCTGGGGGTCCACGTGATTTCACCTGGGGGCCCACGTTATTTCCCCTGGGGGCCCACGTGATTTCCCCTGGGGGCCCACGTGATTGCCCCACCTGGCCCACGTGATTGCCCCACCTGGCCCACGTGATTTCCCCTGGGGGCCCACGTGATTTCCCCTGGGGGCCCACGTGATTTCCCCTGGGGGCCCACGTGATTGCTCCACCTGGCCCACGTGATTTCCCCTGGGGGCCCAGGTGATTTCCCCTGGGGGCCCACGTGATTTCCCCTGGGGGCCCACGTGATTTCCCCTGGGGGCCCACGTGATTTCCCCTGGGGGCCCACGTGATTTCCCCTGGGTGCACACGTGATTTCCCCTGGGGGCCCACGTGATTTCCCCTGGAGGCCCACGTGATTTCCCCTGGGGGCCCACGTGATTTCCCCTGGGGGCCGACGTTATTTCCCCTGGGGGCCCACGTGATTTCCCCTGGGGGCCCTCGTGATTTCCCCTGGCGCCCCACGTGATTTGCCCTGGGGGCCCACGTGATTTCCCCTGGGGGCCCACGTGATTTCCCCTGGGGGCCCACGTGATTGCTCCACCTGGCCCACGTGATTGCCCCACCTGGCCCACGTGATTGCCCCACCTGGCCCACGTGATTGCCCCACCGGGCCCACGTGATTTCCCCTGGGGGCCCACGTGATTTCCCCAGGCGGCCCACGTGATTTCCCCTGGGGGCCCACGTGATTTCCCCAGGCGGCCCACGTGATTTCCCCTGGGGGCCCACGTGATTTCCCCTGGGGGCCCACATGATTTCCCCTGGGGGCCCACGTGATTTCCCCACCTGGCCCACGTGATTGCCCCACCTGGCCCACGTGATTTCCCCTGGGTGCACACGTGATTGCCCCACCTGGCCCACGTGATTTCCCCTGGGGGCCCACGTGATTTCCCCTGGGGGCCCACGTGATTGCTCCACCTGGCCCACGTGATTGCCCCACCTGGCCCACGTGATTTCCCCTGGGGGCCCATGTGATTTCCCCTGGGGGCCCACGTGATTTCCCCAGGGGGACCACGTGATTTCCCCTGGGGTCCCACGTGATTTCCCCTGGGGGACCACGTGATTTCCCCTCGGGGCTCACGTGATTTCCCCTGGGTGCCCACGTGATTTCCCCTTGGTGCCCACGTGATTTCCCCTGGGGGCCCACGTGATTTCCCCTGGGGGCCCACGTTATTTCCCCTGGGGGCCCACGTGATTTCCCCTGGGGGCCCACGTGATTGCCCCACCTGGCCCACGTGATTGCCCCACCTGGCCCACGTGATTTCCCCTGGGGGCCCACGTGATTTCCCCTGGGGGCCCACGTGATTTCCCCTGGGGGCCCACGTGATTGCTCCACCTGGCCCACGTGATTTCCCCTGGGGGCCCACGTGATTTCCCCTGGGGGCCCACGTGATTTCCCCTGGGGGCCCACGTGATTTCCCCCGGGGGCCCACGTGATTTCCCCTGGGTGCCCACGTGATTTCCCCTGGGTGCACACGTGATTTCCCCTGGGGGCCCACGTGATTTCCCCTGGGGGCCCACGTGATTTCCCCTGGGGGCCCACGTGATTTCCCCTGGGGGCCGACGTTATTTCCCCTGGGGGCCCACGTGATTTCCCCTGGGGGCCCACGTGATTTCCCCTGGCGGCCCACGTGATTTGCCCTGGGGGCCCACGTGATTTCCCCTGGGGGCCCACGTGATTTCCCCTGGGGGCCCACGTGATTGCTCCACCTGGCCCACGTGATTGCCCCACCTGGCCCACGTGATTGCCCCACCTGGCCCACGTGATTGCCCCACCGGGCCCACGTGATTTCCCCTGGGGGCCCACGTGATTTCCCCAGGCGGCCCACGTGATTTCCCCTGGGGGCCCACGTGATTTCCCCAGGCGGCCCACGTGATTTCCCCTGGGTGCCCACGTGATTTCCCCTGGGGGCCCACATGATTTCCCCTGGGGGCCCACGTGATTTCCCCACCTGGCCCACGTGATTGCCCCACCTGGCCCACGTGATTTCCCCTGGGGGCCCACGTGATTTCCCCTGGGGGCCCACGTGATTGCTCCACCTGGCAAACGTGATTGCCCCACCTGGCCCACGTGATTTCCCCTGGGGGCCCACGTGATTTCCCCTGGGGGCCCACGTGATTTCCTCTGGCGGCCCACGTGATTTCCCCTGGGGGCCCACGTGATTTCCCCTGGGGGCCCACGTGATTTCCCCTGGGGGCCCACGTGATTGCCCCACCTGGCCCACGTGATTTCCCCTGGGGGCCCACGTGATTTCCCCTGGGGGACCACGTGATTTTCCCTGGGGGCCCACGTGATTTCCCCTGGGGGCCCACGTGATTTCCCCTGGGAGCCCACGTGATTTCCCCTGGGGGCCCACGTGATTTCCCCTGGGGGCCCACGTGATTTCCCCTGGGGGCCCACGTGATTTCCCCTGGGGGCCCACGTGATTTCCCCTGGGGGCCCACGTGATTTGCCCTGGGGGCCCTCGTGATTTCCCCTGGGGGCCCACGTGATTGCCCCACCTGGACCACGTGATTGCCCCACCTGGCCGACGTGATTTCCCCTGGTGGCCCACGTGATTTCCCCTGGGGGCCCACGTGATTGCCCCACCTGGACCACGTGATTGCCCCACCTGGCCCACGTGATTTCCCCTGGCGGCCCACGTGATTTCCCCTTGGGGCCCACGTGATTTCCCCTGGGGGCCCACGTGATTTCCCCAGGCGGCCCACGTGATTTCCCCTGGGGGCCCACGTGATTTCCCCTGGGGGCCCACGTGATTTCCCCTGGGAGCCCACGTGATTTCCCCTGGGGGCCCACGTGATTTCCCCTGGGGGCCCACGTGATTGCCCCACCTGGCCCACGTGATTTCCCCTGGAGGCCCACGTGATTTCCCCTGGGGGACCACGTGATTTCCCGTGGGGGCCCACGTGATTTCCCCTGGGGGCCCACGTGATTTCACCTGGGGCCCACGTGATTGCCCCACCTGGCCCACGTGATTTCCCCTGGGGGCCCACGTGATTTCCCCTGGGGGCCCACGTGATTTCCCCTGGGGGCCCACGTGATTTCCCCTGGGGGCCCACGTGATTGCTCCACCTGGCCCACGTGATTGCCCCACCTGGCCCACGTGATTTCCCCTGGCGGCCCACGTGATTTCCCCTGGGGGCCCACGTGATTTCCCCTGGGGGCCCACGTGATTTCCCCAAGCGGCCCACGTGATTTCCCCTGGGGGCCCACGTGATTTCCCCTGGGGGCCCACGTGATTTCCCCTGGGGGCCCACGTGATTTCACCTGGGGGCCCACGTGATTGCCCCACCTGGCCCACGTGATTTCCCCTGGGGGCCCACGTGATTTCCCCTGGGGGCCCACGTGATTGCCCCACCTGGCCCACGTGATTTCCCCTGGGGGCCCACGTGATTGCTCCACCTGGCCCACGTGATTGCCCCACCTGGCCCACGTGATTTCCCCTGGCGGCCCACGTGATTTCCCCTGGGGGCCCACGTGATTTCCCCTGGGGGCCCACGTGATTTCCCCAGGCGGCCCACGTGATTTCGCCTGGGGGCCCACGTGATTTCCCCTGGGGGCCCACGTGATTTCCCCTGGGAGCCCACGTGATTTCCCCTGGGGGCCCACGTGATTTCCCCTGGGGGCCCACGTGATTTCCCCTGGGGGCCCACGTGATTTCCCCTGGGGGCCCACGTGATTTCCCCTGGGGTCCCACGTGATTTCCCCTAGGGGCCCACGTGATTTCCCCTGGGGGCCCACGTGATTTCCCCTGGGGGCCCACGTGATTTCCCCTGGGGGCCCACGTGATTGCTCCACTTGGCCCACGTGATTACCCCACCTGGCCCACGTGATTTCCCCTGGGGGCCCACGTGATTTCCCCTGGGGGCCCACGTGATTTCCCCTGGGGGCCCACGTGATTTACCCTGGGGGCCCACGTGATTGCTCCACCTGGCCCACGTGATTGCCCCACCTGCCCCAAGATTTCCCCTGGGAGCCCACGTGATTTCCCCTGGGGGCCCACGTGATTTCCCCTGGGGGCCCACGTGATTTCCCCTGGGGGCCCACGTGATTTCCCCTGGGGGCCCACGTGATTTCCCCTGGGGGCCCACGTGATTTCCCCTGGGGGCCCACGTGATTGCTCCACCTGGCCCACGTGATTGCCCCACCTGGCCCACGTGATTTCCCCTGGGGGCCCACGTGATGTCCCCTGGGGGCCCACGTGATTTCCCCTGGGGGCCCACGTGATTTCCCCTGGGGGCCCACGTGATTTCACCTGGGGGCCCACGTGATTTCCCCTGGGGGCCCAGGTGATTGCCCCACCTGGCCCACGTGATTTCCCCTGGGGGCCCACGTGATTTCCCCTGGGGGCCCACGTGATTTCCCCTGGGGGCCCACGTGATTTCCCCTGGGGGCCCACGTGATTTCCCCTGGGGGCCCACGTGATTTGCCCTGGGGGCCCACGTGATTTCCCCTTGGAGCCCACGTGATTTCCCCTGGGGGCCCACGTGATTTCCCCTGGGGGCCCACGTGATTGCTCCACCTGGCCCACGTGATTGCCCCACCTGGCCCACGTGATTTCCCCTGGGGGCCCACGTGATTTCCCCTGGGGGCCCACGTGATTTCCACTGGGGGCCCACGTGATTTCCCCTGGGGGCCCACGTGATTGCTCCACCTGGCCCACGTGATTGCCCCACCTGGCCCACGTGATTTCCCCTGGGGGCCCACGTGATTTCCCCTGGGGGACCACGTGATTTCCCGTGGGGGCCCACGTGATTTCCCCTGGGGGCCCACGTGATTTCACCTGGGGCCCACGTGATTGCCCCACCTGGCCCACGTGATTTCCCCTGGGGGCCCACGTGATTTCCCCTGGGGGCCCACGTGATTTCCCCTGGGGGCCCACGTGATTTCCCCTGGGGGCCCACGTGATTGCTCCACCTGGCCCACGTGATTGCCCCACCTGGCCCACGTGATTTCCCCTGGCGGCCCACGTGATTTCCCCTGGGGGCCCACGTGATTTCCCCTGGGGGCCCACGTGATTTCCCCAAGCGGCCCACGTGATTTCCCCTGGGGGCCCACGTGGTTTCCCCTGGGGGCCCACGTGATTTCCCCTGGGGGCCCACGTGATTTCACCTGGGGGCCCACGTGATTGCCCCACCTGGCCCACGTGATTTCCCCTGGGGGCCCACGTGATTTCCCCTGGGGGCCCACGTGATTGCCCCACCTGGCCCACGTGATTTCCCCTGGGGGCCCACGTGATTGCTCCACCTGGCCCACGTGATTGCCCCACCTGGCCCACGTGATTTCCCCTGGCGGCCCACGTGATTTCCCCTGGGGGCCCACGTGATTTCCCCTGGGGGCCCACGTGATTTCCCCAGGCGGCCCACGTGATTTCGCCTGGGGGCCCACGTGATTTCCCCTGGGGGCCCACGTGATTTCCCCTGGGAGCCCACGTGATTTCCCCTGGGGGCCCACGTGATTTCCCCTGGGGGCCCACGTGATTTCCCCTGGGGGCCCACGTGATTTCCCCTGGGGGCCCACGTGATTTCCCCTGGGGTCCCACGTGATTTCCCCTAGGGGCCCACGTGATTTCCCCTGGGGGCCCACGTGATTTCCCCTGGGGGCCCACGTGATTTCCCCTGGGGGCCCACGTGATTGCTCCACTTGGCCCACGTGATTACCCCACCTGGCCCACGTGATTTCCCCTGGGGGCCCACGTGATTTCCCCTGGGGGCCCACGTGATTTCCCCTGGGGGCCCACGTGATTTACCCTGGGGGCCCACGTGATTGCTCCACCTGGCCCACGTGATTGCCCCACCTGCCCCAAGATTTCCCCTGGGAGCCCACGTGATTTCCCCTGGGGGCCCACGTGATTTCCCCTGGGGGCCCACGTGATTTCCCCTGGGGGCCCACGTGATTTCCCCTGGGGGCCCACGTGATTTCCCCTGGGGGCCCACGTGATTTCCCCTGGGGGCCCACGTGATTGCTCCACCTGGCCCACGTGATTGCCCCACCTGGCCCACGTGATTTCCCCTGGGGGCCCACGTGATGTCCCCTGGGGGCCCACGTGATTTCCCCTGGGGGCCCACGTGATTTCCCCTGGGGGCCCACGTGATTTCACCTGGGGGCCCACGTGATTTCCCCTGGGGGCCCAGGTGATTGCCCCACCTGGCCCACGTGATTTCCCCTGGGGGCCCACGTGATTTCCCCTGGGGGCCCACGTGATTTCCCCTGGGGGCCCACGTGATTTCCCCTGGGGGCCCACGTGATTTCCCCTGGGGGCCCACGTGATTTGCCCTGGGGGCCCACGTGATTTCCCCTTGGAGCCCACGTGATTTCCCCTGGGGGCCCACGTGATTTCCCCTGGGGGCCCACGTGATTGCTCCACCTGGCCCACGTGATTGCCCCACCTGGCCCACGTGATTTCCCCTGGGGGCCCACGTGATTTCCCCTGGGGGCCCACGTGATTTCCACTGGGGGCCCACGTGATTTCCCCTGGGGGCCCACGTGATTTCCCCTGGGGGCCCAAGTGATTTCCCCTGGGGGCCCACGTGATTTCCCCTGGGGGCCCACGTGATTTGCCCTGGGGGCCCATGTTATTTCCCCTTGGAGCCCACGTGATTTCCCCTGGGGGCCCACGTGATTTGCCCTGGGGGCCCACGTGATTTCCCCTTGGAGCCCACGTGATTTCCACTGGGGGCAAACGTGATTTCCCCTGGGGGCCCACGTGATTTCCCCTGGGGGCCCACGTGATTTCCCCTGGGGGCCCACGTGATTTCCCCTGGGGCCCCACGTGATTGCCCCACCTGGCCCACGTGATTTCCCCTGGGGGCCCACGTGATTTCCCCTGGGGGACCACGTGATTTCCCGTGGGGGCCCACGTGATTTCCCCTGGGGGCCCACGTGATTTCCCCTGGGTGCCAACGTGATTTCCCTGGGGGCCCACGTGATTTCCCCTGGGGGCCCACGTGATTTCCCCTGGGGGCCCACGTGATTGCTACACCTGGCCCACGTGATTGCCTCACCTGGCCCACGTGATTTCCCCTGGGGGCCCACGTGATTTCCCCTGGGGGCCCACGTGATTTCCCCTGGGGGCCCACGTGATTTCCCCTGGGGGCCCACGTGATTTGCCCTGGGGGCCCACGTAATTTCCCCTGGGGGCCCACGTTATTTGCCCTGGGGTCCCACGTGATTTCCCCTGGGGGCCCACGTGATTTCCCCTGGGGGCCCACGTGATTGCTCCACCTGGCCCACGTGATTGCCCCACCTGGCCCACGTGATTTCCCCTGGAGGCCCACGTGATTTCCCCTGGGGGACCACGTGATTTCCCGTGGGGTCCCTCGTGATTTCCCCTGGGGGCCCACGTGATTTCACCTGGGGGCCCACGTGATTGCCCCACCTGGCCCACGTGATTTCCCCTGGGGGCCCACGTGATTTCCCCTGGGGGCCCTCGTGATTTCCCCTGGGGGCCCACGTGATTTCCCCTGGGGGCCCACGTGATTGCTCCACCTGGCCCACGTGATTGCCCCACCTGGCCCACGTGATTTCCCCTGGGGGCCCACGTGATTTCCCCTGGGGGCCCACGTGATTTCCCCTGGGGGCCCACGTGATTTCCCCTGGGGGCCCACGTGATTTCCCCTGGGGGCCCACGTGATTTCCCCTGGGGGCCCACGTGATTTCCCCTGGGGGCCCACGTGATTTCCCCTGGGGGCCCACGTGATTTCCCCTGGGGGCCCACGTGATTTCCCCTGGGGGCCCACGTGATTTCCCCTGGGGGCCCACGTGATTTCCCCTGGGGTCCCACGTGATTTCCCCTAGGGGCCCACGTGATTTCCCCTGGGGGCCCACGTGATTTCCCCTGGGGGCCCACGTGATTTCCCCTGGGGGCCCACGTGATTGCTCCACCTGGCCCACGTGATTACCCCACCTGGCCCACGTGATTTCCCCTGGGGGCCCACGTGATTTCCCCTGGGGGCCCACGTGATTTCCCCTGGGGGCCCACGTGATTTCCCCTGGGGGCCCACGTCATTTCGCCTGGGGGCCCACGTGATTTCCCCTGGGGGCCCACTTGATTGCTCCACCTGGCCCACGTGTTTGCCCCACCTGGCCCACGTGATTGCCCCACCTGGCCCACGTGATTTCCCCACCTGGCCCACGTGATTTCCCCTGGGGGCCCACGTGATTTCCCCTGGGGGCCCACGTGATTGCTCCACCTGGCCCACGTGATTGCCCCACCTGGCCCACGTGATTGCCCCACCTGGCCCACGTGATTTGCCCTGGGGGCCCACGTGATTTGCCCTGGGGGCCCACGTGATTTCCCCTGGGGGCCCACGTGATTTCCCCTGGGGGCCCACGTGATTTGCCCTGGGGGCCCACGTGATTTCCCCTTGGAGCCCACGTGATTTCCCCTGGGGGCCCACGTGATTTCCCCTGGGGGCCCACGTGATTTCCCCTGGGTGCCCATGTGATTTCCCCTGGGTGCCCACGTGATTTCCCCTGGGGGCCCACGTGATTTCCCCTGGGTGCCCACGTGATTTCCCCTGGGTGCCCACGTGATTTCCCCTGGGGGCCCACGTGATTTCCCCTGGGGGCCCACGTGATTTCCCCTGGGTGCCCACGTGATTTCCCCTGGGGGCCCACGTGATTTCCCCTGGGGGCCCACGTGATTTTCCCTGGGGGCCCACGTGATTTCCCCTGGGGGCCCACGTGATTGCTCCACCTGGCCCACGTGATTGCCCCACCTGGCCCACGTGATTTCCCCTGGAGGCCCACGTGATTTCCCCTGGGGGACCACGTGATTTCCCCTGGGGGCCCACGTGATTTCACCTGGGGGCCCACGTAATTGCCCCACCTGGCCCACGTGATTTCCCCTGGGGGCCCACGTGATTTCCCCTGGGGGCCCACGTGATTTCCCCTGGGGGCCCACGTGATTTCCCCTGGGGGCCCACGTGATTGCTCCACCTGGGGGCCCACGTGATTGCCCCACCTGGCCCACGTGATTTCCCCTGGGGGCCCACGTGATTTCCCCTGGGGGCCCACGTGATTTCCCCTGGGGGCCCACGTGATTTCCCCAGGCGGCCCACGTGATTTCCCCTGGGGGCCCACGTGATTTCCCCTGTGGGCCCACGTGATTTCCCCTGGGGGCCCACGTGATTTGCCCTGGGGGCCCTCGTGATTTCCCCTGGGGGCCCACGTGATTGCCCCACCTGGCCCACGTGATTGCCCCACCTGGCCCACGTGATTTCCCCTGGGGGCCCACGTGATTTCCCCTGGGGGCCCACGTGATTTCCCCTGGGGGCCCACGTGATTGCTCCACCTGGCCCACGTGATTGCCCCACCTGGCCCACGTGATTTCCCCTGGGGGCCCACGTGATTTCCCCTGGGGGCCCACGTGATTTCCCCTGGGGGCCCACGTGATTTCCCCTGGAGGCCCACGTGATTTCCCCTGGGGGCCCACGTGATTTCCCCTGGGGGCCCACGTGATTTCCCCTGGGGGCCCACGTGATTTCCCCTGGGGGCCCACGTGATTTCCCCTGGGGGCCCACGTGATTTCACCTGGGGGCCCACGTGATTTCCCCTGGGGGCCCACGTGATTGCTCCACCTGGCCCACGTGATTGCCCCACCTGGCCCACGTGATTTCCCCTGGGGGCCCACGTGATTTCCCCTGGGGGCCCACGTGATTTCCCCTGGGGGCCCACGTGATTTCCCCTGGGGGCCCACGTGATTTCCCCTGGGGGCCCACGTGACTGCCCCTGGGGGCCCACGTGATTGCCCCACCTGGCCCACGTGATTTCCCCTGGGGGCCCACGTGATTTCCCCTGGGGGCCCACGTGATTTCCCCTGGGGGCCCACGTGATTTCCCCTGGGGGCCCACGTGATTTCCCCTGGGGGCCCACGTGATTTCACCTGGGGGCCCACGTGATTGCTCCACCTGTCCCACGTGATTGCCCCACCTGGCCCACGTGATTTCCCCTGGAGGCCCACGTGATTTCCCCTGGGGGACCACGTGATTTCCCGTGGGGGCCCACGTGATTTCTCCTGGGGGCCCACGTGATTTAACCTGGGGGCCCACGTGATTGCCCCACCTGGCCCACGTGATTTCCCCTTGGGGCCCACGTGATTTCCCCTCGGGGCCCACGTGATTTCCCCTGGGGGCCCACGTGATTTCCCCTGGGGGCCCACGTGATGGCCCCTGGGGGCCCACGTGATTTCCCCTGGGGGCCCACGTGATTTCCCCTGGGGGCCCACGTGATTTCCCCTGGGGGCCCACGTGATTTCCCCTGGGGGCCCACGTGATTTCCCCTGGCGGCCCACGTGATTTGCCCTGGGGGCCCACGTGATTTCCCCTGGGGGCCCACGTGATTTCCCCTGGGGGCCCACGTGATTGCTCCACCTGGCCCACGTGATTGCCCCACGTGGCCCACGTGATTGCCCCACCTGGCCCACGTGATTTCCCCTGGGGGCCCACGTGATTTCCCCTGGGGGCCCACGTGATTTCCCCTGGGGGCCCACGTGATTTGCCCTGGGGGCCCTCGTGATTTCCCCTGGGGGCCCACGTGATTGCCCCACCTGGCCCACGTGATTGCCCCACATGGCCCACGTGATTTCCCCTGGGGGCCCACGTGATTTCCCCTGGGGGCCCACGTGATTTCCCCTGGGGGCCCACGTGATTGCTCCACCTGGCCCACGTGATTGCCCCACCTGGCCCACGTGATTTTCCCTGGGGGCCCACGTGATTTCCCCTGGGGGCCCACGTGATTTCCCCTGGGGGCCCACGTGATTGCTCCACCTGGCCCACGTGATTGCCCCACCTGGCCCACGTGATTTCCCCTGGGGGCCCACGTGATTTCCCATGGGGGCCCACGTGATTTCCCCTGGGGGCCCACGTGATTTCCCCTGGGGGCCCACGTGATTTCCCCTGGGGGCCCACGTGATTTCCCCTGGGGGCCCACGTGATTTCCCCTGGGGGCCCACGTGATTTCCCCTGGAGGCCCACGTGATTTCCCCTGGCGGCCCACGTGATTTGCCCTGGGGGCCCATGTGATTTCCCCTGGGGGCCCACGTGATTTCCCCTGGGGGCCCATGTGATTTCCCCTGGGGTCCCACGTTATTTCCCCTGGGGGCCCACGTGATTGCCCCACCTGGCCCACGTGATTGCCCCACCTGGCCCACGTGATTTCCCCTGGGGGCCCACGTGATTTCCCCTGGGGGCCCACGTGATTTCCCCTGGGGGCCCACGTGATTTGCCCTGGGGGCCCAAGTGATTTCCCCTGGGGGCCCACGTGATTTGCCCCTGGGGGCCCACGTGATTTCCCCTGGGGGCCCACGTGATTTCCCCTGGGGGCCCACGTGATTTCCCCTGGGGGCCCACGTGATTGCTCCACCTGGCCCACGTGATTGCCCCACCTGGCCCACGTGATTTCCCCTGGAGGCCCACGTGATTTCCCCTGGGGGACCACGTGATTTCCCGTGGGGGCCCACGTGATTTCCCCTGGGGGCCCACGTGATTTCACCTGGGGGCCCACGTGATTGCCCCACCTGGCCCACGTGATTTCCCCTGGGGGCCCACGTGATTTCCCCTGGGGGCCCACGTGATTTCCCCTGGGGGCCCACGTGATTTCCCCTGGGGGCCCACGTGATTGCTCCACCTGGCCCACGTGATTGCCCCACCTGGCCCACGTGATTTCCCCTGGGGGCCCACGTGATTTCCCCTGGGGGCCCACGTGATTTCCCCTGGGGGCCCACGTGATTTCCCCAGGCGGCCCACGTGATTTCCCCTGGGGGCCCACGTGATTTCCCCTGGGGGCCCACGTGATTTCCCCTGGGGGCCCACGTGATTTCCCCTGGGGGCCCACGTGATTTCCCCTGGGGGCCCACGTGATTGCCCCACCTGGCCCACGTGATTTCCCCTGGAGGCCCACGTGATTTCCCCTGGGGGACCACGTGATTTCCCGTGGGGGCCCACGTGATTTCCCCTGGGGGCCCACGTGATTTCACCTGGGGCCCACGTGATTGCCCCACCTGGCCCACGTGATTTCCCCTGGGGGCCCACGTGATTTCCCCTGGGGGCCCACGTGATTTCCCCTGGGGGCCCACGTGATTTCCCCTGGGGGCCCACGTGATTGCTCCACCTGGCCCACGTGATTGCCCCACCTGGCCCACGTGATTTCCCCTGGCGGCCCACGTGATTTCCCCTGGGGGCCCACGTGATTTCCCCTGGGGGCCCACGTGATTTCCCCTGGGTGCCCACGTGATTTCCCCTGGGGGCCCACGTGATTTCCCCTGGGGGCCCACGTGATTTCCCCTGGGGGCCCACGTGATTTCCCCTGGGGGCCCACGTGATTTCCCCTGGGGGCCCACGTGATTGCCCCACCTGGCCCACGTGATTGCCCCACCTGGCCCACGTGATTTCCCCTGGGGGCCCACGTGATTTCCCCTGGGGGCCCACGTGATTTCCCCTGGGGGCCCACGTGATTGCTCCACCTGGCCCACGTGATTTCCCCTGGGGGCCCACGTGATTTCCCCTGGGGGCCCACGTGATTTCCCATGGGGGCCCACGTGATTTCCCCTGGGGGCCCACGTGATTTCCCCTGGGGGCCCACGTGATTTCCCCTGGGTGCCCACGTGATTTCCCCTGGGGGCCCACGTGATTTCCCCTGGGGGCCCACGTGATTTCCCCTGGGGGCCCACGTGATTTCCCCTGGGGGCCCACGTGATTTCCCCTGGGGGCCCACGTGATTTCCCCTGGGGGCCCACGTGATTTCCCCTGGGGGCCCACGTGATTGCTCCACCTGGCCCACGTGATTGCCCCACCTGGCCCACGTGATTTCCCCTGGGGGCCCACGTGATTTCGCCTGGGGGCCCACGTGATTTCCCCTGGGGGCCCACGTGATTTCCCCTGGGGGCCCACGTGATTGCTCCACCTGGCCCACGTGATTGCCCCACCCGGCCCACGTGATTGCCACACCTGGGGGCCCACGTGATTTCCCCTGGGGGCCCACGTGATTTCCCCTGGGGGCCCACGTGATTGCCCCACCTGGCCCACGTGATTTCCCCTGGAGGCCCACGTGATTTTCCCTGGGGGACCACGTGATTTCCCGTGGGGGCCCACGTGATTTCTCCTGGGGGCCCACGTGATTTCACCTGGGGGCCCACGTGATTGCCCCACCTGGCCCACGTGATTTCCCCTGGGGGCCCACGTGATTTCCCCTGGGGGCCCACGTGATTTCCCCTGGGGGCCCACGTGATTTCCCCTGGGGGCCCACGTGATTTCCCCTGGGGGCCCACGTGATTTCCCCTGGGGGCCCACGTGATTGGCCCTGGGGGCCCACTTGATTTCCCCTGGGGGCCCACGTGATTTCCCCTGGGGGCCCACGTGATTTCCCCTGGGGGCCCACGTGATTTCCCCTGGGGGCCCACGTGATTTCCCCTGGCGGCCCACGTGATTTGCCCTGGGGGCCCACGTGATTTCCCCTGGGGGCCCACGTGATTTCCCCTGGGGGCCCACGTGATTGCTCCACCTGGCCCACGTGATTGCCCCACGTGGCCCACGTGATTGCCCCACCTGGCCCACGTGATTTCCCCTGGGGGCCCACGTGATTTCCCCTGGGGGCCCACGTGATTTCCCCTGGGGGCCCACGTGATTTGCCCTGGGGGCCCTCGTGATTTCCCCTGGGGGCCCACGTGATTGCCCCACCTGGCCCACGTGATTGCCCCACATGGCCCACGTGATTTCCCCTGGGGGCCCACGTGATTTCCCCTGGGGGCCCACGTGATTTCCCCTGGGGGCCCACGTGATTGCTCCACCTGGCCCACGTGATTGCCCCACCTGGCCCACGTGATTTTCCCTGGGGGCCCACGTGATTTCCCCTGGGGGCCCACGTGATTTCCCCTGGGGGCCCACGTGATTGCTCCACCTGGCCCACGTGATTGCCCCACCTGGCCCACGTGATTTCCCCTGGGGGCCCACGTGATTTCCCATGGGGGCCCACGTGATTTCCCCTGGGGGCCCACGTGATTTCCCCTGGGGGCCCACGTGATTTCCCCTGGGGGCCCACGTGATTTCCCCTGGGGGCCCACGTGATTTCCCCTGGGGGCCCACGTTATTTCCCCTGGAGGCCCACGTGATTTCCCCTGGCGGCCCACGTGATTTGCCCTGGGGGCCCATGTTTTTTCCCCTGGGGGCCCACGTGATTTCCCCTGGGGGCCCATGTGATTTCCCCTGGGGTCCCACGTTATTTCCCCTGGGGGCCCACGTGATTGCCCCACCTGGCCCACGTGATTGCCCCACCTGGCCCACGTGATTTCCCCTGGGGGCCCACGTGATTTCCCCTGGGGGCCCACGTGATTTCCCCTGGGGGCCCACGTGATTTGCCCTGGGGGCCCAAGTGATTTCCCCTGGGGGCCCACGTTATTTGCCCTGGGGGCCCACGTGATTTCCCCTGGGGGCCCACGTGATTTCCCCTGGGGGCCCACGTGATTGCTCCACCTGGCCCACGTGATTGCCCCACCTGGCCCACGTGATTTCCCCTGGAGGCCCACGTGATTTCCCCTGGGGGACCACGTGATTTCCCGTGGGGGCCCACGTGATTTCCCCTGGGGGCCCACGTGATTTCACCTGGGGGCCCACGTGATTGCCCCACCTGGCCCACGTGATTTCCCCTGGGGGCCCACGTGATTTCCCCTGGGGGCCCTCGTGATTTCCCCTGGGGGCCCACGTGATTTCCCCTGGGGGCCCACGTGATTGCTCCACCTGGCCCACGTGATTGCCCCACCTGGCCCACGTGATTTCCCCTGGGGGCCCACGTGATTTCCCCTGGGGGCCCACGTGATTTCCCCTGGGGGCCCACGTGATTTCCCCAGGCGGCCCACGTGATTTCCCCTGGGGGCCCACGTGATTTCCCCTGGGGGCCCACGTGATTACCCCTGGGAGCCCACGTGATTTCCCCTGGGGGCCCACGTGATTTCCCCTGGGGGCCCACGTGATTGCCCCACCTGGCCCACGTGATTTCCCCTGGAGGCCCACGTGATTTCCCCTGGGGGACCACGTGATTTCCCGTGGGGGCCCACGTGATTTCCCCTGGGGGCCCACGTGATTTCACCTGGGGGCCCACGTGATTGCCCCACCTGGCCCACGTGATTTCCCCTGGGGGCCCACGTGATTTCCCCTGGGGGCCCACGTGATTTCCCCTGGGGGCCCACGTGATTTCCCCTGGGGGCCCACGTGATTGCTCCACCTGGCCCACGTGATTGCCCCACCTGGCCCACGTGATTTCCCCTGGCGGCCCACGTGATTTCCCCTGGGGGACCACGTGATTTCCCCTGGGGGCCCACGTGATTTCCCCTGGGTGCCCACGTGATTTCCCCTGGGGGCCCACGTGATTTCCCCTGGGGGCCCACGTGATTTCCCCTTTGGGCCCACGTTATTTCCCCTGGGGGCCCACGTGATTTCCCCTGGGGGCCCACGTGATTGCCCCACCTGGCCCACGTGATTGCCCCACCTGGCCCACGTGATTTCCCCTGGGGGCCCACGTGATTTCCCCTGGGGGCCCACGTGATTTCCCCTGGGGGCCCACGTGATTGCTCCACCTGGCCCACGTGATTTCCCCTGGGGGCCCACGTGATTTCCCCTGGGGGCCCACGTGATTTCCCATGGGGGCCCACGTGATTTCCCCTGGGGGCCCACGTGATTTCCCCTGGGGGTCCACGTGATTTCCCCTGGGTGCACACGTGATTTCCCCTGGGGGCCCAGGTGATTTCCCCTGGGGGCCCACGTGATTTCCCCTGGGGGCCCACGTGATTTCCCCTGGGGGCCGACGTTATTTCCCCTGGGGGCCCACGTGATTTCCCCTGGGGGCCGACGTTATTTCCCCTGGGGGCCCACGTGATTGCTCCACCTGGCCCACGTGATTGCCCCACCTGGCCCACGTGATTTCCCCTGGGGGCCCACGTGATTTCGCCTGGGGGCCCACGTGATTTCCCCTGGGGGCCCACGTGATTTCCCCTGGGGGCCCACGTGATTGCTCCACCTGGCCCACGTGATTGCCCCACCCGGCCCACGTGATTGCCACACCTGGCCCACGTGATTTCCCCTGGGGGCCCACGTGATTTCCCCTGGGGGCCCACGTGATTGCCCCACCTGGCCCACGTGATTTCCCCTGGAGGCCCACGTGATTTTCCCTGGGGGACCACGAGATTTCCCGTGGGGGCCCACGTGATTTCTCCTGGGGGCCCACGTGATTTCACCTGGGGGCCCACGTGATTGCCCCACCTGGCCCACGTGATTTCCCCTGGGGGCCCACGTGATTTCCCCTGGGGGCCCACGTGATTTCCCCTGGGGGCCCACGTGATTTCCCCTGGGGGCCCACGTGATTTCCCCTGGGGGCCCACGTGATTTCCCCTGGGGGCCCACGTGATTGGCCCTGGGGGCCCACTTGATTTCCCCTGGGGGCCCACGTGATTTCCCCTGGGGGCCCACGTGATTTCCCCTGGGGGCCCACGTGATTTCCCCTGGAGGCCCACGTGATTTCCCCTGGCGGCCCACGTGATTTGCCCTGGGGGCCCATGTAATTTCCCCTGGGGGCCCACGTGATTTCCCCTGGGGGCCCATGTGATTTCCCCTGGGGTCCCACGTGATTTCCCCTGGGGGCCCACGTTATTTCCCCTGGGGGCCCACGTGATTTCCCCTGGGGGCCCACGTGATTGCCCCACCTGGCCCACGTGATTGCCCCACCTGGCCCACGTGATTTCCCCTGGGGGCCCACGTGATTTCCCCTGGGGGCCCACGTGATTTCCCCTGGGGGCCCACGTGATTTCCCCAGGCGGCCCACGTGATTTCCCCTGGGGGCCCACGTGATTTCCCCTGGGGGCCCACGTGATTACCCCTGGGAGCCCACGTGATTTCCCCTGGGGGCCCACGTGATTTCCCCTGGGGGCCCACGTGATTGCCCCACCTGGCCCACGTGATTGCCCCTGGAGGCCCACGTGATTTCCCCTGGGGGACCACGTGATTTCCCGTGGGGGCCCACGTGATTTCCCCTGGGGGAACACGTGATTTCACCTGGGGCCCACGTGATTGCCCCACCTGGCCCACGTGATTTCCCCTGGGGGCCCACGTGATTTCCCCTGGGGGCCCACGTGATTTCCCCTGGGGGCCCACGTGATTTCCCCTGGGGGCCCACGTGATTGCTCCACCTGGCCCACGTGATTGCCCCACCTGGCCCACGTGATTTCCCCTGGCGGCCCACGTGATTTCCCCTGGGGGACCACGTGATTTCCCCTGGGGGCCCACGTGATTTCCCCTGGGTGCCCACGTGATTTCCCCTGGGGGCCCACGTGATTTCCCCTGAGGGCCCACGTGATTTGCCCTGGTGGCCCTCGTGATTTCCCCTGGGGGCCCACGTGATTGCCCCACCTGGCCCACGTGATTGCCCCACCTGGCCCACGTGATTTCCCCTGGGGGCCCACGTGATTTCCCCTGGGGGCCCACGTGATTTCCCCTGGGGGCCCACGTGATTGCTCCACCTGGCCCACGTGATTTCCCCTGGGGGCCCACGTGATTTCCCCTGGGGGCCCACGTGATTTCCCATGGGGGCCCACGTGATTTCCCCTGGGGGCCCACGTGATTTCCCCTGGGGGTCCACGTGATTTCCCCTGGGTGCACACGTGATTTCCCCTGGGGGCCCACGTGATTTCCCCTGGTGGCCCACGTGATTTCCCCTGGGGGCCCACGTGATTTCCCCTGGGGGCCGACGTTATTTCCCCTGGGGGCCCACGTGATTTCCCCTGGGGGCCGACGTTATTTCCCCTGGGGGCCCACGTGATTGCTCCACCTGGCCCACGTGATTGCCCCACCTGGCCCACGTGATTTCCCCTGGGGGCCCACGTGATTTCGCCTGGGGGCCCACGTGATTTCCCCTGGGGGCCCACGTGATTTCCCCTGGGGGCCCACGTGATTGCTCCACCTGGCCCACGTGATTGCCCCACCCGGCCCACGTGATTGCCACACCTGGCCCACGTGATTTCCCCTGGGGGCCCACGTGATTTCCCCTGGGGGCCCACGTGATTTCCCCTGGGGGCCCACGTGATTTCCCCTGGGGGCCCACGTGATTTCCCCTGGGGGCCCACGTGATTTCCCCTGGTGCCCCACGTGATTGCCCCACCTGGCCCACGTGATTTCCCCTGGAGGCCCACGTGATTTTCCCTGGGGGACCACGAGATTTCCCGTTGGGGCCCACGTGATTTCTCCTGGGGGCCCACGTGATTTCACCTGGGGGCCCACGTGATTGCCCCACCTGGCCCACGTGATTTCCCCTGGGGGCCCACGTGATTTCGCCTGGGGGCCCACGTGATTTCCCCTGGGGGCCCACGTGATTTCCCCTGGGGGCCCACGTGATTGCTCCACCTGGCCCACGTGATTGCCCCACCCGGCCCACGTGATTGCCACACCTGGCCCACGTGATTTCCCCTGGGGGCCCACGTGATTTCCCCTGGGGGCCCACGTGATTTCCCCTGGGGGCCCACGTGATTTCCCCTGGGGGCCCACGTGATTTCCCCTGGGGGCCCACGTGATTTCCCCTGGTGCCCCACGTGATTGCCCCACCTGGCCCACGTGATTTCCCCTGGAGGCCCACGTGATTTTCCCTGGGGGACCACGAGATTTCCCTTGGGGGCCCACGTGATTTCTCCTGGGGGCCCACGTGATTTCACCTGGGGGCCCACGTGATTGCCCCACCTGGCCCACGTGATTTCCCCTGGGGGCCCACGTGATTTCCCCTGGGGGCCCACGTGATTGGCCCTGGGGGCCCACTTGATTTCCCCTGGGGGCCCACGTGATTTCCCCTGGGGGCCCACGTAATTTCCCCTGGGGGCCCACGTGATTTCCCCTGGAGGCCCACGTGATTTCCCCTGGCGGCCCACGTGATTTGCCCTGGGGGCCCATGTAATTTCCCCTGGGGGCCCACGTGATTTCCCCTGGGGGCCCATGTGATTTCCCCTGGGGTCCCACGTGATTTCCCCTGGGGGCCCACGTTATTTCCCCTGGGGGCCCACGTGATTTCCCCTGGGGGCCCACGTGATTTCCCCTGGCGGCCCTCGTGATTTGCCCTGGGGGCCCACGTGATTTCCCCTGGGGGCCCACGTGATTTCCCCTGGGGGCCCACGTGATTGCCCCACCTGGCCCACGTGATTGCCCCACCTGGCCCACGTGATTGCCCCACCTGGCCCAAGTGATTTCCCCTGGGGGCCCACGTGATTTCCCCTGGGGGCCCACGTGATTTCCCCTGGGGGCCCACGTGATTTCCCCTGGGGGCCCACGTGATTTCCCCTGGGGGCCCTCGTGATTTCCCCTGGGGGCCCACGTGATTGCCCCACCTGGCCCACGTGATTGCCCCACCTGGCCCACGTGATTTCCCCTGGGGGCCCATGTGATTTCCCCTGGGGGCCCACCTGATTTCCCCTGGGGGCCCACGTGATTTCCCCTGGGGGCCCACGTGATTTCCCCTGGGGGCCCACGTGATTTCCCCTGGGGGCCCACGTGATTGCTCCACCTGGCCCACGTGATTGCCCCACCTGGCCCACGTGATTTCCCCTGGGGGCCCATGTGATTTCCCCTGGGGGCCCACGTGATTTCCCCAGGGGGACCACGTGATTTCCCCTGGGGGCCCACGTGATTTCCCCTGGGGGACCACGTGATTTCCCCTGGGGGCTCACGTGATTTCCCCTGGGTGCCCACGTGATTTCCCCTTGGGGCCCACGTGATTTCCCCTGGGGGCCCACGTGATTTCCCCTGGGGGCCCACGTTATTTCCCCTGGGGGCCCACGTGATTTCCCCTGGGGGCCCACGTGATTGCCCCACCTGGCCCACGTGATTGCCCCACCTGGCCCACGTGATTTCCCCTGGGGGCCCACGTGATTTCCCCTGGGGGCCCACGTGATTTCCCCTGGGGGCCCACGTGATTGCTCCACCTGGCCCACGTGATTTCCCCTGGGGGCCCACGTGATTTCCCCTGGGGGCCCACGTGATTTCCCCTGGGGGCCCACGTGATTTCCCCTGGGGGCCCACGTGATTTCCCCTGGGTGCCCACGTGATTTCCCCTGGGTGCACACGTGATTTCCCCTGGGGGCCCACGTGATTTCCCCTGGGGGCCCACGTGATTTCCCCTGGGGGCCCACGTGATTTCCCCTGGGGGCCGACGTTATTTCCCCTGGGGGCCCACGTGATTTCCCCTGGGGGCCCACGTGATTTCCCCTGGCGGCCCACGTGATTTGCCCTGGGGGCCCAGGTGATTTCCCCTGGGGGCCCACGTGATTTCCCCTGGGGGCCCACGTGATTGCTCCACCTGGCCCACGTGATTGCCCCACCTGGCCCACGTGATTGCCCCACCTGGCCCACGTGATTGCCCCACCGGGCCCACGTGATTTCCCCAGGCGGCCCACGTGATTTCCCCTGGGGGCCCACGTGATTTCCCCAGGCGGCCCACGTGATTTCCCCTGGGGGCCCACGTGATTTCCCCTGGGGGCCCACATGATTTCCCCTGGGGGCCCACGTGATTTCCCCACATGGCCCACGTGATTGCCCCACCTGGCCCACGTGATTTCCCCTGGGGGCCCACGTGATTTCCCCTGGGGGCCCACGTGATTTCCCCTGAGGGCCCACGTGATTTCCCCTGGGGGCCCACGTGATTTCCCCTGGGGGCCCACGTGATTTCACCTGGGGGCCCACGTGATTTCCCCTGGGGGCCCACGTGATTGCTCCACCTGGCCCACGTGATTGCCCCACCTGGCCCACGTGATTGCCACACCTGGCCCACGTGATTTCCCCTGGGGGCCCACGTGATTTCCCCTGGGGGCCCACGTGATTTCCCCTGGGGGCCCACGTGATTTCCCCTGGGGGCCCACGTGATTTGCCCTGGGGGCCCTCGTGATTTCCCCTGGGGGCCCACGTGATTGCCCCACCTGGACCACGTGATTGCCCCACCTGTCCCACGTGATTTCCCCTGGTGGCCCACGTGATTTCCCCTGGGGGCCCACGTGATTTCCCCTGGGGGCCCACGTGATTGCTCCACCTGGCAAACGTGATTGCCCCACCGGGCCCACGTGATTTCCCCTGGGGGCCCACGTGATTTCCCCTGGGGGCCCACGTGATTTCCCCTGGCGGCCCACGTGATTTCCCCTGGGGGCCCACGTGATTTCCCCTGGGGGCCCACGTGATTTCCCCTGGGGGCCCACGTGATTGCCCCACATGGCCCACGTGATTTCCCCTGGGGGCCCACATGATTTCCCCTGGGGGACCACGTGATTTCCCCTGGGGGCCCACGTGATTTCCCCTGGGGGCCCACGTGATTTCCCCTGGGAGCCCACGTGATTTCCCCTGGGGGCCCACGTGATTTCCCCTGGGGGCCCACGTGATTTCCCCTGGGGGCCCACGTGATTTCCCCTGGGGGCCCACGTGATTTCCCCTGGGGGCCCACGTGATTTGCCCTGGGGGCCCTCGTGATTTCCCCCGGGGGCCCACGTGATTGCCCCACCTGGACCACGTGATTGCCCCACCTGGCCCACGTGATTTCCCCTGGTGGCCCACGTGATTTCCCCTGGGGGCCCACGTGATTTCCCCTGGGGGCCCACGTGATTGCTCCACCTGGCAAACGTGATTGCCCCACCTGGCCCACGTGATTTCCCCTGGGGGCCCACGTGATTTCCCCTGGGGGCCCACGTGATTTCCCCTGGCGGCCCACGTGATTTCCCCTGGGGTCCCACGTGATTTCCCCTGGGGGCCCACGTGATTTCCCCTGGGGGCCCACGTGATTTCCCCTGGGGGCCCACGTGATTGCTCCACCTGGCCCACGTGATTGCCCCACCTGGCCCACGTGATTTCCCCTGGGGGCCCACGTGATTTCCCCTGGGGGACCACGTGATTTCCCCTGGGGGCCCACGTGATTTCCCCTGGGGGCCCACGTGATTTCCCCTGGGGGCCCACGTGATTGCCCCACCTGGCCCACGTGATTTTCCCTGGAGGCCCACGTGATTTCCCCTGGGGGACCACGTGATTTCCCGTGGGGGCCCACGTGATTTCCCCTGGGGGCCCACGTGATTTCACCTGGGGGCCCACGTGATTGCCCCACCTGGCCCACGTGATTTCCCCTGGGGGCCCACGTGATTTCCACTGGGGGCCCACGTGATTTCCCCTGGGGGCCCACGTGATTTCCCCTGGGGGCCCACGTGATTGCTCCACCTGGCCCACGTGATTGCCCCACCTGGCCCACGTGATTTCCCCTGGCGGCCCACGTGATTTCCCCTGGGGGCCCACGTGATTTCCCCTGGGGGCCCACGTGATTTCCCCAGGCGGCCCACGTGATTTCCCCTGGGGGCCCATGTGATTTCCCCTGGGGGCCCACGTGATTTCCCCTGGGAGCCCACGTGATTTCCCCTGGGGGCCCACGTGATTTCCCCTGGGGGCCCACGTGATTGCCCCACCTGGCCCACGTGATTTCCCCTGGAGGCCCACGTGATTTCCCCTGGGGGACCACGTGATTTCCCGTGGGGGCCCACGTGATTTCCCCTGGGGGCCCACGTGATTTCACCTGGGGCCCACGTGATTTCCCCTGGGGGCCCACGTGATTTCCCCTGGGGGCCCACGTGATTTCCCCTGGGGGCCCACGTGATTTCCCCTGGGGGCCCACGTGATTTCCCCTGGGGGCCCACGTGATTGCTCCACCTGGCCCACGTGATTGCCCCACCTGGCCCACGTGATTTCCCCTGGCGGCCCACGTGATTTCCCCTGGGGGCCCACGTGATTTCCCCTGGGGGCCCACGTGATTTCACCAAGCGGCCCACGTGATTTCCCCTGGGGGCCCACGTGGTTTCCCCTGGGGGCCCACGTGATTTCCCCTGGGGGCCCACGTGATTTCACCTGGGGGCCCACGTGATTGCCCCACCTGGCCCACGTGATTTCCCCTGGGGGCCCACGTGATTTCCCCTGGGGGCCCACGTGATTGCCCCACCTGGCCCACGTGATTTCCCCTGGGGGCCCACGTGATTGCTCCACCTGGCCCACGTGATTGCCCCACCTGGCCCACGTGATTTCCCCTGGCGGCCCACGTGATTTCCCCTGGGGGCCCACGTGATTTCCCCTGGGGGCCCACGTGATTTCCCCAGGCGGCCCACGTGATTTCCCCTGGGGGCCCACGTGATTTCCCCTGGGGGCCCACGTGATTTCCCCTGGGAGCCCACGTGATTTCCCCTGGGGGCCCACGTGATTTCCCCTGGGGGCCCACGTGATTTCCCCTGGGGGCCCACGTGATTTCCCCTGGGGGCCCACGTGATTTCCCCTGGGGGCCCACGTGATTTCCCCTGGGGGCCCACGTGATTTCCCCTGGGGGCCCACGTGATTTCCCCTGGGGGCCCACGTGATTTCCCCTGGGGGCCCACGTGATTGCTCCACTTGGCCCACGTGATTACCCCACCTGGCCCACGTGATTTCCCCTGGGGGCCCACGTGATTTCCCCTGGGGGCCCACGTGATTTCCCCTGGGGGCCCACGTGATTTACCCTGGGGGCCCACGTGATTGCTCCACCTGGCCCACGTGATTGCCCCACCTGGCCCAAGTGATTTCCCCTGGGAGCCCACGTGATTTCCCCTGGGGGCCCACGTGATTTCCCCTGGGGGCCCACGTGATTTCCCCTGGGGGCCCACGTGATTTCCCCTGGGGGCCCACGTGATTTCCCCTGGGGGCCCACGTGATTACCCCTGGGGGACCACGTGATTGCTCCACCTGGCCCACGTGATTGCCCCACCTGGCCCACGTGATTGCTTCACCTGGCCCATGTGATTGCCCCACCAGGCCCACGTGATTTCCCCTGGGGGCCCACGTGATTTCCCCTGGGGGCCCACGTGATTTCCCCTGGGGGCCCACGTGATTTCCCCTGGGGGCCCACGTGATTTCCCCTGGGGGCCCACGTGATTTCACCTGGGGGCCCACGTGATTGCCCCACCTGGCCCACGTGATTTCCGCTGGGGGCCCACGTGATTTCCCCTGGGGGCCCACGTGATTTCCCCTAGGGGCCCACGTGATTTCCCCTGGGGGCCCACGTGATTTCCCCTGGGGCCCCACGTGATTGCCCCACCTGGCCCACGTGATTTCCCCTGGAGGCCCACGTGATTTCCCCTGGGGGACCACGTTATTTCCCGTGGGGGCCCACGTGATTGCCCCACCTGGCCCACGTGATTTCCCCTGGAGGCCCACGTGATTTCCCCTGGGGGACCACGTGATTTCCCGTGGGGGCCCTCGTGATTTCTCCTGGGGGCACACGTGATTTCACCTGGGGGCCCAAGTGATTGCCCCACCTGGCCAACGTGATTTCCCCTGGGGGCCCACGTGATTTCCCCTGGGGGCCCACGTGATTTCCCCTGGGGGCCCACGTGATTTCCCCTGGGGGCCCACGTGATTTCCCCTGGGGGCCCACGTGATTTCCCCGGGGGCCCACGTGATTTCCCCTGGGGGCCCACGTGATTTCCCCGGGGGCCCACGTGATTGGCCCTGTGGGCCCACTTGATTTCCCCTGGGGGCCCACGTGATTTCCCCTGGGGGCCCACGTGATTTCCCCTGGGGGCCCACGTGATTTCCCCTGGGGGCCCACGTGATTTCCCCTGGTGGCCCACGTGATTTGCCCTGGGGGCCCACGTGATTTCCCCTGGGGGCCCACGTGATTTCCCCTGGGGGCCCACGTGATTGCTCCACCTGGCCCACGTGATTGCCCCACCTGGCCCACGTGATTGCCCCACCTGGCCCACGTGATTTCCCCTGGGGGCCCACGTGATTTCCCCTGGGGGCCCACGTGATTTCCCCTGGGGGCCCACGTGATTTGCCCTGGGGGCCCTCGTGATTTCCCCCGGGGGCCCACGTGATTGCCCCACCTGGCCCACGTGATTTCCCCTGGGGGCCCACGTGATTTCCCCTGGGGGCCCACGTGATTTCCCCTGGGGGCCCACGTGATTTCCCCTGGGGGCCGACGTGATTGCTCCACCTGGCCCACGTGATTGCCCCACTTGGCCCACGTGATTTCCCCTGGGGCCCACGTGATTTCCCCTGGGGGCCCACGTGATTTCCCTTGGGGGCCCACGTGATTTCCCCTGGGGGCCCACGTGATTTCCCCTGGGGGCCCACGTGATTTCCCCTGGGGGCCCACGTGATTTCCCCTGGGCGCCGACGTTATTTCCCCTGGGCGCCGACGTGATTTCCCCTGGGGGCCCACGTGATTGCTCCACCTGGCCCACGTGATTGCCCCACCTGGCCCACGTGATTTCCCCTGGGGGCCCACGTGATTTCCCCTGGGGGCCCACGTGATTTCCCCTGGGGGCCCACGTGATTTCCCCTGGGGGCCCACGTGATTTCCCCTGGGGGCCCACGTGATTTCCCCTGGGGGCCCACGTGATTTCCCCTGGGGGCCCACGTCATTTCCCCTGGGGGCCCACGTGATTTCCCCTGGAGGCCCACGTGATTTCCCCTGGTGGCCCACGTGATTTGCCCTGGGGGCCCACGTGATTTCCCCTGGGGGCCCACGTGATTTCCCCTGGGGGCGCAGGTGATATCCCCTGGGGTCCCACGTGATTTCCCCTGGGGGCCCACGTGATTTCCCCTGGGGGCCCACGTGATTTCCCCTGGGGGCCCACGTGATTTCCCCTGGCGGCCCACGTGATTTGCCCTGGGGGCCCACGTGATTTCCCCTGGGGGCCCACGTGATTTCCCCTGGGGGCCCACGTGATTGCCCCACCTGGCCCACGTGATTGCCCCACCTGGCCCACGTGATTGCCCCACCTGGCCCACGTGATGTCCCCTGGGGGCCCTCGTGATTTCCCCTGGGGGCCCACGTGATTGCCCCACCTGGCCCACGTGATTTCCCCTGGGGGCCCACGTGATTTCCCCTGGGGGCCCACGTGATTTCCCCTGGGCGCCGACGTGATTTCCCCTGGGCGCCGACGTGATTTCCCCTGGGGGCCCACGTGATTGCTCCACCTGGCCCACGTGATTGGCCCACCTGGCCCACGTGATTTCCCCTGGGGGCCCACGTGATTTCCCCTGGGGGCCCACGTGATTTCCCCTGGGGGCCCACGTGATTTCCCCTGGGGGCCCACGTGATTGCTCCACCTGGCCCACGTGATTGCCCCACCTGGCCCACGTGATTTCCCCTGGGGGCCCTCGTGATTTCCCCTGGGGGCCCACGTGATTTCCCCTGGGGGCCCACGTGATTGCTCCACCTGGCCCACGTGATTGCCCCACCTGGCCCACGTGATTTCCCCTGGGGGCCCACGTGATTTCCCCTGGGGGCCCACGTGATTGCTCCACCTGGCCCACGTGATTGCCCCACCTGGCCCACGTGATTTCCCCTGGGGGCCCACGTGATTGCTCCACCTGGCCCACGTGATTGCCCCAACTGGCCCACGTGATTTCCCCTGGGGGCCCACGTGATTTCCCCTGGGGGCCCACGTGATTTCCCCAGGGGGACCACGTGATTTCCCCTGGGGGCCCACGTGATTTCCCCAGGGGGACCACGTGATTTCCCCTGGGGGCCCACGTGATTTCCCCTGGGTGCCCACGTGATTTCCCCTGGGTCCCACGTGATTTCCCCTGGGGGCCCACGTGATTTGCCCTGGGGGCCCACGTGATTTCCCCTGGGGGCCCACGTGATTTCCCCTGGGGGCCCACGTGATTGCCCCACCTGGCCCACGTGATTGCCCCACCTGGCCCACGTGATTGCCCCACCTGGCCCACGTGATTGCCCCACCTGGCCCACGTGATTTCCCCTGGGGGCCCTCGTGATTTCCCCTGGGGGCCCACGTGATTGCCCCACCTGGCCCACGTGATTGCCCCACCTGGCCCACGTGATTTCCCCTGGGGGCCCACGTGATTTCCCCTCGGGGCCCCCGTGATTTCCCCTGGGGGCCCACGTGATTTCCCCTGGGGGCCCACGTGATTTCCCCTGGGGGCCCACGTGATTTCCCCTGGCGGCCCACGTGATTTCCCCTGGGGGCCCACGTGATTTCACCTGGGGGCCCACGTGATTTCCCCTGGGGGCCCACGTGATTGCTCCACCTGGCCCACGTGATTGCCCCACCTGTCCCACGTGATTTCCCCTGGGGGCCCACGTGATTTCCCCTGGGGGCCCACGTGATTTCCCCTGGGGGCCCACGTGATTTCCCCTAGGGCCCACGTGATTTCCCCTGGGGGCCCACGTGATTTCCCCTGGGGGCCCACGTGATTTCACCTGGGGGCCCACGTGATTGCCCCACCTGGCCCACGTGATTTCCCCTGGGGGACCACGTGATTTCCCGTGGGGGCCCACGTGATTTCCCCTGGGGGCCCACGTGATTTCACCTGGGGCCCACGTGATTTCCCCTGGGGGCCCACGTGATTTCCCCTGGGGGCCCACGTGATTTCCCCTGGGGGCCCACGTGATTTCCCCTGGGGGCCCACGTGATTTCCCCTGGGGGCCCACGTGATTGCTCCACCTGGCCCACGTGATTGCCCCACCTGGCCCACGTGATTTCCCCTGGCGGCCCACGTGATTTCCCCTGGGGGCCCACGTGATTTCCCCTGGGGGCCCACGTGATTTCACCAAGCGGCCCACGTGATTTCCCCTGGGGGCCCACGTGGTTTCCCCTGGGGGCCCACGTGATTTCCCCTGGGGGCCCACGTGATTTCACCTGGGGGCCCACGTGATTGCCCCACCTGGCCCACGTGATTTCCCCTGGGGGCCCACGTGATTTCCCCTGGGGGCCCACGTGATTGCCCCACCTGGCCCACGTGATTTCCCCTGGGGGCCCACGTGATTGCTCCACCTGGCCCACGTGATTGCCCCACCTGGCCCACGTGATTTCCCCTGGCGGCCCACGTGATTTCCCCTGGGGGCCCACGTGATTTCCCCTGGGGGCCCACGTGATTTCCCCAGGCGGCCCACGTGATTTCCCCTGGGGGCCCACGTGATTTCCCCTGGGGGCCCACGTGATTTCCCCTGGGGGCCCACGTGATTTCCCCTGGGGGCCCACGTGATTTCCCCTGGGGGCCCACGTGATTTCCCCTGGGGGCCCACGTGATTTCCCCTGGGGGCCCACGTGATTTCCCCTGGGGTCCCACGTGATTTCCCCTAGGGGCCCACGTGATTTCCCCTGGGGGCCCACGTGATTTCCCCTGGGGGCCCACGTGATTTCCCCTGGGGGCCCACGTGATTGCTCCACTTGGCCCACGTGATTACCCCACCTGGCCCACGTGATTTCCCCTGGGGGCCCACGTGATTTCCCCTGGGGGCCCACGTGATTTCCCCTGGGGGCCCACGTGATTTACCCTGGGGGCCCACGTGATTGCTCCACCTGGCCCACGTGATTGCCCCACCTGGCCCAAGTGATTTCCCCTGGGAGCCCACGTGATTTCCCCTGGGGGCCCACGTGATTTCCCCTGGGGGCCCACGTGATTTCCCCTGGGGGCCCACGTGATTTCCCCTGGGGGCCCACGTGATTTCCCCTGGGGGCCCACGTGATTTCCCCTGGGGGCCCACGTGATTGGCCCTGTGGGCCCACGTGATTTCCCCTGGGGGCCCACGTGATTTCCCCTGGGGGCCCACGTGATTTCCCCTGGGGGCCCACGTGATTTCCCCTGGGGGCCCACGTGATTTCCCCTGGGGGCCCACGTGATTTCCCCTGGGGGCCCACGTGATTTCCCCTGGGGGCCCACGTGATTTCCCCTGGGGGCCCACGTGATTTCACCACCTGGCCCACGTGATTGCCCCACCTGGCCCACGTGATTGCCCCACCTGGCCCACGTGATTTCCCCTGGGGGCCCACGTGATTTCCCCTGGGGGCCCACGTGATTTCCCCTGGGGGCCCACGTGATTTCCCCTGGGGGCCCACGTGATTTCCCCTGGGGGCCCACGTGATTGCCCCACCTGGCCCACGTGATTTCCCCTGGGGGCCCACGTGATTTCCCCTGGGGGCCCACGTGATTTCCCCTGGGGGCCCACGTGATTTCCCCTGGGGGCCCACGTGATTGCTCCACCTGGAGGCCCACGTGATTTCCCCACCTGGCCCACGTGATTTCCCCTGGGGGCCCACGTGATTTCCCCTGGGGGCCCACGTGATTTCACCTGGGGGCCCACGTGATTTCCCCTGGGGGCCCACGTGATTTCCCCTGGGGGCCCACGTGATTTCCCCTGGGGGCCCACGTGATTTCCCCTGGGGGCCCACGTGATTTCCCCTGGGCGCCGACGTGATTTCCCCTGGGGGCCCACGTGATTGCTCCACCTGGCCCACGTGATTGCCCCACCTGGCCCACGTGATTGCTTCACCTGGCCCATGTGATTGCCCCACCAGGCCCACGTGATTTCCCCTGGGGGCCCACGTGATTTCCCCTGGGGGCCCACGTGATTTCCCCTGGGGGCCCACGTGATTTCCCCTGGGGGCCCACGTGATTTCCCCTGGGGGCCCACGTGATTTGCCCTGGGGGCCCACGTGATTTCCCCTGGGGGCCCACGTGATTTCCCCTGGGGGCCCACGTGATTTCCCCTGGGGGCCCACGTGATTGCCCCACCTGGCCCACGTGATTTCCCCTGGGGGCCCACGTGATTTCCCCTGGGGGCCCACGTGATTTCCCCTGGGGGCCCACGTGATTTCCCCTGGGGGCCCACGTGATTTCCCCTGGGGGCCCACGTGATTTCCCGTGGGGGCCCACGTGATTGCCCCACCTGGCCCACGTGATTTCCCCTGGGGGCCCACGTGATTTCCCCTGGGGGCCCACGTGATTTCCCCTGGGGGCCCACGTGATTTCCCCTGGGGGCACACGTGATTTCACCTGGGGGCCCACGTGATTGCCCCACCTGGCCCACGTGATTTCCCCTGGGGGCCCACGTGATTTCCCCTGGGGGCCCACGTGATTTCCCCTGGGGGCCCACGTGATTTCCCCTGGGGGCCCACGTGATTTCCCCTGGGGGCCCACGTGATTTCCCCTGGGGGCCCACGTGATTTCCCCTGGGGGCCCACGTGATTTCCCCTGGGGGCCCACGTGATTTCCCCTGGGGGCCCACGTGATTGGGCCCACGTGATTTCCCCTGGGGGCCCACGTGATTGCTCCCTGGCCCATGTGATTGCCCCACCGGCCCACGTGATTTCCCCTGGGGGCCCACGTGATTTCCCCTGGGGGCCCACGTGATTTCCCCTGGGGGCCCACGTGATTTGCCCTGGGGGCCCACGTGATTTCCCCTGGGGGCCCACGTGATTTCCCCTGGGGGCCCACGTGATTGCTCCACCTGGCCCACGTGATTGCCCCACCTGGCCCACGTGATTGCTTCACCTGGCCCATGTGATTGCCCCACCAGGCCCACGTGATTTCCCCTGGGGGCCCACGTGATTTCCCCTGGGGGCCCACGTGATTTCCCCTGGGGGCCCACGTGATTTGCCCTGGGGGCCCTCGTGATTTCCCCCGGGGGCCCACGTGATTGCCCCACCTGGCCCACGTGATTTCCCCTGGGGGCCCACGTGATTTCCCCTGGGGGCCCACGTGATTTCCCCTGGGGGCCCACGTGATTTCCCCTGGGGGCCGACGTGATTGCTCCACCTGGCCCACGTGATTGCCCCACTTGGCCCACGTGATTTCCCCTGGGGCCCACGTGATTTCCCCTGGGGGCCCACGTGATTTCCCTTGGGGGCCCACGTGATTTCCCCTGGGGGCCCACGTGATTTCCCCTGGGGGCCCACGTGATTTCCCCTGGGCGCCGACGTTATTTCCCCTGGGCGCCGACGTGATTTCCCCTGGGGGCCCACGTGATTGCTCCACCTGGCCCACGTGATTGCCCCACCTGGCCCACGTGATTTCCCCTGGGGGCCCACGTGATTTCCCCTGGGGGCCCACGTGATTTCCCCTGGGGGCCCACGTGATTTCCCCTGGGGGCCCACGTGATTTCCCCTGGGGGCCCACGTGATTTCCCCTGGGGGCCCACGTGATTTCCCCTGGGGGCCCACGTCATTTCCCCTGGGGGCCCACGTGATTTCCCCTGGAGGCCCACGTGATTTCCCCTGGTGGCCCACGTGATTTGCCCTGGGGGCCCACGTGATTTCCCCTGGGGGCCCACGTGATTTCCCCTGGGGGCCCAGGTGATTTCCCCTGGGGTCCCACGTGATTTCCCCTGGGGGCCCACGTGATTTCCCCTGGGGGCCCACGTGATTTCCCCTGGGGGCCCACGTGATTTCCCCTGGCGGCCCACGTGATTTGCCCTGGGGGCCCACGTGATTTCCCCTGGGGGCCCACGTGATTTCCCCTGGGGGCCCACGTGATTGCCCCACCTGGCCCACGTGATTGCCCCACCTGGCCCACGTGATTGCCCCACCTGGCCCACGTGATGTCCCCTGGGGGCCCTCGTGATTTCCCCTGGGGGCCCACGTGATTGCCCCACCTGGCCCACGTGATTTCCCCTGGGGGCCCACGTGATTTCCCCTGGGGGCCCACGTGATTTCCCCTGGGCGCCGACGTGATTTCCCCTGGGCGCCGACGTGATTTCCCCTGGGGGCCCACGTGATTGCTCCACCTGGCCCACGTGATTGGCCCACCTGGCCCACGTGATTTCCCCTGGGGGCCCACGTGATTTCCCCTGGGGGCCCACGTGATTTCCCCTGGGGGCCCACGTGATTTCCCCTGGGGGCCCACGTGATTGCTCCACCTGGCCCACGTGATTGCCCCACCTGGCCCACGTGATTTCCCCTGGGGGCCCTCGTGATTTCCCCTGGGGGCCCACGTGATTTCCCCTGGGGGCCCACGTGATTGCTCCACCTGGCCCACGTGATTGCCCCACCTGGCCCACGTGATTTCCCCTAGGGGCCCACGTGATTTCCCCTGGGGGCCCACGTGATTGCTCCACCTGGCCCACGTGATTGCCCCACCTGGCCCACGTGATTTCCCCTGGGGGCCCACGTGATTGCTCCACCTGGCCCACGTGATTGCCCCAACTGGCCCACGTGATTTCCCCTGGGGGCCCACGTGATTTCCCCTGGGGGCCCACGTGATTTCCCCTGGGTGCCCACGTGATTTCCCCTGGGGGCCCACGTGATTTCCCCTGGGGGCCCACGTGATTTCCCCTGGGGGCCCACGTGATTTCCCCTGGGGGCCCACGTGATTTCCCCTGGGGGCCCACGTGATTTCCCCTGGGGGCCCACGTGATTTGCCCTGGGGGCCCACGTGATTTCCCCTGGGGGCCCACGTGATTTCCCCTGGGGGCCCACGTGATTGCCCCACCTGGCCCACGTGATTGCCTCACCTGGCCCACGTGATTGCCCCACCTGGCCCACGTGATTGCCCCACCTGGCCCACGTGATTTCCCCTGGGGGCCCTCGTGATTTCCCCTGGGGGCCCACGTGATTGCCCCACCTGGCCCACGTGATTGCCCCACCTGGCCCACGTGATTTCCCCTGGGGGCCCACGTGATTTCCCCTCGGGGCCCCCGTGATTTCCCCTGGGGGCCCACGTGATTTCCCCTGGGGGCCCACGTGATTTCCCCTGGGGGCCCACGTGATTTCCCCTGGCGCCCACGTGATTTCCCCTGGGGGCCCACGTGATTTCACCTGGGGGCCCACGTGATTTCCCCTGGGGGCCCACGTGATTGCTCCACCTGGCCCACGTGATTGCCCCACCTGTCCCACGTGATTTCCCCTGGGGGCCCACGTGATTTCCCCTGGGGGCCCACGTGATTTCCCCTGGGGGCCCACGTGATTTCCCCTAGGGCCCACGTGATTTCCCCTGGGGGCCCACGTGATTTCCCCTGGGGGCCCACGTGATTTCACCTGGGGGCCCACGTGATTGCCCCACCTGGCCCACGTGATTTCCCCTGGGGGACCACGTGATTTCCCGTGGGGGCCCACGTGATTTCCCCTGGGGGCCCACGTGATTTCACCTGGGGCCCACGTGATTTCCCCTGGGGGCCCACGTGATTTCCCCTGGGGGCCCACGTGATTTCCCCTGGGGGCCCACGTGATTTCCCCTGGGGGCCCACGTGATTTCCCCTGGGGGCCCACGTGATTGCTCCACCTGGCCCACGTGATTGCCCCACCTGGCCCACGTGATTTCCCCTGGCGGCCCACGTGATTTCCCCTGGGGGCCCACGTGATTTCCCCTGGGGGCCCACGTGATTTCACCAAGCGGCCCACGTGATTTCCCCTGGGGGCCCACGTGGTTTCCCCTGGGGGCCCACGTGATTTCCCCT
Organism: Rupicapra rupicapra; assembly: GCA_963981305.1. Lineage (NCBI taxonomy): Eukaryota > Metazoa > Chordata > Mammalia > Artiodactyla > Bovidae > Rupicapra > Rupicapra rupicapra. The sequence continues at coordinate 52,699 of CAXCFB010000034.1, read as the reverse complement.
GGGGGCCCACGTGATTTCACCTGGGGGCCCACGTGGATTGCCCCACCTGGCCCACGTGATTTCCCCTGGGGGCCCACGTGATTTCCCCTGGGGGCCCACGTGATTGCCCCACCTGGCCCACGTGATTTCCCCTGGGGGCCCACGTGATTGCTCCACCTGGCCCACGTGATTGCCCCACCTGGCCCACGTGATTTCCCCTGGCGGCCCACGTGATTTCCCCTGGGGGCCCACGTGATTTCCCCTGGGGGCCCACGTGATTTCCCCAGGCGGCCCACGTGATTTCCCCTGGGGGCCCACGTGGATTTCCCCTGGGGGCCCACGTGATTTCCCCTGGGGGCCCACGTGATTTCCCCTGGGGGCCCACGTGATTTCCCCTGGGGGCCCACGTGATTTCCCCTGGGGGCCCACGTGATTTCCCCTGGGGGCCCACGTGATTTCCCCTGGGGTCCCACGTGATTTCCCCTAGGGGCCCACGTGATTTCCCCTGGGGGCCCACGTGATTTCCCCTGGGGGCCCACGTGATTTCCCCTGGGGGCCCACGTGATTGCTCCACTTGGCCCACGTGATTACCCCACCTGGCCCACGTGATTTCCCCTGGGGGCCCACGTGATTTCCCCTGGGGGCCCACGTGATTTCCCCTGGGGGCCCACGTGATTTACCCTGGGGGCCCACGTGATTGCTCCACCTGGCCCACGTGATTGCCCCACCTGGCCCAAGATTTCCCCTGGGAGCCCACGTGATTTCCCCTGGGGGCCCACGTGATTTCCCCTGGGGGCCCACGTGATTTCCCCTGGGGGCCCACGTGATTTCCCCTGGGGGCCCACGTGATTTCCCCTGGGGGCCCACGTGATTACCCCTGGGGGACCACGTGATTGCTCCACCTGGCCCACGTGATTGCCCCACCTGGCCCACGTGATTGCTTCACCTGGCCCATGTGATTGCCCCACCAGGCCCACGTGATTTCCCCTGGGGGCCCACGTGATTTCCCCTGGGGGCCCACGTGATTTCCCCTGGGGGCCCACGTGATTTCCCCTGGGGGCCCACGTGATTTCCCCTGGGGGCCCACGTGATTTCACCTGGGGGCCCACGTGATTGCCCCACCTGGCCCACGTGATTTCCGCTGGGGGCCCACGTGATTTCCCCTGGGGGCCCACGTGATTTCCCCTAGGGGCCCACGTGATTTCCCCTGGGGGCCCACGTGATTTCCCCTGGGGCCCCACGTGATTGCCCCACCTGGCCCACGTGATTTCCCCTGGAGGCCCACGTGATTTCCCCTGGGGGACCACGTTATTTCCCGTGGGGGCCCACGTGATTGCCCCACCTGGCCCACGTGATTTCCCCTGGAGGGCCACGTGATTTCCCCTGGGGGACCACGTGATTTCCCGTGGGGGCCCTCGTGATTTCTCCTGGGGGCACACGTGATTTCACCTGGGGGCCCAAGTGATTGCCCCACCTGGCCAACGTGATTTCCCCTGGGGGCCCACGTGATTTCCCCTGGGGGCCCACGTGATTTCCCCTGGGGGCCCACGTGATTTCCCCTGGGGGCCCACGTGATTTCCCCTGGGGGCCCACGTGATTTCCCCGGGGGCCCACGTGATTTCCCCTGGGGGCCCACGTGATTTCCCCGGGGGCCCACGTGATTGGCCCTGTGGGCCCACTTGATTTCCCCTGGGGGCCCACGTGATTTCCCCTGGGGGCCCACGTGATTTCCCCTGGGGGCCCACGTGATTTCCCCTGGGGGCCCACGTGATTTCCCCTGGTGGCCCACGTGATTTGCCCTGGGGGCCCACGTGATTTCCCCTGGGGGCCCACGTGATTTCCCCTGGGGGCCCACGTGATTGCTCCACCTGGCCCACGTGATTGCCCCACCTGGCCCACGTGATTGCCCCACCTGGCCCACGTGATTTCCCCTGGGGGCCCACGTGATTTCCCCTGGGGGCCCACGTGATTTCCCCTGGGGGCCCACGTGATTTGCCCTGGGGGCCCTCGTGATTTCCCCCGGGGGCCCACGTGATTGCCCCACCTGGCCCACGTGATTTCCCCTGGGGGCCCACGTGATTTCCCCTGGGGGCCCACGTGATTTCCCCTGGGGGCCCACGTGATTTCCCCTGGGGGCCGACGTGATTGCTCCACCTGGCCCACGTGATTGCCCCACCTGGCCCACGTGATTTCCCCTGGGGCCCACGTGATTTCCCCTGGGGGCCCACGTGATTTCCCTTGGGGGCCCACGTGATTTCCCCTGGGGGCCCACGTGATTTCCCCTGGGGGCCCACGTGATTTCCCCTGGGGGCCCACGTGATTTCCCCTGGGCGCCGACGTTATTTCCCCTGGGCGCCGACGTGATTTCCCCTGGGGGCCCACGTGATTGCTCCACCTGGCCCACGAGATTGCCCCACCTGGCCCACGTGATTTCCCCTGGGGGCCCACGTGATTTCCCCTGGGGGCCCACGTGATTTCCCCTGGGGGCCCACGTGATTTCCCCTGGGGGCCCACGTGATTTCCCCTGGGGGCCCACGTGATTTCCCCTGGGGGCCCACGTGATTTCCCCTGGGGGCCCACGTCATTTCCCCTGGGGGCCCACGTGATTTCCCCTGGAGGCCCACGTGATTTCCCCTGGTGGCCCACGTGATTTGCCCTGGGGGCCCACGTGATTTCCCCTGGGGGCCCACGTGATTTCCCCTGGGGGCCCAGGTGATTTCCCCTGGGGTCCCACGTGATTTCCCCTGGGGGCCCACGTGATTTCCCCTGGGGGCCCACGTGATTTCCCCTGGGGGCCCACGTGATTTCCCCTGGCGGCCCACGTGATTTGCCCTGGGGGCCCACGTGATTTCCCCTGGGGGCCCACGTGATTTCCCCTGGGGGCCCACGTGATTGCCCCACCTGGCCCACGTGATTGCCCCACCTGGCCCACGTGATTGCCCCACCTGGCCCACGTGATGTCCCCTGGGGGCCCACGTGATTTCCCCTGGGGGCCCACGTGATTGCCCCACCTGGCCCACGTGATTTCCCCTGGGGGCCCACGTGATTTCCCCTGGGGGCCCACGTGATTTCCCCTGGGCGCCGACGTGATTTCCCCTGGGCGCCGACGTGATTTCCCCTGGGGGCCCACGTGATTGCTCCACCTGGCCCACGTGATTGCCCCACCTGGCCCACGTGATTTCCCCTGGGGGCCCACGTGATTTCCCCTGGGGGCCCACGTGATTTCCCCTGGGGGCCCACGTGATTTCCCCTGGGGGCCCACGTGATTGCTCCACCTGGCCCACGTGATTGCCCCACCTGGCCCACGTGATTTCCCCTGGGGGCCCTCGTGATTTCCCCTGGGGGCCCACGTGATTTCCCCTGGGGGCCCACGTGATTGCTCCACCTGGCCCACGTGAGTGCCCCACCTGGCCCACGTGATTTCCCCTGGGGGCCCACGTGATTTCCCCTGGGGGCCCACGTGATTGCTCCACCTGGCCCACGTGATTGCCCCACCTGGCCCACGTGATTTCCCCTGGGGGCCCACGTGATTGCTCCACCTGGCCCACGTGATTGCCCCAACTGGCCCACGTGATTTCCCCTGGGGGCCCACGTGATTTCCCCTGGGGGCCCACGTGATTTCCCCAGGGGGACCACGTGATTTCCCCTGGGGGCCCACGTGATTTCCCCAGGGGGACCACGTGATTTCCCCTGGGGGCCCACGTGATTTCCCCTGGGTGCCCACGTGATTTCCCCTGGGGGCCCACGTGATTTCCCCTGGGGGCCCACGTGATTTGCCCTGGGGGCCCACGTGATTTCCCCTGGGGGCCCACGTGATTTCCCCTGGGGGCCCACGTGATTGCCCCACCTGGCCCACGTGATTGCCCCACCTGGCCCACGTGATTGCCCCACCTGGCCCACGTGATTTCCCCTGGGGGCCCTCGTGATTTCCCCTGGGGGCCCACGTGATTGCCCCACCTGGCCCACGTGTTTGCCCCATCTGGCCCACGTGATTTCCCCTGGGGGCCCACGTGATTTCCCCTGGGGGCCCCCGTGATTTCCCCTGGGGGCCCACGTGATTGCCCCACCTGGCCCACGTGATTTCCCCTGGGGGCCCACGTGATTTCCCCTGGGGGCCCACGTGATTTCCCCTGGGGGCCCACGTGATTGCTCCACCTGGCCCACGTGATTGCCCCACCTGGCCCACGTGATTTCCCCTGGGGGCCCTCGTGATTTCCCCTGGGGGCCCACGTGATTTCCCCTGGGGGCCCACGTGATTTCCCCTGGGGGCCCACGTGATTTCACCTGGGGGCCCACGTGATTTCCCCTGGGCGCCTACGTGATTTCCCCTGGGGGCCCACGTGATTGCTCCACCTGGCCCACGTGATTGGCCCACCTGGCCCACGTGATTTCCCCTGGGGGCCCACGTGATTTCCCCTGGGGGCCCACGTGATTTCCCCTGGGGGCGCACGTGATTTCCCCTGGGGGCCCACGTGATTGCTCCACCTGGCCCACGTGATTGCCCCACCTGGCCCACGTGATTGCCCCACCTGGCCCACGTGATTTCCCCTGGGGGCCCACGTGATTTCCCCTGGGGGCCCACGTGATTTCCCCTGGGGGCCCACGTGATTTCCCCTGGGGGCCCACGTGATTTCCCCTGGGGGCCCACGTGATTTCCCCTGGGCGCCGACGTGATTTCCCCTGGGCGCCGACGTGATTTCCCCTGGGGGCCCACGTGATTGCTCCACCTGGCCCACGTGATTGCCCCACCTGGCCCACGTGATTTCCCCTGGGGGCCCACGTGATTTCCCCTGGGGGCCCACGTGATTTCCCCTGGGGGCCCACGTGATTTCCCCTGGGGGCCCACGTGATTTCCCCTGGGGGCCCACGTGATTTCCCCTGGGGGCCCACGTGATTTACCCTGGGGGCCCACGTGATTGCTCCACCTGGCCCACGTGATTGCCCCACCTGGCCCACGTGATTGCCCCACCTGGCCCACGTGATTTCCCCTGGGGGCCCACGTGATTTCCCCTGGGGGCCCACGTGATTTCCCCTGGGGGCCCACGTGATTTGCCCTGGGGGCCCTCGTGATTTCCCCTGGGGGCCCACGTGATTGACCCACCTGGCCCACGTGATTGCCCCACCTGGCCCACGTGATTTCCCCTGGGGGCCCACGTGATTTCCCCAGGGGGCCCACGTGATTTCCCCTGGGGGCCCACGTGATTGCTCCACCTGGCCCACGTGATTGCCCCACCTGGCCCACGTGATTTCCCCTGGGGGCCCACGTGATTTCCCCTGGGGGCCCACGTGATTTCCCCTGGGGGCCCACGTGATTTCCCCTGGGGGCCCACGTGATTTCCCCTGGGGGCCCACGTGATTTCCCCTGGGGGCCCACGTGATTTCCCCTGGGGGCCCACGTGATTTCCCCTGGGGGCCCACGTGATTTCCCCTGGGGGCCCACGTGATTTCCCCTGGGGGCCCATGTGATTTCCCCTGGGGTCCCACGTGATTTCCCCTGGGGGCCCACGTTATTTCCCCTGGGGGCCCACGTGATTTCCCCTGGGGGCCCACGTGATTGCCCCTGGCGGCCCACGTGATTTGCCGTGGGGGCCCACGTGATTTCCCCTGGGGGCCCACGTGATTTCCCCTGGGGGCCCACGTGATTGCCCCACCTGGCCCACGTGATTGGCCCACCTGGCCCACGTGATTGCCCCACCTGGCCCACGTGATTTCCCCTGGGGGCCCTCGTGATTTCCCCTGGGGGCCCACGTGATTGCCCCACCTGGCCCACGTGATTGCCCCACCTGGCCCACGTGATTTCCCCTGGGGGCCCACGTGATTTCCCCTCGGGGCCCCCGTGATTTCCCCTGGGGGCCCACGTGATTTCCCCTGGGGGCCCACGTGATTTCCCCTGGCCCACGTGATTTCCCCTGGGGGCCCACGTGATTTCCCCTGGGGGCCCACGTGATTTCACCTGGGGGCCCACGTGATTTCCCCTGGGGGCCCACGTGATTGCCCCACCTGGCCCACGTGATTGCCCCACCTGGCCCACGTGATTTCCCCTGGGGGCCCACGTGATTTCCCCTGGGGGCCCACGTGATTTCCCCTGGGGGCCCACGTGATTTCCCCTGGGGGCCCACGTGATTTCCCCTGGGGGCCCAGGTGATTTCCCCTGGGGGCCCACGTGATTTCACCTGGGGGCCCACGTGATTGCCCCACCTGGCCCACGTGATTTCCGCTGGGGGACCACGTGATTTCCCCTGGGGGCCCACGTGATTTCCCCTGGGGGGCCCACGTGATTTCCCCTGGGGGCCCACGTGATTTCCCCTGGGGCCCCACGTGATTGCCCCACCTGGCCCACGTGATTTCCCCTGGAGGCCCACGTGATTTCCCCTGGGGGCCCACGTGATTTCCCCTGGGGGCCCACGTGATTTCCCCTGGGGGCCCACGTGATTTCCCCTGGGCGCCGACGTGATTTCCCCTGGGGGCCCACGTGATTTCCCCTGGGGGCCCACGTGATTGCTCCACCTGGCCCACGTGATTGCCCCACCTGGCCCACGTGATTGCCCCACCTGGCCCACGTGATTTCCCCTGGGGGCCCACGTGATTTCCCCTGGGGGCCCACGTGATTTCCCCTGGGGGCCCACGTGATTTCCCCTGGGGGCCCACGTGATTTCCCCTGGGGGCCCACGTGATTTCCCCTGGGGGCCCACGTGATTTCCCCTGGGCGCCGACGTGATTTCCCCTGGGGGCCCACGTGATTTCCCCTGGGGACCCACGTGATTGCTCCACCTGGCCCACGTGATTGCCCCACCTGGCCCACGTGATTTCCCCTGGGGACCCACGTGATTTCCCCTGGGGGCCCACGTGATTTCCCCTGGGGGCCCACGTGATTTCCCCTGGGGGCCCACGTGATTTCCCCTGGGGGCCCACGTGATTGCCCCTGGCGGCCCACGTGATTTGCCGTGGGGGCCCACGTGATTTCCCCCGGGGGCCCACGTGATTTCCCCCGGGGGCCCACGTGATTGCCCCACCTGGCCCACGTGATTGCCCCACCTGGCCCACGTGATTGCCCCACCTGGCCCACGTGATTTCCCCTGGGGGCCCTCGTGATTTCCCCTGGGGGCCCACGTGATTGCCCCACCTGGCCCACGTGATTGCCCCACCTGGCCCACGTGATTTCCCCTGGGGGCCCACGTGATTTCCCCTCGGGGCCCCCGTGATTTCCCCTGGGGGCCCACGTGATTTCCACTGGGGGCCCACGTGATTTCCCCTGGGGGCCCACGTGATTTCCCCTGGCGGCCCACGTGATTTCCCCTGGGGGCCCACGTGATTTCACCTGGGGGCCCACGTGATTTCCCCTGGGGGCCCACGTGATTGCTCCACCTGGCCCACGTGATTGCCCCACCTGTCCCACGTGATTTCCCCTGGGGGCCCACGTGATTTCCCCTGGGGGCCCACGTGATTTCCCCTGGGGGCCCACGTGATTTCCCCTAGGGCCCACGTGATTTCCCCTGGGGGCCCACGTGATTTCCCCTGGGGGCCCACGTGATTTCACCTGGGGGCCCACGTGATTGCCCCACCTGGCCCACGTGATTTCCGCTGGGGGCCCACGTGATTTCCCCTGGGGGCCCACGTGATTTCCCCTGGGGGCCCACGTGATTTCCCCTGGGGGCCCACGTGATTTCCCCTGGGGCCCCACGTGATTGCCCCACCTGGCCCACGTGATTTCCCCTGGAGGCCCACGTGATTTCCGCTGGGGGCCCACGTGATTTCCCCTGGGGGCCCACGTGATTTCCCCTGGGGGCCCACGTGATTTCCCCTGGGGGCCCACGTAATTTCCCCTGGGGCCCCACGTGATTGCCCCACCTGGCCCACGTGATTGCCCCACCTGGCACACGTGATTTCCCCTGGGGGCCCACGTGATTTCCCCTGGGGGCCCCCGTGATTTCCCCTGGGGGCCCACGTGATTGCTCCACCTGGCCCACGTGATTGCCCCACCTGGCCCACGTGATTTCCCCTGGGGGCCCACGTGATTTCCCCTGGGGGCCCACGTGATTTCCCCAGGGGGACCACGTGATTTCCCCTGGGGGCCCACGTGATTTCCCCAGGGGGACCACGTGATTTCCCCTGGGGGCCCACGTGATTTCCCCTGGGGGCCCACGTGATTTCCCCTGGGGCCCACGTGATTTCCCCTGGGGGCCCACGTGATTTCCCCTGGGGGCCCACGTGATTTCCCCTGGGGGCCCACGTGATTTCCCCTGGGGGCCCACGTGATTGCCCCACCTGGCCCACGTGATTGCCCCACCTGGCCCACGTGATTTCCCCTGGGGGCCCACGTGATTTCTCCTGGGGGCCCACGTGATTTCCCCTGGGGGCCCACGTGATTGCTCCACCTGGCCCACGTGATTGCCCCACCTGGCCCACGTGATTTCCCCTGAGGGCCCACGTGATTTCCCCTGGGGGCCCACGTGATTTCCCCTGGGGGCCCACGTGATTTCCCCTGGGGGCCCACGTGATTTCCCCTGGGGGCCCTCGTGATTTCCCATGTGTGCCCACGTGATTTCCCCTGGGGGCCCACGTGATTTCCCCTGGGGGCCCAGGTGATTTCCCCTGGGGGCCCACGTGATTTACCCAGGGGGCCCACGTGATTTCCACTGGGGGCCCACGTGATTTGCCCTGGGGGCCCACGTGATTTCCCCTGGGGGCCCACGTGATTTCCCCTGGGGGCCCACGTGATTTCCCCTGGGGGCCCACGTGATTTCCCCTGGGGGCCCACGTGATTTCCCCTGGGGCCCCACGAGATTGCCCCACCTGGCCCACGTGATTTCCCCTGGAGGCCCACGTGATTTCCCCTGGGGGACCACGTGATTTCCCGTGGGGGCCCACGTGATTTCCCCTGGGGGCCCACGTGCTTTGCCCTGGGGGCCCACGTGATTTCCCCTTGGAGCCCACGTGATTTCCCCTGGGGGACCACGTGATTTCCCGTGGGGGCCCACGTGATTTCCCCTGGGGGCCCACGTGATTTCCCCTGGGTGCCCACGTGATTTCCCCTGGGGGCCCACGTGATTTCCCCTGGGGGCCCACGTGATTTCCCCTGGGGGCCCACGTGATTTCCCCTGGGGCCCCACGTGATTGCCCCACCTGGCCCACGTGATTTCCCCTGGAGGCCCACGTGATTTCCCCTGGGGGACCACGTGATTTCCCGTGGGGGCCCACGTGATTTCCCCTGGGGGCCCACGTGATTTCCCCTGGGTGCCCACGTGATTTCCCCTGGGGGCCCACGTGATTTCCCCTGGGGGCCCACGTGATTTCCCCTGGGGGCCCACGTGATTGCTCCACCTGGCCCACGTGATTGCCCCACCTGGCCCACGTGATTTCCCCTGGGGGCCCACGTGATTTCCCCTGGGGGCCCACGTGATTTCCCCTGGGGGCCCACGTGATTTCCCCTGGGGGCCCACGTGATTTGCCCTGGGGGCGCACGTGATTTCCCCTGGGGGCCCACGTTATTTGCCCTGGGGGCCCACGTGATTTCCCCTGGGGGCCCACGTGATTTCCCCTGGGGGCCCACGTGATTGCTCCACCTGGCCCACGTGATTGCCCCACCTGGCCCACGTGATTTCCCCTGGAGGCCCACGTGATTTCCCCTGGGGGACCACGTGATTTCCCGTGGGGGCCCACGTGATTTCCCCTGGGGGCCCACGTGATTTCACCTGGGGGCCCACGTGATTGCCCCACCTGGCCCACGTGATTTCCCCTGGGGGCCCACGTGATTTCCCCTGGGGGCCCTCGTGATTTCCCCTGGGGGCCCACGTGATTTCCCCTGGGGGCCCACGTGATTGCTCCACCTGGCCCACGTGATTGCCCCACCTGGCCCACGTGATTTCCCCTGGGGGCCCACGTGATTTCCCCTGGGGGCCCACGTGATTTCCCCTGGGGGCCCACGTGATTTCCCCTGGGGGCCCACGTGATTTCCCCTGGGGGCCCACGTGATTTCCCCTGGGGGCCCACGTGATTTCCCCTGGGGGCCCACGTGATTTCCCCTGGGGGCCCACGTGATTTCCCCTGGGGGCCCACGTGATTTCCCCTGGGGTCCCACGTGATTTCCCCTAGGGGCCCACGTGATTTCCCCTGGGGGCCCACGTGATTTCACCTGGGGGCCCACGTGATTTCCCCTGGGGGCCCACGTGATTGCTCCACCTGGCCCACGTGATTACCCCACCTGGCCCACGTGATTTCCCCTGGGGGCCCACGTGATTTCCCCTGGGGGCCCACGTGATTTCCCCTGGGGGCCCACGTGATTTCCCCTGGGGGCCCACGTGATTTCCCCTGGGGGCCCTCGTGATTTCCCCTGGGGGCTCACGTGATTGCTCCACCTGGCCCACGTGATTGCCCCACCTGGCCCACGTGATTGCCCCACCTGGCCCACGTGATTTCCCCACCTGGCCAACGTGATTTCCCCTGGGGGCCCACGAGATTTCCCCTCGGGGCCCACGTGATTTCCCCTGGGGGCCCACGTGATTACTCCACCTGGCCCACGTGATTGCCCCACCTCGCCCACGTGATTTCCCCTGGGGGCCCACGTGATTTCCCCTGGGGGCCCACGAGATTTCCCCTGGGGGCCCACGTGATTTCCCCTGGGGTCCCACGTGATTTCCCCTAGGGGCCCACGTGATTTCCCCTGGGGGCCCACGTGATTTCCCCTGGGGCCCCACGTGATTGCTCCACCTGGCCCACGTGATTGCCCCACCTGGCCCACGTGATTGCCCCACCTGGCCCACGTGATTTGCCCTGGGGCCCACGTGATTTGCCCTGGGGGCCCACGTGATTTCCCCTGGGGGCCCACGTGATTTCCCCTGGGGGCCCACGTGATTTGCCCTGGGGGCCCACGTGATTTCCCCTGGGGGCCCACGTGATTTCCCCTGGGGGCCCACGTGATTGCTCCACCTGGCCCACGTGATTGCCCCACCTGGCCCACGTGATTTCCCCTGGAGGCCCACGTGATTTCCCCTGGGGGACCACGTGATTTCCCGTGGGGGCCCACGTGATTTCCCCTGGGGGCCCACGTGATTTCACCTGGGGGCCCACGTGATTGCCCCACCTGGCCCACGTGATTTCCCCTGGGGGCCCACGTGATTTCCCCTGGGGGCCCTCGTGATTTCCCCTGGGGGCCCACGTGATTTCCCCTGGGGGCCCACGTGATTGCTCCACCTGGCCCACGTGATTGCCCCACCTGGCCCACGTGATTTCCCCTGGGGGCCCACGTGATTTCCCCTGGGGGCCCACGTGATTTCCCCTGGGGGCCCACGTGATTTCCCCTGGGGGCCCACGTGATTTCCCATGGGGGCCCACGTGATTTCCCCTGGGGGCCCACGTGATTTCCCCTGGGGGCCCACGTGATTTCCCCTGGGGGCCCACGTGATTTCCCCTGGGGGCCCACGTGATTTCCCCTGGGGTCCCACGTGATTTCCCCTAGGGGCCCACGTGATTTCCCCTGGGGGCCCACGTGATTTCACCTGGGGGCCCACGTGATTTCCCCTGGGGGCCCACGTGATTGCTCCACCTGGCCCACGTGATTACCCCACCTGGCCCACGTGATTTCCCCTGGGGGCCCACGTGATTTCCCCTGGGGGCCCACGTGATTTCCCCTGGGGGCCCACGTGATTTCCCCTGGGGGCCCAAGTGATTTCCCCTGGGGGCCCTCGTGATTTCCCCTGGGGGCCCACGTGATTGCTCCACCTGGCCCACGTGATTGCCCCACCTGGCCCACGTGATTGCCCCACCTGGCCCACGTGATTTCCCCACCTGGCCAACGTGATTTCCCCTGGGGGCCCACGAGATTTCCCCTCGGGGCCCACGTGATTTCCCCTGGGGGCCCACGTGATTACTCCACCTGGCCCACGTGATTGCCCCACCTCGCCCACGTGATTTCCCCTGGGGGCCCACGTGATTTCCCCTGGGGGCCCACGAGATTTCCCCTGGGGGCCCACGTGATTTCCCCTGGGGTCCCACGTGATTTCCCCTAGGGGCCCACGTGATTTCCCCTGGGGGCCCACGTGATTTCCCCTGGGGCCCCACGTGATTGCTCCACCTGGCCCACGTGATTGCCCCACCTGGCCCACGTGATTGCCCCACCTGGCCCACGTGATTTGCCCTGGGGGCCCACGTGATTTGCCCTGGGGGCCCACGTGATTTCCCCTGGGGGCCCACGTGATTTCCCCTGGGGGCCCACGTGATTTGCCCTGGGGGCCCACGTGATTTCCCCTGGGGGCCCACGTGATTGCTCCACCTGGCACACGTGATTGCCCCACCTGGCCCACGTGATTTCCCCTGGGGGCCCACGTGATTTCCCCTGGGGGCCCACGTGATTTCCCCTGGGGGCCCACGTGATTTGCCCTGGGGGCCCACGTGATTTCCCCTGGGGGCCCACATGATTGCTCCACCTGGCCCACGTGATTGCCCCACCTGGCCCACGTGATTTCCCCTGGGGGCCCACGTGATTTCCCCTGGGGGCCCACGTGATTTCCCCTGGGGGCCCACGTGATTTCCCCTGGGGGCCCACGTGATTTCCCCTGGGGGCCCACGTGATTTCCCCTGGGGCCCACGTGATTTCCCCTGGGGGCCCACGTGATTTCCCCTGGGGTCCCACGTGATTGCTCCACCTGCCCCACGTGATTGCGCCACCTGGCCCACGTGATTGCCCCACCTGGCCCACGTGATTTCCCCACCTGGCCCACGTGATTTCCCCTGGGGGCCCACGTGATTTCCCCTCGGGGCCCACGTGATTTCCCCTGGGGGCCCACGTGATTTCTCCACGGGGCCCACGTGATTGCCCCACCTCGCCCACGTGATTTCACCTGGGGGCCCAAGTGATTTCCCCTGGGGGCCCACGTGATTTCCCCTGGTGTCCCACGTGATTTCGCCTAGGGGCCCACGTGATTTCCCCTGGGGGCCCAAGTGATTTCCCCTGGGGGCCCACGTGATTTCCCCTGGGGGCCCACGTGATTTCCCCTGGGTGCCCACGTGATTTCCCCTGGGGGCCCACGTGATTTGCCCTGGGGGCCCACGTGATTTCCCCTGGGGGCCCACGTGATTTCCCCTGGGGGCCCACGTGATTGCTCCACCTGGCCCACGTGATTGCCCCACCTGGCCCACGTGATTTCCCCTGCAGGCCCACGTGATTTCCCCTGGGGGACCACGTGATTTCCCGTGGGGGCCCACGTGATTTCCCCTGGGGGCCCACGTGATTTCACCTGGGGGCCAACGTAATTGCGCCACCTGGCCCACGTGATTTCCCCGGGGGCCCACGTTATTTCCCCTGGGGGCCCACGTGATTTCCCCTGGGGGCCCACGTGATTTCCCCTGGGGGCCCACGTGATTTCCCCTGGGGCCCACGTGATTTCCCCTGGGGGCCCACGTGATTTCCCCTGGGGGCCCACGTGATTGCTCCACCTGCCCCACGTGATTGCGCCACCTGGCCCACGTGATTGCCCCACCTGGCCCACGTGATTTCCCCACCTGGCCCACGTGATTTCCCCTGGGGGCCCACGTGATTTCCCCTCGGGGCCCACGTGATTTCCCCTGGGGGCCCACGTGATTTCTCCACCGGGCCCACGTGATTGCCCCACCTCGCCCATGTGATTTCCCCTGGGGGCCCAAGTGATTTCCCCTGGGGGCCCACGTGATTTCCCCTGGTGTCCCACGTGATTTCGCCTAGGGGCCCACGTGATTTCCCCTGGGGGCCCAAGTGATTTCCCCTGGGGGCCCACGTGATTTCCCCTGGGGGCCCACGTGATTTCCCCTGGGGTCCCACGAGATTTCCCCTAGGGGCCCACGTGATTTCCCCTGGGGGCCCACGTGATTTCCCCTGGGGGCCCACGTGATTGCTCCACCTGGCCCACGTGATTGCCCCACCTGGCCCACGTGATTGCCCCACCTGGCCCACGTGATTTCGCCTAGGGGCCCACGTGATTTCCCCTGGGGGCCCACGTGATTTCCCCTGGGGGCCCACGTGATTTCCCCTGGGTGCCCACGTGATTTCCCCTTGGGGCCCACGTGATTTGCCCTGGGGGCCCACGTGATTTCCCCTGGGGGCCCACGTGATTTCCCCTGGGGGCCCACGTGATTGCTCCACCTGGCCCACGTGATTGCCCCACCTGGCCCACGTGATTTCCCCTGGAGGCCCACGTGACTTCCCCTGGGGGACCACGTGATTTCCCGTGGGGGCCCACGTGATTTCCCCTGGGGGCCCACGTGATTTCACCTGGGGGCCCACGTAATTGCCCCACCTGGCCCACGTGATTTCCCCTGGGGGCCCACGTGATTTCCCCTGGGGGCCCACGTGATTTCCCCTGGGGGCCCACGTGATTTCCCCTGGGGGCCCACGTGATTGCTCCACCTGGCCCACGTGATTGCCCCACCTGGCCCACGTGATTTCCCCTGAGGGCCCACGTGATTTCCCCTGGGGGCCCACGTGATTTCCCCTGGGGGCCCACGTGATTTCCCCAGGCGGCCCACGTGATTTCCCCTGGGGGCCCACGTGATTTCCCCTGGGGGGCCACGTGATTTCCCCTGGGGGCCCACGTGATTTGCCCTGGGGGCCCTCGTGATTTCCCCTGGGGGCCCACGTGATTGCCCCACCTGGCCCACGTGATTGCCCCACCTGGCCCACGTGATTTCCCCTGGGGGCCCACGTGATTTCCCCTGGGGGCCCACGTGATTTCCCCTGGGGGCCCACGTGATTGCTCCACCTGGCCAACGTGATTGCCCCACCTGGCCCACGTGATTTCCCCTGGGGGCCCACGTGATTTCCCCTGGGGGCCCACGTGATTTCCCCTGGGGGCCCACGTGATTTCCCCTGGGGGCCCACGTGATTTCCCCTGGGGCCCACGTGATTTCCCCTGGGGGCCCACGTGATTTCCCCTGGGGGCCCACGTGATTTCCCCTGGGGGCCCACGTGATTTCCCCTGGGGGCCCACGTGATTTCACCTGGGGGCCCACGTGATTTCCCCTGGGGGCCCACGTGATTGCTCCACCTGGCCCACGTGATTGCCCCACCTGGCCCTCGTGATTTCCCCTGGGGGCCCACGTGATTTCCCCTGGGGGCCCACGTGATTTCCCCTGGGGGCCCACGTGATTTCCCCTGGGGGCCCACGTGATTTCCCCTGGGGGCCCACGTGATTGCCCCTGGGGGCCCACGTGATTGCCCCACCTGGCCCTCGTGATTTCCCCTGGGGGCCCACGTGATTTCCCCTGGGGGCCCACGTTATTTCACCTGGGGGCCCACGTGATTTCCCCTGGGGGCCCACGTGATTTCCCCTGGGGGCCCACGTGATTTCCCCTGGGGCCCCACGTGATTGCCCCACCTGGCCCACGTGATTTCCCCTGGAGGCCCACGTGATTTCCCCTGGGGGACCACGTGATTTCCCGTGGGGGCCCACGTGATTTCTCCTGGGGGCCCACGTGATTTAACCTGGGGGCCCACGTGATTGCCCCACCTGGCCCACGTGATTTCCCCTGGGGGCCCACGTGATTTCCCCTGGGGGCCCACGTGATTTCCCCTGGGGGCCCACGTGATTTCCCCTGGGGGCCCACGTGATTTCCCCTGGGGGCCCACGTGATTTCCCCTGGGGGCCCACGTGATTTCCCCTGGGGGCCCACGTGATTTCCCCTGGGGGCCCACGTGATTGCCCCTGGGGGCCCACGTGATTGCCCCACCTGGCCCACGTGATTTCCCCTGGGGGCCCACGTGATTTCCCCTGGGGGCCCACGTGATTTCCCCTGGGGGCCCACGTGATTTCCCCTGGGGGCCCACGTGATTTCCCCTGGGGTCCCACGTGATTTCCCCTAGGGGCCCACGTGATTTCCCCTGGGGGCCCACGTGATTTCACCTGGGGGCCCACGTGATTTCCCCTGGGGGCCCACGTGATTGCTCCACCTGGCCCACGTGATTACCCCACCTGGCCCACGTGATTTCCCCTGGGGGCCCACGTGATTTCCCCTGGGGGCCCACGTGATTTCCCCTGGGGGCCCACGTGATTGCTCCACCTGGCCCAAGTGATTTCCCCTGGGGGCCCACGTGATTTCCCCTGGGGGCCCACGTGATTGCTCCACCTGGCCCACGTGATTGCCCCACCTGGCCCACGTGATTGCCCCACCTGGCCCACGTGATTTCCCCACCTGGCCAACGTGATTTCCCCTGGGGGCCCACGTGATTTCCCCTCGGGGCCCACGTGATTTCCCCTGGGGGCCCACGTGATTACTCCACCTGGCCCACGTGATTGCCCCACCTCGCCCACGTGATTTCCCCTGGGGGCCCACGTGATTTCCCCTGGGGGCCCACGTGATTTCCCCTGGGGGCCCACGTGATTTCCCCTGGGGGCCCACGTGATTTCCCCTGGGGGCCCACGTGATTTGCCCTGGGGGCCCACGTGATTTCCCCTGGGGGCCCACGTGATTGCTCCACCTGGCCCACGTGATTGCCCCACCTGGCCCACGTGATTTCCCCTGGGGGCCCACGTGATTTCCCCTGGGGGCCCACGTGATTTCCCCTGGGGGCCCACGTGATTTGCCCTGGGGGCCCACGTGATTTCCCCTGGGGGCCCACATGATTGCTCCACCTGGCCCACGTGATTGCCCCACCTGGCCCACGTGATTTCCCCTGGGGGCCCACGTGATTTCCCCTGGGGGCCCACGTGATTTCCCCTGGGGGCCCACGTGATTTCCCCTGGGGGCCCACGTGATTTCCCCTGGGGGCCCACGTGATTTCCCCTGGGGGCCCACGTGATTTCCCCTGGGGGCCCACGTGATTTCCCCTGGGGTCCCACGTGATTGCTCCTGGGGGCCCACGTGATTGCGCCACCTGGCCCACGTGATTGCCCCACCTGGCCCACGTGATTTCCCCACCTGGCCCACGTGATTTCCCCTGTGGGCCCACGTGATTTCCCCTCGGGGCCCACGTGATTTCCCCTGGGGGCCCACGTGATTTCTCCACCGGGCCCACGTGATTGCCCCACCTCGCCCACGTGATTTCACCTGGGGGCCCAAGTGATTTCCCCTGGGGGCCCACGTGATTTCCCCTGGTGTCCCACGTGATTTCGCCTAGGGGCCCACGTGATTTCCCCTGGGGGCCCAAGTGATTTCCCCTGGGGGCCCACGTGATTTCCCCTGGGGGCCCACGTGATTTCCCCTGGGTGCCCACGTGATTTCCCCTGGGGGCCCACGTGATTTGCCCTGGGGGCCCACGTGATTTCCCCTGGGGGCCCACGTGATTTCCCCTGGGGGCCCACGTGATTGCTCCACCTGGCCCACGTGATTGCCCCACCTGGCCCACGTGATTTCCCCTGCAGGCCCACGTGATTTCCCCTGGGGGACCACGTGATTTCCCGTGGGGGCCCACGTGATTTCCCCTGGGGGCCCACGTGATTTCACCTGGGGGCCAACGTAATTGCGCCACCTGGCCCACGTGATTTCCCCTGGGGGCCCACGTTATTTCCCCTGGGGGCCCACGTGATTTCCCCTGGGGGCCCACGTGATTTCCCCTGGGGGCCCACGTGATTTCCCCTGGGGGCCCACGTGATTTCCCCTGGGGGCCCACGTGATTTCCCCTGGGGGCCCACGTGATTGCTCCACCTGCCCCACGTGATTGCGCCACCTGGCCCACGTGATTGCCCCACCTGGCCCACGTGATTTCCCCACCTGGCCCACGTGATTTCCCCTGGGGGCCCACGTGATTTCCCCTCGGGGCCCACGTGATTTCCCCTGGGGGCCCACGTGATTTCTCCACCGGGCCCACGTGATTGCCCCACCTCGCCCATGTGATTTCCCCTGGGGGCCCAAGTGATTTCCCCTGGGGGCCCACGTGATTTCCCCTGGTGTCCCACGTGATTTCGCCTAGGGGCCCACGTGATTTCCCCTGGGGGCCCAAGTGATTTCCCCTGGGGGCCCACGTGATTTCCCCTGGGGGCCCACGTGATTTCCCCTGGGGTCCCACGTGATTTCCCCTAGGGGCCCACGTGATTTCCCCTGGGGGCCCACGTGATTTCCCCTGGGGGCCCACGTGATTGCTCCACCTGGGGGCCCACGTGATTGCCCCACCTGGCCCACGTGATTGCCCCACCTGGCCCACGTGATTTCGCCTAGGGGCCCACGTGATTTCCCCTGGGGGCCCACGTGATTTCCCCTGGGGGCCCACGTGATTTCCCCTGGGTGCCCACGTGATTTCCCCTTGGGGCCCACGTGATTTGCCCTGGGGGCCCACGTGATTTCCCCTGGGGGCCCACGTGATTTCCCCTGGGGGCCCACGTGATTGCTCCACCTGGCCCACGTGATTGCCCCACCTGGCCCACGTGATTTCCCCTGGAGGCCCACGTGACTTCCCCTGGGGGACCACGTGATTTCCCGTGGGGGCCCACGTGATTTCCCCTGGGGGCCCACGTGATTTCACCTGGGGGCCCACGTAATTGCCCCACCTGGCCCACGTGATTTCCCCTGGGGGCCCACGTGATTTCCCCTGGGGGCCCACGTGATTTCCCCTGGGGGCCCACGTGATTTCCCCTGGGGGCCCACGTGATTGCTCCACCTGGCCCACGTGATTGCCCCACCTGGCCCACGTGATTTCCCCTGAGGGCCCACGTGATTTCCCCTGGGGGCCCACGTGATTTCCCCTGGGGGCCCACGTGATTTCCCCAGGCGGCCCACGTGATTTCCCCTGGGGGCCCACGTGATTTCCCCTGGGGGCCCACGTGATTTCCCCTGGGGGCCCACGTGATTTGCCCTGGGGGCCCTCGTGATTTCCCCTGGGGGCCCACGTGATTGCCCCACCTGGCCCACGTGATTGCCCCACCTGGCCCACGTGATTTCCCCTGGGGGCCCACGTGATTTCCCCTGGGGGCCCACGTGATTTCCCCTGGGGGCCCACGTGATTGCTCCACCTGGCCAACGTGATTGCCCCACCTGGCCCACGTGATTTCCCCTGGGGGCCCACGTGATTTCCCCTGGGGGCCCACGTGATTTCCCCTGGGGGCCCACGTGATTTCCCCTGGGGGCCCACGTGATTTCCCCTGGGGGCCCACGTGATTTCCCCTGGGGGCCCACGTGATTTCCCCTGGGGGCCCACGTGATTTCCCCTGGGGGCCCACGTGATTTCCCCTGGGGGCCCACGTGATTTCACCTGGGGGCCCACGTGATTTCCCCTGGGGGCCCACGTGATTGCTCCACCTGGCCCACGTGATTGCCCCACCTGGCCCACGTGATTTCCCCTGGGGGCCCACGTGATTTCCCCTGGGGGCCCACGTGATTTCCCCTGGGGGCCCACGTGATTTCCCCTGGGGGCCCACGTGATTTCCCCTGGGGGCCCACGTGATTGCCCCTGGGGGCCCACGTGATTGCCCCACCTGGCCCTCGTGATTTCCCCTGGGGGCCCACGTGATTTCCCCTGGGGGCCCACGTTATTTCACCTGGGGGCCCACGTGATTTCCCCTGGGGGCCCACGTGATTTCCCCTGGGGGCCCACGTGATTTCCCCTGGGGCCCCACGTGATTGCCCCACCTGGCCCACGTGATTTCCCCTGGAGGCCCACGTGATTTCCCCTGGGGGACCACGTGATTTCCCGTGGGGGCCCACGTGATTTCCCCTGGGGGCCCACGTGATTTAACCTGGGGGCCCACGTGATTGCCCCACCTGGCCCACGTGATTTCCCCTGGGGGCCCACGTGATTTCCCCTGGGGGCCCACGTGATTTCCCCTGGGGGCCCACGTGATTTCCCCTGGGGGCCCACGTGATTTCCCCTGGGGGCCCACGTGATTTCCCCTGGGGGCCCACGTGATTTCCCCTGGGGGCCCACGTGATTTCCCCTGGGGGCCCACGTGATTTCCCCTGGGGGCCCACGTGATTTCCCCTGGGGGCCCACGTGATTTCCCCTGGGGGCCCACGTGATTTCCCCTGGAGGCCCACGTGATTTCCCCTGGGGGCCCACGTGATTTCCCCTGGGGGCCCACGTGATTTCCCCTGGGGGCCCACGTGATTTCCCCTGGGGGCCCACGTGATTTCCCCTGGGGGCCCACGTGATTTCCCCTGGGGGCCCACGTGATTGCCCCACCTGGCCCACGTGATTGCCCCACCTGGCCCACGTGATTTCCCCTGGGGGCCCACGTGATTTCCCCTGGGGGCCCACGTGATTTCCCCTGGGGGCCCACGTGATTGCTCCACCTGGCCCACGTGATTGCCCCACCTGGCCCACGTGATTTCCCCTGGGGCCCCACGTGATTTCCCCTGGGGGCCCACGTGATTTCCCCTGGGGGCCCACGTGATTTCCCCTGGGGGCCTACGTGATTTGCCCTGGGTGCACACGTGATTTCCCCTGGGGGCCCACGTGATTTCCCCTGGGGGCCCACGTGATTTCCCCTGGGGGCCCACGTGATTTCCCCTGGGGGCCCACGTTATTTCCCCTGGGGGCCCACGTGATTTCCCCTGGGGGCCCACGTGATTTCCCCTGGCGGCCCACGTGATTTGCCCTGGGGGCCCACGTGATTTCCCCTGGGGGCCCACGTGATTTCCCCTGGGGGCCCACGTGATTGCTCCACCTGGCCCACGTGATTGCCCCACCTGGCCCACGTGATTGCCCCACCTGGCCCACGTGATTGCCCCACCTGGCCCACGTGATTTCCCCTGGGGGCCCACGTGATTGCCCCACCTGGCCCACGTGATTTCCCCTGGGGGCCCACGTGATTTCCCCAGGCGGCCCACGTGATTTCCCCTGGGGGCCCACGTGATTTCCCCTGGGGGCCCACATGATTTCCCCTGGGGGCCCACGTGATTTCCCCACCTGGCCCACGTGATTGCCCCACCTGGCCCACGTGATTTCCCCTGGGGGCCCACGTGATTTCCCCTGGGGGCCCACGTGATTTCCCCTGGGGGCCCACGTGATTTCCCCTGGGGGCCCACGTGATTTCCCCTGGGGGCCCACGTGATTTCCCCTGGGGGCCCACGTGATTTCCCCTGGGGGCCCACGTGATTTCCCCTGGGGGCCCACGTGATTGCTCCACCTGGCCCACGTGATTGCCCCACCTGGCCCACGTGATTTCCCCTGGGGGCCCACGTGATTTCCCCTGGGGGCCCACGTGATTTCCCCTGGGGGCCCACGTGATTTCCCCTGGGGGCCCACGTGATTTCCCCTGGGGGCCCACGTGATTTCCCCTGGGGGCCCACGTGATTGCCCCACCTGGCCCACGTGATTTCCCCTGGGGGCCCACGTGATTTCCCCTGGGGGCCCACGTGATTTCCCCTGGGGGCCCACGTGATTTCCCCTGGGGGCCCACGTGATTTCCCCTGGGGGCCCACGTGATTTCCCCTGGGGCCCCACGTGATTGCCCCACCTGGCCCACGTGATTTCCCCTGGAGGCCCACGTGATTTCCCCTGGGGGACCACGTGATTTCCCCTGGGGGCCCACGTGATTTCCCCTGGGGGCCCACGTGATTTCCCCTGGGGGCCCACGTGATTTCCCCTGGGGGCCCACGTGATTTCCCCTGGGGGCCCACGTGATTTCCCCTGGGGGCCCACGTGATTGCCCCACCTGGCCCACGTGATTTCCCCTGGAGGCCCACGTGATTTCCCCTGGGGGCCCACGTGATTTAACCTGGGGGCCCACGTGATTGCCCCACCTGGCCCACGTGATTTCCCCTGGGGGCCCACGTGATTTCCCCTGGGGGCCCACGTGATTTCCCCTTGGGGCCCACGTGATTTCCCCTCGGGGCCCACGTGATTTCCCCTGGGGGCCCACGTGATTTCCCCTGGGGGCCCACGTGATTTCCCCTGGGGGCCCACGTGATTTCCCCTGGGGGCCCACGTGATTTCCCCTGGGGGCCCACGTGATTTCCCCTGGGGGCCCACGTGATTTCCCCTGGGGGCCCACGTGATTTCCCCTGGCGGCCCACGTGATTTGCCCTGGGGGCCCACGTGATTTCCCCTGGGGGCCCACGTGATTTCCCCTGGGGGCCCACGTGATTTCCCCTGGGGGCCCACGTGATTTCCCCTGGGGGCCCACGTGATTTCCCCTGGGGGCCCACGTGATTTCCCCTGGGGGCCCACGTGATTGCTCCACCTGGCCCACGTGATTGCCCCACCTGGCCCACGTGATTTCCCCTGGGGGCCCACGTGATTTCCCCTGGGGGCCCACGTGATTTCCCCTGGGGGCCCACGTGATTTCCCCTGGGGGCCCACGTGATTTCCCCTGGGGGCCCACGTGATTTCCCCTGGGGGCCCACGTGATTTCCCCTGGGGGCCCACGTGATTTCCCCTGGAGGCCCACGTGATTTCCCCTGGGGGCCCACGTGATTTCCCCTGGGGGCCCACGTGATTTCCCCTGGGGGCCCACGTGATTTCCCCTGGGGGCCCACGTGATTTCCCCTGGGGTCCCACGTGATTTCCCCTGGGGGCCCACGTGATTGCCCCACCTGGCCCACGTGATTGCCCCACCTGGCCCACGTGATTTCCCCTGGGGGCCCACGTGATTGCCCCACCTGGCCCACGTGATTGCCCCACCTGGCCCACGTGATTTCCCCTGGGGGCCCACGTGATTTCCCCTGGGGGCCCACGTGATTTCCCCTGGGGGCCCACGTGATTTCCCCTGGGGGCCCACGTGATTTCCCTTGGGAGCCCACGTGATTTCCCCTGGGGGCCCACGTGATTTCCCCTGGGGGCCCACGTGATTTCCCCTGGGGGCCCACGTGATTGCCCCTGGGGGCCCACGTGATTGCCCCACCTGGCCCACGTGATTGCCCCACCTGGCCCACGTGATTTCCCCTAGGGGCCCACGTGATTTCCCCTGGGGGCCCACGTGATTTCCCCTGGGGGCCCACGTGATTTCCCCTGGGGGCCCACGTGATTTCCCCAGGCGGCCCACGTGATTTCCCCTGGGGGCCCACGTGATTTCCCCTGGGGGCCCACGTGATTTCCCCTGGGGGCCCACGTGATTTCCCCACCTGGCCCACGTGATTGCCCCACCGGGCCCACGTGATTTCCCCTGGGTGCCCACGTGATTTCCCCTGGGGGCCCACGTGATTTCCCCTGGGGGCCCACGTGATTTCCCCTGGGGGCCCACGTGATTTCCCCTGGGGGCCCACGTGATTGCTCCACCTGGCCCACGTGATTGCCCCTCCTGGCCCACGTGATTTCCCCTGGGGGCCCACGTGATTTCCCCTGGGGGCCCACGTGATTTCCCCTGGTGGCCCACGTGATTTCCCCTGGGGGCCCACGTGATTTCCCCTGGGGGCCCACGTGATTTCCCCTGGGGGCCCACGTGATTTCCCCTGGGGGCCCACGTGATTTCCCCTGGGGGCCCACGTGATTTGCCCTGGGGGCCCACGTGATTTCCCCTGGGGGCCCACGTGATTTCCCCTGGGGGCCCACGTGATTTCCCCTGGGGGCCCACGTGATTTCCCCTGGGGGCCCACGTGATTTCCCCTGGGGTCCCACGAGATTTCCCCTGGGGGCCCACGTGATTTCCCCTGGGGGCCCACGTGATTTCCCCTGGGGGCCCACGTGATTTCCCCTGGGGGCCCACGTGATTTCCCCTGGGGGCCCACGTGATTTCCCCTGGGGGCCCACGTGATTTCCCCTGGGGGCCCACGTGATTTCCCCTGGGGGCCCACGTGATTGCTCCACCTGGCCCACGTGATTACCCCACCTGGCCCACGTGATTTCCCCTGGGGGCCCACGTGATTTCCCCTGGGGGCCCACGTGATTTCCCCTGGGGGCCCACGTGATTTCCCCTGGGGGCCCACGTGATTTCCCCTGGGGGCCCACGTGATTTCCCCTGGGGGCCCACGTGATTTCCCCTGGGGGCCCACGTGATTTCCCCTGGGGGCCCACGTGATTTGCCCTGGGGGCCCTCGTGATTTCCCCTGGGGGCCCACGTGATTGCCCCACCTGGCCCACGTGATTGCCCCACCTGGCCCACGTGATTTCCCCTGGGGGCCCACGTGATTTCCCCTGGGGGCCCACGTGATTTCCCCTGGGGGCCCACGTGATTGCTCCACCTGGCCCACGTGATTGCCCCACCTGGCCCACGTGATTTCCCCTGGGGGCCCACGTGATTTCCCCTGGGGGCCCACGTGATTTCCCCTGGGGGCCCACGTGATTTCCCCTGGCGGCCCACGTGATTTGCCCTGGGGGCCCACGTGATTTCCCCTGGGGGCCCACGTGATTTCCCCTGGGGGCCCACGTGATTGCTCCACCTGGCCCACGTGATTGCCCCACCTGGCCCACGTGATTGCCCCACCTGGCCCACGTGATTGCCCCACCTGGCCCACGTGATTTCCCCTGGGGGCCCACGTGATTGCCCCACCTGGCCCACGTGATTTCCCCTGGGGGCCCACGTGATTTCCCCAGGCGGCCCACGTGATTTCCCCTGGGAGCCCACGTGATTTCCCCTGGGGGCCCACATGATTTCCCCTGGGGGCCCACGTGATTTCCCCACCTGGCCCACGTGATTGCCCCACCTGGCCCACGTGATTTCCCCTGGGGGCCCACGTGATTTCCCCTGGGGGCCCACGTGATTTCCCCTGGGGGCCCACGTGATTTCCCCTGGGGGCCCACGTGATTTCCCCTGGGAGCCCACCTGATTTCCCCTGGGGGCCCACGTGATTTCCCCTGGGGGCCCACGTGATTTCCCCTGGGGGCCCACGTGATTGCTCCACCTGGCCCACGTGATTGCCCCACCTGGCCCACGTGATTGCCACACCTGGCCCACGTGATTTCCCCTAGGGGCCCACGTGATTTCCCCTGGGGGCCCACGTGATTTCCCCTGTGGGCCCACGTGATTTCCCCTGGGAGCCCACGTGATTTCCCCAGGCGGCCCACGTGATTTCCCCTGGGGGCCCACGTGATTTCCCCTGGGGGCCCACGTGATTTCCCCTGGGGGCCCACGTGATTTCCCCACCTGGCCCACGTGATTGCCGCACCGGGCCCACGTGATTTCCCCTGGGGGCCCACGTGATTTCCCCTGGGGGCCCACGTGATTTCCCCTGGGGGCCCACGTGATTTCCCCTGGGGGCCCACGTGATTGCTCCACCTGGCCCACGTGATTGCCCCTCCTGGCCCACGTGATTTCCCCTGGGGGCCCACGTGATTTCCCCTGGGGGCCCACGTGATTTCCCCTGGTGGCCCACGTGATTTCCCCTGGGGGCCCACGTGATTTCCCCTGGGGGCCCACGTGATTTCCCCTGGGGGCCCACGTGATTTCCACTGGGTGCCCACGTGATTTCCCCTGGGGGCCCACGTGATTTGCCCTGGGGGCCCACGTGATTTGCCCTGGGGGCCCACGTGATTTCCCCTGGGGGCCCACGTGATTGCTCCACCTGGCTCACGTGATTGCCCCACCTGGCCCACGTGATTTCCCCTGGAGGCCCACGTGATTTCCCCTGGGGGACCACGTGATTTCCCGTGGGGGCCCACGTGATTTCCCCTGGGGGCCCACGTGATTTCACCTGGGGGCCCACGTGATTGCCCCACCTGGCCCAAGTGATTGCCCCACCTGGCCCACGTGATTTCCCCTGGAGGCCCACGTGATTTCCCCTGGGGGACCACGTGATTTCCCGTGGGGGCCCACGTGATTTCACCTGGGGGCCCACGTGATTGCTCCACCTGGCTCACGTGATTGCCCCACCTGGCCCACGTGATTTCCCCTGGAGACCCACGTGATTTCCCCTGGGGGACCACGTGATTTCCCGTGGGGGCCCACGTGATTTCCCCTGGGGGCCTACGTGATTTCCCCTGGGAGCCCACGTGATTTCCCCTGGGGGCCCACGTGATTGCTCCACCTGGCCCACGTGATTGCCCCACCTGGCCCACGTGATTTCCCCTGGGGGCCCACGTGATTTCCCCTGGGGGCCCACGTGATTTCCCCTGGGGGCCCACGTGATTTCCCCTGGGGGCCCACGTGATTTCCCCTGGGGGCCCACGTGATTTCCCCTGGGGGCCCACGTGATTTCCCCTGGGGGCCCACGTGATTGCCCCACCTGGCCCACGTGATTTCCCCTGGGGGCCCACGTGATTTCCCCTGGGGGCCCACGTGATTTCCCCTGGGGGCCCACGTGATTTCCCCTGGGGGCCCACGTGATTTCCCCTGGGGGCCCACGTGATTGCCACACCTGGCCCACGTGATTTCCCCTGGGGGCCCACGTGATTTCCCCTGGGGGCCCACGTGATTTCCCCTGGGGGCCCACGTGATTTCCCCTGGGGGCCCACGTGATTTCCCCTGGGGGCCCACGTGATTGGCCCTGGGGGCCCACGTGATTTCCCCTGGGGGCCCACGTGATTTCCCCTGGGGGCCCACGTGATTTCCCCTGGGGGCCCACGTGATTTCCCCTGGAGGCCCACGTGATTTCCCCTGGCGGCCCACGTGATTTCCCCTGGGGGCCCACGTGATTTCCCCTGGGGGCCCACGTGATTTCCCCTGGGGGCCCACGTGATTTCCCCTCGGGGCCCACGTGATTTCCCCTGGGGGCCCACGTGATTTCCCCTGGGGGCCCACGTGATTTCCCCTGGGGGCCCACGTGATTTCCCCTGGGGGCCCACGTGATTTGCCCTGGGGGCCCACGTGATTGCTCCACCTGGCCCACGTGATTGCCCCACCTGGCCCACGTGATTTCCCCTGGGGGCCCACGTGATTTCCCCTGGGGGCCCACGTGATTTCCCCTGGGGGCCCACGTGATTTCCCCTGGGGGCCCACGTGATTTCCCCTGGGGGCCCACGTGATTTCCCCTGGGGGCCCACGTGATTGCCCCACGTGGCCCACGTGATTTCCCCTGGGGGCCCACGTGATTTCCCCTGGGGGCCCACGTGATTTCCCCTGGGGGCCCACGTGATTTCCCCTGGGGGCCCACGTGATTGCTCCACCTGGGGGCCCACGTGATTGCCCCACCTGGCCCACGTGATTTCCCCTGGGGGCCCATGTGATTTCCCCTGGGGGCCCACCTGATTTCCCCTGGGGGCCCACGTGATTTCCCCTGGGGGCCCACGTGATTTCCCCTGGGACCCACGTGATTTCCCCTGGGGGCCCACGTGATTTCCCCTGGGGGCCCACGTGATTTCCCCTGGGGGCCCACGTGATTGCTCCACCTGGCCCACGTGATTGCCCCACCTGGCCCACGTGATTTCCCCTGGGGGCCCACGTGATTTCCCCTGGGGGCCCACGTGATTTCCCCAGGGGGCCCACGTGATTTCCCCTGGGGGCCCACGTGATTTCCCCTGGGGGACCACGTGATTTCCCCTGGGGGCCCACGTGATTTCCCCTGGGTGCCCACGTGATTTCCCCTGGGGGCCCACGTGATTTCCCCTGGGGGCCCACGTGATTTCCCCTGGGGGCCCACGTGATTTCCCCTGGGGGCCCACGTGATTTCCCCTGGGGGCCCACGTGATTGCCACACCTGGCCCACGTGATTGCCCCACCTGGCCCACGTGATTTCCCCTGGGGGCCCACGTGATTTCCCCTGGGGGCCCACGTGATTTCCCCTGGGGGCCCACGTGATTGCTCCACCTGGCCCACGTGATTTCCCCTGGGGGCCCACGTGATTTCCCCTGGGGGCCCACGTGATTTCCCCTGGGGGCCCACGTGATTTCCCCTGGGGGCCCACGTGATTTCCCCTGGGTGCCCACGTGATTTCCCCTGGGGGCCCACGTGATTTCCCCTGGGGGCCCACGTGATTTCCCCTGGGGGCCCACGTGATTTCCCCTGGGGGCCCACGTGATTTCCCCTGGGGGCCCACGTGATTTCCCCTGGGGGCCCACGTGATTTCCCCTGGGGGCCCACGTGATTTCCCCTGGGGGCCCACGTGATTTCCCCTGGGGGCCCACGTGATTTCCCCTGGGGGCCCACGTGATTGCTCCACCTGGCCCACGTGATTGCCCCACCTGGCCCACGTGATTGCCCCACCTGGCCCACGTGATTGCCCCACCGGGCCCACGTGATTTCCCCTGGGGGCCCACGTGATTTCCCCTGGGGGCCCACGTGATTTCCCCTGGGGGCCCACGTGATTTCCCCTGGGGGCCCACGTGATTTCCCCTGGGGGCCCACGTGATTTCCCCTGGGGGCCCACGTGATTTCCCCTGGGGGCCCACGTGATTGCCCCACCTGGCCCACGTGATTGCCCCACCTGGCCCACGTGATTTCCCCTGGGGGCCCACGTGATTTCCCCTGGGGGCCCACGTGATTTCCCCTGGGGGCCCACGTGATTTCACCTGGGGGCCCACGTGATTGCTCCACCTGGCCCACGTGATTGCCCCACCTGGCCCACGTGATTTCCCCTGGGGGCCCACGTGATTTCCCCTGGGGGCCCACGTGATTTCCCCTGGGGGCCCACGTGATTTCCCCTGGGGGCCCACGTGATTTCCCCTGGGGGCCCACGTGATTTCCCCTGGGGGCCCACGTGATTTCCCCTGGGGGCCCACGTGATTTCCCCACCGGGCCCACGTGATTTCCCCTGGGGGCCCACGTGATTTCCCCTGGGGGCCCACGTGATTTCCCCTGGGGGCCCACGTGATTTCCCCTGGGGGCCCACGTGATTTCCCCTGGGGGCCCACGTGATTTCCCCTGGGGGCCCACGTGATTTCCCCTGGGGGCCCACGTGATTTCCCCTGGGGGCCCACGTGATTGCTCCACCTGGCCCACGTGATTGCCCCACCTGGCCCACGTGATTTCCCCTGGGGGCCCACGTGATTTCCCCTGGGGGCCCACGTGATTTCCCCTGGGGGCCCACGTGATTTCCCCTGGGGGCCCACGTGATTTCCCCTGGGGGCCCACGTGATTTCCCCTGGGGGCCCACGTGATTTCCCCTGGGGGCCCACGTGATTTCCCCTGGGGGCCCACGTGATTTCCCCTGGGGGCCCACGTGATTTCCCCTGGGTGCCCACGTGATTTCCCCTGGGGGCCCACGTGATTTCCCCTGGGGGCCCACGTGATTTCCCCTGGGGGCCCACGTGATTTCCCCTGGGGGCCCACGTGATTTCCCCTGGGGGCCCACGTGATTTCCCCTGGGGGCCCACGTGATTTCCCCTGGGGGCCCACGTGATTTCCCCTGGGGGCCCACGTGATTTCCCCTGGGGGCCCACGTGATTTCCCCTGGGGGCCCACGTGATTGCTCCACCTGGCCCACGTGATTGCCCCACCTGGCCCACGTGATTGCCCCACCTGGCCCACGTGATTGCCCCACCGGGCCCACGTGATTTCCCCTGGGGGCCCACGTGATTTCCCCTGGGGGCCCACGTGATTTCCCCTGGGGGCCCACGTGATTTCCCCTGGGGGCCCACGTGATTTCCCCTGGGGGCCCACGTGATTTCCCCTGGGGGCCCACGTGATTTCCCCTGGGGGCCCACGTGATTTCCCCTGGGGGCCCACGTGATTTCCCCACCTGGCCCACGTGATTGCCCCACCTGGCCCACGTGATTGCCCCACCTGGCCCACGTGATTTCCCCTGGGGGCCCACGTGATTTCCCCTGGGGGCCCACGTGATTGCTCCACCTGGCCCACGTGATTGCCCCACCTGGCCCACGTGATTTCCCCTGGGGGCCCACGTGATTTCCCCTGGGGGCCCACGTGATTTCCCCTGGGGGCCCACGTGATTTCCCCTGGGGGCCCACGTGATTTCCCCTGGGGGCCCACGTGATTTCCCCTGGGGGCCCACGTGATTTCCCCTGGGGGCCCACGTGATTTGCCCTGGGGGCCCACGTGATTTCCCCTGGGGGCCCACGTGATTTCCCCTGGGGGCCCACGTGATTGCTCCACCTGGGGGCCCACGTGATTGCCCCACCTGGCCCACGTGATTGCCCCACCTGGCCCACGTGATTGCCCCACCTGGCCCACGTGATTTCCCCTGGGGGCCCACGTGATTGCCCCACCTGGCCCACGTGATTTCCCCTGGGGGCCCACGTGATTTCCCCAGGCGGCCCACGTGATTTCCCCTGGGGGCCCACGTGATTTCCCCTGGGGGCCCACGTGATTTCCCCTGGGGGCCCACGTGATTTCCCCACCTGGCCCACGTGATTGCCCCACCTGGCCCACGTGATTTCCCCTGGGGGCCCACGTGATTTCCCCTGGGGGCCCACGTGATTTCCCCTGGGGGCCCACGTGATTTCCCCTGGGGGCCCACGTGATTTCCCCTGGGGGCCCACGTGATTTCCCCTGGGGGCCCACGTGATTTCCCCTGGGGGCCCACGTGATTTCCCCTGGGGGCCCACGTGATTGCTCCACCTGGCCCACGTGATTGCCCCACCTGGCCCACGTGATTGCCACACCTGGGGGCCCACGTGATTTCCCCTGGGGGCCCACGTGATTTCCCCTGGGGGCCCACGTGATTTCCCCTGGGGGCCCACGTGATTTCCCCAGGCGGCCCACGTGATTTCCCCTGGGGGCCCACGTGATTTCCCCTGGGGGCCCACGTGATTTCCCCTGGGGGCCCACGTGATTTCCCCACCTGGCCCACGTGATTGCCCCACCGGGCCCACGTGATTTCCCCTGGGGGCCCACGTGATTTCCCCTGGGGGCCCACGTGATTTCCCCTGGGGGCCCACGTGATTTCCCCTGGGGGCCCACGTGATTGCTCCACCTGGCCCACGTGATTGCCCCACCTGGCCCACGTGATTTCCCCTGGGGGCCCACGTGATTTCCCCTGGGGGCCCACGTGATTTCCCCTGGGGGCCCACGTGATTTCCCCTGGGGGCCCACGTGATTTCCCCTGGGGGCCCACGTGATTTCCCCTGGGGGCCCACGTGATTTCCCCTGGGGGCCCACGTGATTTCCCCTGGGGGCCCACGTGATTTCCCCTGGGGGCCCACGTGATTTCCCCTGGGGGCCCACGTGATTTCCCCTGGGGGCCCACGTGATTGCTCCACCTGGCTCACGTGATTGCCCCACCTGGCCCACGTGATTTCCCCTGGAGGCCCACGTGATTTCCCCTGGGGGCCCACGTGATTTCCCCTGGGGGCCCACGTGATTTCCCCTGGGGGCCCACGTGATTTCACCTGGGGGCCCACGTGATTGCCCCACCTGGCCCACGTGATTGCCCCACCTGGCCCACGTGATTTCCCCTGGGGGCCCACGTGATTTCCCCTGGGGGCCCACGTGATTTCCCCTGGGGGCCCACGTGATTTCCCCTGGGGGCCCACGTGATTGCTCCACCTGGCCCACGTGATTGCCCCACCTGGCCCACGTGATTTCCCCTGGGGGCCCACGTGATTTCCCCTGGGGGCCCACGTGATTTCCCCTGGGGGCCCACGTGATTTCCCCTGGGGGCCCACGTGATTTCCCCTGGGGGCCCACGTGATTTCCCCTGGGGGCCCACGTGATTTCCCCTGGGGGCCCACGTGATTTCCCCTGGGGTCCACGAGATTTCCCCTGGGGGCCCACGTGATTTCCCCCGGGGGCCCACGTGATTTCCCCTGGGGGCCCACGTGATTTCCCCTGGGGTCCCACGTGATTTCCCCTAGGGGCCCACGTGATTTCCCCTGGGGGCCCACGTGATTTCCCCTGGGGGCCCACGTGATTTCCCCTGGGGGCCCACGTGATTTCCCCTGGGGGCCCACGTGATTGCTCCACCTGGCCCACGTGATTACCCCACCTGGCCCACGTGATTTCCCCTGGGGGCCCACGTGATTTCCCCTGGGGGCCCACGTGATTTCCCCTGGGGGCCCACGTGATTTCCCCTGGGGGCCCACGTGATTTCCCCTGGGGGCCCACGTGATTTCCCCTGGGGGCCCACGTGATTGCCCCACCTGTCCCACGTGATTTCCCCTGGGGGCCCACGTGATTTCCCCTGGGGGCCCACGTGATTTCCCCTGGGGGCCCACGTGATTTCCCCTGGGGGCCCACGTGATTTCCCCTGGGGGCCCACGTGATTGCCACACCTGGCCCACGTGATTGCCCCACCTGGCCCACGTGATTTCCCCTGGGGGCCCACGTGATTTCCCCTGGGGGCCCACGTGATTTCCCCTGGTGGCCCACGTGATTGCTCCACCTGGCCCACGTGATTTCCCCTGGGGGCCCACGTGATTTCCCCTGGGGGCCCACGTGATTTCCCCTGGGGGCCCACGTGATTTCCCCTGGGGGCCCACGTGATTTCCCCTGGGGGCCCACGTGATTTCCCCTGGGTGCACACGTGATTTCCCCTGGGGGCCCACGTGATTTCCCCTGGGGGCCCACGTGATTTCCCCTGGGGGCCCACGTGATTTCCCCTGGGGGCCCACGTGATTTCCCCTGGGGGCCCACGTGATTTCCCCTGGGGGCCCACGTGATTTCCCCTGGCGGCCCACGTGATTTGCCCTGGGGGCCCACGTGATTTCCCCTGGGGTCCCACGTGATTTCCCCTGGGGGCCCACGTGATTGCTCCCCTGGGGGCCCACGTGATTGCCCCACCTGGCCCACGTGATTGCCCCACCTGGCCCACGTGATTGCCCCACCGGGCCCACGTGATTTCCCCTGGGGGCCCACGTGATTTCCCCAGGCGGCCCACGTGATTTCCCCTGGGGGCCCACGTGATTTCCCCTGGGGGCCCACGTGATTTCCCCTGGGGGCCCACGTGATTTCCCCTGGGGGCCCACGTGATTTCACCTGGGGGCCCACGTGATTGCCCCACCTGGCCCACGTGATTGCCCCACCTGGCCCACGTGATTTCCCCTGGAGGCCCACGTGATTTCCCCTGGGGGACCACGTGATTTCCCGTGGGGGCCCACGTGATTTCACCTGGGGGCCCACGTGATTGCTCCACCTGGGGGCCCACGTGATTGCCCCACCTGGCCCACGTGATTTCCCCTGGGGGCCCACGTGATTTCCCCTGGGGGCCCACGTGATTTCCCCTGGGGGCCCACGTGATTTCCCCTGGGGGCCCACGTGATTTCCCCTGGGAGCCCACGTGATTTCCCCTGGGGGCCCACGTGATTTCCCCTGGGGGCCCACGTGATTTCCCCTGGGGTCCACGAGATTTCCCCTGGGGGCCCACGTGATTTCCCCTGGGGGCCCACGTGATTTCCCCTGCGGGCCCACGTGATTTCCCCTAGGGGCCCACGTGATTTCCCCTGGGGGCCCACGTGATTTCCCCTGGGGGCCCACGTGATTTCCCCTGGGGGCCCACGTGATTTCCCCTGGGGGCCCACGTGATTGCTCCACCTGGCCCACGTGATTACCCCACCTGGCCCACGTGATTTCCCCTGGGGGCCCACGTGATTTCCCCTGGGGGCCCACGTGATTTCCCCTGGGGGCCCACGTGATTTCCCCTGGGGGCCCACGTGATTTCCCCTGGGGGCCCACGTGATTTCCCCTGGGGGCCCCCGTGATTTCCCCTGGGGGCCCACGTGATTTCCCCTGGGGGCCCACGTGATTTCCCCTGGGGGCCCACGTGATTTCCCCTGGGGGCCCACGTGATTTCCGCTGGGGGCCCACGTGATTTCCCCTGGGGGCCCACGTGATTTCCCCTGGGGGCCCACGTGATTTCCCCTGGGGGCCCACGTGATTTGCCCTGGGGGCCCACGTGATTTCCCCTGGGGGCCCACGTGATTTCCCCTGGGGGCCCACGTGATTGCTCCACCTGGCCCACGTGATTGCGCCACCTGGCCCACGTGATTGCCCCACCTGGCCCACGTGATTGCCCCACCTGGCCCACGTGATTTCCCCTGGGGGCCCACGTGATTGCCCCACCTGGCCCACGTGATTTCCCCTGGGGGCCCACGTGATTTCCCCTGGGGGCCCACGTGATTTCCCCTGGGAGCCCACGTGATTTCCCCTGGGGGCCCACGTGATTTCCCCTGGGGGCCCACGTGATTTCCCCACCTGGCCCACGTGATTGCCCCACCTGGCCCACGTGATTTCCCCTGGGGGCCCACGTGATTTCCCCTGGGGGCCCACGTGATTTCCCCTGGGGGCCCACGTGATTTCCCCTGGGGGCCCACGTGATTTCCCCTGGGGGCCCACGTGATTTCCCCTGGGGGCCCACGTGATTTCCCCTGGGGGCCCACGTGATTTCCCCTGGGGGCCCACGTGATTGCTCCACCTGGCCCACGTGATTGCCCCACCTGGCCCACGTTTTTGCCACACCTGGCCCACGTGATTTCCCCTAGGGGCCCACGTGATTTCCCCTGGGGGCCCACGTGATTTCCCCTGGGGGCCCACGTGATTTCCCCAGGCGGCCCACGTGATTTCCCCTGGGGGCCCACGTGATTTCCCCTGGGGGCCCACGTGATTTCCCCTGGGGGCCCACGTGATTTCCCCACCTGGCCCACGTGATTGCCCCACCGGGCCCACGTGATTTCCCCTGGGGGCCCACGTGATTTCCCCTGGGGGCCCACGTGATTTCCCCTGGGGGCCCACGTGATTTCCCCTGGGGGCCCACGTGATTGCTCCACCTGGCCCACGTGATTGCCCCTCCTGGCCCACGTGATTTCCCCTGGGGGCCCACGTGATTTCCCCTGGGGGCCCACGTGATTTCCCCTGGGGGCCCACGTGATTTCCCCTGGGGGCCCACGTGATTTCCCCTGGGGGCCCACGTGATTTCCCCTGGGGGCCCACGTGATTTCCCCTGGGTGCCCACGTGATTTCCCCTGGGGGCCCACGTGATTTGCCCTGGGGGCCCACGTGATTTCCCCTGGGGGCCCACGTGATTTCCCCTGGGGGCCCACGTGATTGCTCCACCTGGCCCACGTGATTGCCCCACCTGGCCCACGTGATTTCCCCTGGAGGCCCACGTGATTTCCCCTGGGGGACCACGTGATTTCCCGTGGGGGCCCACGTGATTTCCCCTGGGGGCCCACGTGATTTCACCTGGGGGCCCACGTGATTGCCCCACCTGGCCCAAGTGATTGCCCCACCTGGCCCACGTGATTTCCCCTGGGGGCCCACGTGATTTCCCCTGGGGGCCCACGTGATTTCCCCTGGGGGCCCACGTGATTTCACCTGGGGGCCCACGTGATTGCTCCACCTGGCCCACGTGATTGCCCCACCTGGCCCACGTGATTTCCCCTGGGGGCCCACGTGATTTCCCCTGGGGGCCCACGTGATTTCCCCTGGGGGCCCACGTGATTTCCCCTGGGGGCCCACGTGATTTCCCCTGGGGGCCCACGTGATTTCCCCTGGGGGCCCACGTGATTTCCCCTGGGGGCCCACGTGATTTCCCCTGGGGTCCACGAGATTTCCCCTGGGGGCCCACGTGATTTCCCCTGGGGGCCCACGTGATTTCCCCTGGGGGCCCACGTGATTTCCCCTGGGGGCCCACGTGATTTCCCCTGGGGGCCCACGTGATTTCCCCTGGGGGCCCACGTGATTTCCCCTGGGGGCCCACGTGATTTCCCCTGGGGGCCCACGTGATTTCCCCTGGGGGCCCACGTGATTGCCCTGGGGGCCCACGTGATTGCCCCACCTGGCCCACGTGATTTCCCCTGGGGGCCCACGTGATTTCCCCTGGGGGCCCACGTGATTTCCCCTGGGGGCCCACGTGATTTCCCCTGGGGGCCCACGTGATTTCCCCTGGGGGCCCACGTGATTTCCCCTGGTGCCCCACGTGATTGCCCCACCTGGCCCACGTGATTTCCCCTGGAGGCCCACGTGATTTTCCCTGGGGGACCACGTGATTTCCCCTGGGGGCCCACGTGATTTCTCCTGGGGGCCCACGTGATTTCACCTGGGGGCCCACGTGATTGCCACACCTGGCCCACGTGATTTCCCCTGGGGGCCCACGTGATTTCCCCTGGGGGCCCACTTGATTTCCCCTGGGGGCCCACGTGATTTCCCCTGGGGGCCCACGTGATTTCCCCTGGGGGCCCACGTGTTTTCCCCTGGGGGCCCACGTGATTTCCCCTGGGGGCCCACGTGATTTCCCCTGGGGGCCCACGTGATTTCCCCTGGGGGCCCACGTGATTTCCCCTGGGGGCCCACGTGATTTCCCCTGGAGGCCCACGTGATTTCCCCTGGGGGCCCACGTGATTTCCCCTGGGGGCCCACGTGATTTCCCCTGGGGGCCCACGTGATTTCCCCTGGGGGCCCACGTGATTTCCCCTCGGGTCCCACGTGATTTCCCCTGGGGGCCCACGTGATTTCCCCTGGGGGCCCACGTGATTTCCCCTGGGGGCCCACGTGATTTCCCCTGGGGGCCCACGTGATTTCCCCTGGGGGCCCACGTGATTTCCCCTGGGGGCCCACGTGATTGCTCCACCTGGCCCACGTGATTGCCCCACCTGGCCCAAGTGATTTCCCCTGGGGGCCCACGTGATTTCCCCTGGGGGCCCACGTGATTTCCCCTGGGGGCCCACGTGATTTCCCCTGGGGGCCCACGTGATTTCCCCTGGGGGCCCACGTGATTTCCCCTGGGACCCACGTGATTTCCCCTGGGGGCCCACGTGATTTCCCCTGGTGGCCGACGTGATTTCCCCTGGGGGCCCACGTGATTGCTCCACCTGGCCCACGTGATTGCCCCACCTGGCCCACGTGATTTCCCCTGGGGGCCCACGTGATTTCCCCTGGGGGCCCACGTGATTTCCCCTGGGGGCCCACGTGATTTCCCCTGGGGGCCCACGTGATTTCCCCTGGGGGCCCACGTGATTTCCCCTGGGGGCCCACGTGATTTCCCCTGGGGGCCCACGTGATTTCCCCTGGGGGCCCACGTGATTTCCCCTGGGGGCCCACGTGATTTCCCCTGGGGGCCCACGTGATTTCCCCTGGGGGCCCACGTGATTTCCCCTGGGGGCCCACGTGATTGCCCCACCTGGCCCACGTGATTGCCCCACCTGGCCCACGTGATTTCCCCTGGGGGCCCACGTGATTTCCCCTGGGGGCCCACGTGATTGCTCCCCTGGGGGCCCACGTGATTTCCCCTGGGGGCCCACGTGATTTCCCCTGGGGGCCCACGTGATTTCCCCTGGGGGCCCACGTGATTTCCCCTGGGGGCCCACGTGATTTCCCCTGGGGGCCCACGTGATTTCCCCTGGGTGCACACGTGATTTCCCCTGGGGGCCCACGTGATTTCCCCTGGGGGCCCACGTGATTTCCCCACCTGGCCCACGTGATTTCCCCACCGGGCCCACGTGATTTCCCCTGGGGGCCCACGTGATTTCCCCTGGGGGCCCACGTGATTTCCCCTGGGGGCCCACGTGATTTCCCCTGGGGGCCCACGTGATTTCCCCTGGGGGCCCACGTGATTTCCCCTGGGGGCCCACGTGATTTCCCCTAGGGGCCCACGTGATTTCCCCTGGGGGCCCACGTGATTTCCCCTGGGGGCCCACGTGATTTCCCCTGGGGGCCCACGTGATTTCCCCTGGGGGCCCACGTGATTGCCCCACCTGGCCCACGTGATTTCCCCTGGGGGCCCACGTGATTTCCCCTGGGGGCCCACGTGATTTCCCCTGGGGGCCCACGTGATTTCCCCTGGGGGCCCACGTGATTTCCCCTGGGGGCCCACGTGATTGCCCCACCTGGCCCACGTGATTTCCCCTGGGGGCCCACGTGATTTCCCCTGGGGGCCCACGTGATTTCCCCTGGGGGCCCACGTGATTTCCCCTGGGGGCCCACGTGATTTCACCTGGGGGCCCACGTGATTGCCCCACCTGGCCCACGTGATTTCCCCTGGGGGCCCACGTGATTTCCCCTGGGGGCCCACGTGATTTCCCCTGGGGGCCCACGTGATTGCTCCACCTGGCCCACGTGATTGCCCCACCTGGCCCACGTGATTTCCCCTGGGGGCCCACGTGATTTCCCCTGGGGGCCCACGTGATTTCCCCTGGGGGCCCACGTGATTTCCCCAGGCGGCCCACGTGATTTCCCCTGGGGGCCCACGTGATTTCCCCTGGGGGCCCACGTGATTTCCCCTGGGGGCCCACGTGATTTCCCCTGGGGGCCCACGTGATTGCCCCACCTGGCCCACGTGATTGCCCCACCTGGCCCACGTGATTTCCCCTGGGGGCCCACGTGATTTCCCCTGGGGGACCACGTGATTTCCCGTGGGGGCCCACGTGATTTCCCCTGGGGGCCCACGTGATTTCACCTGGGGGCCCACGTGATTGCCCCACCTGGCCCACGTGATTTCCCCTGGGGGCCCACGTGATTTCCCCTGGGGGCCCACGTGATTTCCCCTGGGGGCCCACGTGATTTCCCCTGGGGGCCCACGTGATTGCTCCACCTGGCCCACGTGATTGCCCCACCTGGCCCACGTGATTTCCCCTGGCGGCCCACGTGATTTCCCCTGGGGGCCCACGTGATTTCCCCTGGGGGCCCACGTGATTTCCCCAGGCGGCCCACGTGATTTCCCCTGGGGGCCCACGTGATTTCCCCTGGGGGCCCACGTGATTTCCCCTGGGGGCCCACGTGATTTCACCTGGGGGCCCACGTGATTGCCCCACCTGGCCCACGTGATTTCCCCTGGGGGCCCACGTGATTTCCCCTGGGGGCCCACGTGATTTCCCCTGGGGGCCCACGTGATTTCCCCTGGGGGCCCACGTGATTGCTCCACCTGGCCCACGTGATTGCCCCACCTGGCCCACGTGATTTCCCCTGGAGGCCCACGTGATTTCCCCTGGGGGCCCACGTGATTTCCCCTGGGGGCCCACGTGATTTCCCCAGGCGGCCCACGTGATTTCCCCTGGGGGCCCACGTGATTTCCCCTGGGGGCCCACGTGATTTCCCCTGGGGGCCCACGTGATTTCCCCTGGGGGCCCACGTGATTTCCCCTGGGGGCCCACGTGATTTCCCCTGGGGGCCCACGTGATTTCCCCTGGGGGCCCACGTGATTTCCCCTGGGGGCCCACGTGATTTCCCCTGGGGGCCCACGTGATTTCCCCTGGGGGCCCACGTGATTTCCCCTGGGGGCCCACGTGATTTCCCCTGGGGGCCCACGTGATTGCTCCACCTGGCCCACGTGATTACCCCACCTGGCCCACGTGATTTCCCCTGGGGGCCCACGTGATTTCCCCTGGGGGCCCACGTGATTTCCCCTGGGGGCCCACGTGATTTCCCCTGGGGGCCCACGTGATTTCCCCTGGGGGCCCACGTGATTTCCCCTGGGGGCCCACGTGATTTCCCCTGGGGGCCCACGTGATTGCTCCACCTGGCCCACGTGATTGCCCCACATGGCCCACGTGATTTCCCCTGGGGGCCCACGTGATTTCCCCTGGGGGCCCACGTGATTTCCCCTGGGGGCCCACGTGATTTCCCCTGGGGGCCCACGTGATTTCCCCTGGGGGCCCACGTGATTTCCCCTGGGGGCCCACGTGATTTCCCCTGGGGGCCCACGTGATTTCCCCTGGGGGCCCACGTGATTGCTCCACCTGGCCCACGTGATTGCCCCACCTGGCCCACGTGATTTCCCCTGGGGGCCCACGTGATTTCCCCTGGGGGCCCACGTGATTTCCCCTGGGGGCCCACGTGATTTCCCCTGGGGGCCCACGTGATTTCCCCTGGGGGCCCACGTGATTTCCCCTGGGGGCCCACGTGATTGCCCCACCTGTCCCACGTGATTGCCCCACCTGGCCCACGTGATTTCCCCTGGGGGCCCACGTGATTTCCCCTGGGGGCCCACGTGATTTCCCCTGGGGGCCCACGTGATTTCCCCTGGGGGCCCACGTGATTTCCCCTGGGGGCCCACGTGATTTCCCCTGGGGGCCCACGTGATTTCCCCTGGCGGCCCACGTGATTTGCCCTGGGGGCCCACGTGATTTCCCCTGGGGGCCCACGTGATTTCCCCTGGGGGCCCACGTGATTGCTCCTGGGGGCCCACGTGATTGCCCCACCTGGCCCACGTGATTGCCCCACCTGGCCCACGTGATTGCCCCACCTGGCCCACGTGATTTCCCCTGGGGGCCCACGTGATTGCCCCACCTGGCCCACGTGATTTCCCCTGGGGGCCCACGTGATTTCCCCAGGCGGCCCACGTGATTTCCCCTGGGGGCCCACGTGATTTCCCCTGGGGGCCCACATGATTTCCCCTGGGGGCCCACGTGATTTCCCCACCTGGCCCACGTGATTGCCCCACCTGGCCCACGTGATTTCCCCTGGGGGCCCACGTGATTTCCCCTGGGGGCCCACGTGATTTCCCCTGGGGGCCCACGTGATTTCCCCTGGGGGCCCACGTGATTTCCCCTGGGGGCCCACGTGATTTCCCCTGGGGGCCCACGTGATTTCCCCTGGGGGCCCACGTGATTTCCCCTGGGGGCCCACGTGATTGCTCCACCTGGCCCACGTGATTGCCCCACCTGGCCCACGTTTTTGCCACACCTGGCCCACGTGATTTCCCCTAGGGGCCCACGTGATTTCCCCTGGGGGCCCACGTGATTTCCCCTGGGGGCCCACGTGATTTCCCCAGGCGGCCCACGTGATTTCCCCTGGGGGCCCACGTGATTTCCCCTGGGGGCCCACGTGATTTCCCCTGGGGGCCCACGTGATTTCCCCACCTGGCCCACGTGATTGCCGCACCGGGCCCACGTGATTTCCCCTGGGGGCCCACGTGATTTCCCCTGGGGGCCCACGTGATTTCCCCTGGGGGCCCACGTGATTTCCCCTGGGGGCCCACGTGATTGCTCCACCTGGCCCACGTGATTGCCCCTCCTGGCCCACGTGATTTCCCCTGGGGGCCCACGTGATTTCCCCTGGGGGCCCACGTGATTTCCCCTGGGGGCCCACGTGATTTCCCCTGGGGGCCCACGTGATTTCCCCTGGGGGCCCACGTGATTTCCCCTGGGGGCCCACGTGATTTCCCCTGGGTGCCCACGTGATTTCCCCTGGGGGCCCACGTGATTTGCCCTGGGGGCCCACGTGATTTCCCCTGGGGGCCCACGTGATTTCCCCTGGGGGCCCACGTGATTGCTCCACCTGGCCCACGTGATTGCCCCACCTGGCCCACGTGATTTCCCCTGGAGGCCCACGTGATTTCCCCTGGGGGACCACGTGATTTCCCGTGGGGGCCCACGTGATTTCCCCTGGGGGCCCACGTGATTTCACCTGGGGGCCCACGTGATTGCCCCACCTGGCCCACGTGATTGCCCCACCTGGCCCACGTGATTTCCCCTGGAGGCCCACGTGATTTCCCCTGGGGGCCCACGTGATTTCCCCTGGGGGCCCACGTGATTTCCCCTGGGGGCCCACGTGATTGCTCCACCTGGCCCACGTGATTGCCCCACCTGGCCCACGTGATTTCCCCTGGAGGCCCACGTGATTTCCCCTGGGGGACCACGTGATTTCCCGTGGGGGCCCACGTGATTTCCCCTGGGGGCCCACGTGATTTCACCTGGGGGCCCACGTGATTGCCCCTGGGGGCCCACGTGATTTCCCCTGGGGGCCCACGTGATTTCCCCTGGGGGCCCACGTGATTTCCCCTGGGGGCCCACGTGATTTCCCCTGGGGGCCCACGTGATTTCCCCTGGGGGCCCACGTGATTTCCCCTGGGGGCCCACGTGATTGGCCCTGGGGGCCCACGTGATTTCCCCTGGGGGCCCACGTGATTTCCCCTGGGGGCCCACGTGATTTCCCCTGGGGGCCCACGTGATTTCCCCTGGGGGCCCACGTGATTTCCCCTGGGGGCCCACGTGATTTCCCCTGGGGGCCCACGTGATTTCCCCTGGGGGCCCACGTGATTTCCCCTGGGGGCCCACGTGATTTCCCCTGGGGGCCCACGTGATTTCCCCTGGGGGCCCACGTGATTTCCCCTGGGGGCCCACGTGATTTC
This sequence comes from Rupicapra rupicapra, assembly GCA_963981305.1. Lineage (NCBI taxonomy): Eukaryota > Metazoa > Chordata > Mammalia > Artiodactyla > Bovidae > Rupicapra > Rupicapra rupicapra. The sequence goes on along the minus strand of CAXCFB010000034.1, from coordinate 11,056 downwards.
CCCTGGGGGCCCACGTGATTTCCCCTGGGGGCCCACGTGATTTCCCCTGGGGGCCCACGTGATTTCCCCTGGGGGCCCACGTGATTGCTCCACCTGGCCCACGTGATTGCCCCACCTGGCCCACGTGATTTCCCCTGGGGGCCCACGTGATTTCCCCTGGGGGCCCACGTGATTTCCCCTGGGGGCCCACGTGATTTCCCCTGGGGGCCCACGTGATTTCCCCTGGGGGCCCACGTGATTTCCCCTGGGGGCCCACGTGATTGCCCCACGTGGCCCACGTGATTGCCCCACCTGGCCCACGTGATTTCCCCTGGGGGCCCACGTGATTTCCCCTGGGGGCCCACGTGATTTCCCCTGGGGGCCCACGTGATTGCTCCACCTGGCCCACGTGATTGCCCCACCTGGCCCACGTGATTTCCCCTGGGGGCCCACGTGATTTCCCCACCTGGCCCACGTGATTGCCCCACCGGGCCCACGTGATTTCCCCTGGGGGCCCACGTGATTTCCCCTGGGGGCCCACGTGATTTCCCCTGGGGGCCCACGTGATTTCCCCTGGGGGCCCACGTGATTGCTCCACCTGGCCCACGTGATTGCCCCACCTGGCCCACGTGATTTCCCCTGGGGGCCCACGTGATTTCCCCTGGGGGCCCACGTGATTTCCCCTGGGGGCCCACGTGATTTCCCCTGGGGGCCCACGTGATTTCCCCTGGGGGCCCACGTGATTTCCCCTGGGGGCCCACGTGATTTCCCCTGGGTGCCCACGTGATTTCCCCTGGGGGCCCACGTGATTTCCCCTGGGGGCCCACGTGATTTCCCCTGGGGGCCCACGTGATTTCCCCTGGGGGCCCACGTGATTGCTCCACCTGGCCCACGTGATTGCCCCACCTGGCCCACGTGATTTCCCCTGGGGGCCCACGTGATTTCCCCTGGGGGACCACGTGATTTCCCGTGGGGGCCCACGTGATTTCCCCTGGGGGCCCACGTGATTTCACCTGGGGGCCCACGTGATTGCCCCACCTGGCCCAAGTGATTGCCCCACCTGGCCCACGTGATTTCCCCTGGGGGCCCACGTGATTTCCCCTGGGGGCCCACGTGATTTCCCCTGGGGGCCCACGTGATTTCCCCTGGGGGCCCACGTGATTGCTCCACCTGGCCCACGTGATTGCCCCACCTGGCCCACGTGATTTCCCCTGGGGGCCCACGTGATTTCCCCTGGGGGCCCACGTGATTTCCCCTGGGGGCCCACGTGATTTCCCCTGGGGGCCCACGTGATTTCCCCTGGGGGCCCACGTGATTTCCCCTGGGGGCCCACGTGATTTCCCCTGGGGGCCCACGTGATTTCCCCTGGGGGCCACGTGATTTCCCCTGGGGGCCCACGTGATTTCCCCTGGGGGCCCACGTGATTTCCCCTGGGGGCCCACGTGATTTCCCCTGGGGGCCCACGTGATTTCCCCTGGGGGCCCACGTGATTTCCCCTGGGGGCCCACGTGATTTCCCCTGGGGGCCCACGTGATTTCCCCTGGGGGCCCACGTGATTTCCCCTGGGGGCCCACGTGATTGCTCCACCTGGCCCACGTGATTTCCCCACCTGGCCCACGTGATTTCCCCTGGGGGCCCACGTGATTTCCCCTGGGGGCCCACGTGATTTCCCCTGGGGGCCCACGTGATTTCCCCTGGGGGCCCACGTGATTTCCCCTGGGGGCCCACGTGATTTCCCCTGGGGCCCACGTGATTGCCCCACCTGGCCCACGTGATTTCCCCTGGGGGCCCACGTGATTTCCCCTGGGGGCCCACGTGATTTCCCCTGGGGGCCCACGTGATTTCCCCTGGGGGCCCACGTGATTTCCCCTGGGGGCCCACGTGATTGCCCACCTGGCCCACGTGATTGCCCCACCTGGCCCACGTGATTTCCCCTGGGGGCCCACGTGATTTCCCCTGGGGGCCCACGTGATTTCCCCTGGGGGCCCACGTGATTTCCCCTGGGGGCCCACGTGATTTCCCCTGGGGGCCCACGTGATTTCCCCTGGGGGCCCACGTGATTTCCCCTGGGGGCCCACGTGATTTCCCCTGGGGGCCCACGTGATTTCCCCTGGGGGCCCACGTGATTTCCCCTGGGGGCCCACGTGATTTCCCCTGGGGGCCCACGTGATTTCCCCTGGGGGCCCACGTGATTTCCCCTGGGGGCCCACGTGATTTCCCCTGGGGGCCCACGTGATTTCCCCTGGGGGCCCACGTGATTTCCCCTGGGGGCCCACGTGATTTCCCCTGGGGGCCCACGTGATTTGCCCTGGGGGCCCACGTGATTTCCCCTGGGGGCCCACGTGATTTCCCCTGGGGGCCCACGTGATTGCTCCACCTGGCCCACGTGATTGCCCCACCTGGCCCACGTGATTGCCCCACCTGGCCCACGTGATTTCCCCTGGGGGCCCACGTGATTTCCCCTGGGGGCCCACGTGATTTCCCCAGGCGGCCCACGTGATTTCCCCTGGGGGCCCACGTGATTTCCCCTGGGGGCCCACGTGATTTCCCCTGGGGGCCCACGTGATTTCCCCTGGGGGCCCACGTGATTTCCCCTGGGGGCCCACGTGATTGCCCCACCTGGCCCACGTGATTGCCCCACCTGGCCCACGTGATTTCCCCTGGGGGCCCACGTGATTTCCCCTGGGGGCCCACGTGATTTCCCCTGGGGGCCCACGTGATTTCCCCTGGGGGCCCACGTGATTGCTCCACCTGGCCCACGTGATTGCCCCACCTGGCCCACGTGATTTCCCCTGGGGGCCCACGTGATTTCCCCTGGGGGCCCACGTGATTTCCCCTGGGGGCCCACGTGATTTCCCCTGGGGGCCCACGTGATTTCCCCTGGGGGCCCACGTGATTTCCCCTGGGGGCCCACGTGATTTCCCCTGGGGGCCCACGTGATTTCCCCTGGGGCCACGTGATTTCCCCTGGGGGCCCACGTGATTTCCCCTGGGGGCCCACGTGATTTCCCCTGGGGGCCCACGTGATTTCCCCTGGGGGCCCACGTGATTTCCCCTGGGGGCCCACGTGATTTCCCCTGGGGGCCCACGTGATTTCCCCTGGGGGCCCACGTGATTTCCCCTGGGGGCCCACGTGATTGCTCCACCTGGCCCACGTGATTGCCCCACCTGGCCCACGTGATTTCCCCTGGGGGCCCACGTGATTTCCCCTGGGGGCCCACGTGATTTCCCCTGGGGGCCCACGTGATTTCCCCTGGGGGCCCACGTGATTTCCCCTGGGGGCCCACGTGATTTCCCCTGGGGGCCCACGTGATTTCCCCACCTGGGGGCCCACGTGATTTCCCCTGGGGGCCCACGTGATTTCCCCTGGGGGCCCACGTGATTTCCCCTGGGGGCCCACGTGATTTCCCCTGGGGGCCCACGTGATTTCCCCTGGGGGCCCACGTGATTTCCCCTGGGGGCCCACGTGATTTCCCCTGGCGGCCCACGTGATTTGCCCTGGGGGCCCACGTGATTTCCCCTGGGGGCCCACGTGATTTCCCCTGGGGGCCCACGTGATTGCTCCACCTGGCCCACGTGATTGCGCCACCTGGCCCACGTGATTGCCCCACCTGGCCCACGTGATTGCCCCACCTGGCCCACGTGATTTCCCCTGGGGGCCCACGTGATTGCCCCACCTGGCCCACGTGATTTCCCCTGGGGGCCCACGTGATTTCCCCAGGCGGCCCACGTGATTTCCCCTGGGAGCCCACGTGATTTCCCCTGGGGGCCCACATGATTTCCCCTGGGGGCCCACGTGATTTCCCCACCTGGCCCACGTGATTGCCCCACCTGGCCCACGTGATTTCCCCTGGGGGCCCACGTGATTTCCCCTGGGGGCCCACGTGATTTCCCCTGGGGGCCCACGTGATTTCCCCTGGGGGCCCACGTGATTTCCCCTGGGAGCCCACCTGATTTCCCCTGGGGGCCCACGTGATTTCCCCTGGGGGCCCACGTGATTTCCCCTGGGGGCCCACGTGATTGCTCCACCTGGCCCACGTGATTGCCCCACCTGGCCCACGTTTTTGCCACACCTGGCCCACGTGATTTCCCCTAGGGGCCCACGTGATTTCCCCTGGGGGCCCACGTGATTTCCCCTGGGGGCCCACGTGATTTCCCCAGGCGGCCCACGTGATTTCCCCTGGGGGCCCACGTGATTTCCCCTGGGGGCCCACGTGATTTCCCCTGGGGGCCCACGTGATTTCCCCACCTGGCCCACGTGATTGCCGCACCGGGCCCACGTGATTTCCCCTGGGGGCCCACGTGATTTCCCCTGGGGGCCCACGTGATTTCCCCTGGGGGCCCACGTGATTTCCCCTGGGGGCCCACGTGATTGCTCCACCTGGCCCACGTGATTGCCCCTCCTGGCCCACGTGATTTCCCCTGGGGGCCCACGTGATTTCCCCTGGGGGCCCACGTGATTTCCCCTGGGGGCCCACGTGATTTCCCCTGGGGGCCCACGTGATTTCCCCTGGGGGCCCACGTGATTTCCCCTGGGGGCCCACGTGATTTCCCCTGGGTGCCCACGTGATTTCCCCTGGGGGCCCACGTGATTTGCCCTGGGGGCCCACGTGATTTCCCCTGGGGGCCCACGTGATTTCCCCTGGGGGCCCACGTGATTGCTCCACCTGGCTCACGTGATTGCCCCACCTGGCCCACGTGATTTCCCCTGGAGGCCCACGTGATTTCCCCTGGGGGACCACGTGATTTCCCGTGGGGGCCCACGTGATTTCCCCTGGGGGCCCACGTGATTTCACCTGGGGGCCCACGTGATTGCCCCACCTGGCCCACGTGATTGCCCCACCTGGCCCACGTGATTTCCCCTGGGGGCCCACGTGATTTCCCCTGGGGGCCCACGTGATTTCCCCTGGGGGCCCACGTGATTTCCCCTGGGGGCCCACGTGATTGCTCCACCTGGCCCACGTGATTGCCCCACCTGGCCCACGTGATTTCCCCTGGGGGCCCACGTGATTTCCCCTGGGGGCCCACGTGATTTCCCCTGGGGGCCCACGTGATTTCCCCTGGGGGCCCACGTGATTTCCCCTGGGGGCCCACGTGATTTCCCCTGGGGGCCCACGTGATTTCCCCTGGGGGCCCACGTGATTTCCCCTGGGGTCCCACGTGATTTCCCCTGGGGGCCCACGTGATTTCCCCTGGGGGCCCACGTGATTTCCCCTGGGGGCCCACGTGATTTCCCCTGGGGTCCCACGTGATTTCCCCTAGGGGCCCACGTGATTTCCCCTGGGGGCCCACGTGATTTCCCCTGGGGGCCCACGTGATTTCCCCTGGGGGCCCACGTGATTTCCCCTGGGGGCCCACGTGATTGCTCCACCTGGCCCACGTGATTACCCCACCTGGCCCACGTGATTTCCCCTGGGGGCCCACGTGATTTCCCCTGGGGGCCCACGTGATTTCCCCTGGGGGCCCACGTGATTTCCCCTGGGGGCCCACGTGATTTCCCCTGGGGGCCCACGTGATTTCCCCTGGTGGCCCACGTGATTGCCCCACCTGGCCCACGTGATTTCCCCTGGGGGCCCACGTGATTTCCCCTGGGGGCCCACGTGATTTCCCCTGGAGGCCCACGTGATTTCTCCTGGGGGCCCACGTGATTTCACCTGGGGGCCCACGTGATTGCCACCCTGGGGGCCCACGTGATTTCCCCTGGGGGCCCACGTGATTTCCCCTGGGGGCCCACGTGATTTCCCCTGGGGGCCCACGTGATTTCCCCTGGGGGCCCACGTGATTTCCCCTGGGGGCCCACGTGATTTCCCCTGGGAGCCCACGTGAATGGCCCTGGGGGCCCACTTGATTTCCCCTGGGGGCCCACGTGATTTCCCCTGGGGGCCCACGTGATTTCCCCTGGGGGCCCACGTGATTTCCCCTGGGGGCCCACGTGATTTCCCCTGGGGGCCCACGTGATTTCCCCTGGGGGCCCACGTGATTTCCCCTGGGGGCCCACGTGATTGCTCCACCTGGCCCACGTGATTGCCCCACCTGGCCCACGTGATTTCCCCTGGGGGCCCACGTGATTTCCCCTGGGGGCCCACGTGATTTCCCCTGGGGGCCCACGTGATTTCCCCTGGGGGCCCACGTGATTTCCCCTGGGGGCCCACGTGATTTCCCCTGGGACCCACGTGATTTCCCCTGGGGGCCCACGTGATTTCCCCTGGTGGCCGACGTGATTTCCCCTGGGGGCCCACGTGATTGCTCCACCTGGCCCACGTGATTGCCCCACCTGGCCCACGTGATTTCCCCTGGGGGCCCACGTGATTTCCCCTGGGGGCCCACGTGATTTCCCCAGGGGGACCACGTGATTTCCCCTGGGGGCCCACGTGATTTCCCCTGGGGGACCACGTGATTTCCCCTGGGGGCCCACGTGATTTCCCCTGGGTGCCCACGTGATTTCCCCTGGGGGCCCACGTGATTTCCCCTGGGGGCCCACGTGATTTCCCCTGGGGGCCCACGTTATTTCCCCTGGGGGCCCACGTGATTTCCCCTGGGGGCCCACGTGATTGCCACACCTGGCCCACGTGATTGCCCCACCTGGCCCACGTGATTTCCCCTGGGGGCCCACGTGATTTCCCCTGGGGGCCCACGTGATTTCCCCTGGGGGCCCACGTGATTGCTCCACCTGGCCCACGTGATTTCCCCTGGGGGCCCACGTGATTTCCCCTGGGGGCCCACGTGATTTCCCCTGGGGGCCCACGTGATTTCCCCTGGGGGCCCACGTGATTTCCCCTGGGGGCCCACGTGATTTCCCCTGGGTGCACACGTGATTTCCCCTGGGGGCCCACGTGATTTCCCCTGGGGGCCCACGTGATTTCCCCACCTGGCCCACGTGATTTCCCCACCGGGCCCACGTGATTTCCCCTGGGTGCCCACGTGATTTCCCCTAGGGGCCCACGTGATTTCCCCTGGGGGCCCACGTGATTTCCCCTGGGGGCCCACGTGATTGCCCCTGGGGGCCCACGTGATTTCCCCTGGGGGCCCACGTGATTTCCCCTAGGGGCCCACGTGATTTCCCCTGGGGGCCCACGTGATTTCCCCTGGGGGCCCACGTGATTTCCCCTGGGGGCCCACGTGATTTCCCCTGGGGGCCCACGTGATTGCCCCACCTGGCCCACGTGATTTCCCCTGGGGGCCCACGTGATTTCCCCTGGGGGACCACGTGATTTCCCCTGGGGGCCCACGTGATTTCCCCTGGGGGCCCACGTGATTTCCCCTGGGGGCCCACGTGATTGCCCCACCTGGCCCACGTGATTTCCCCTGGAGGCCCACGTGATTTCCCCTGGGGGACCACGTGATTTCCCGTGGGGGCCCACGTGATTTCCCCTGGGGGCCCACGTGATTTCACCTGGGGGCCCACGTGATTGCCCCACCTGGCCCACGTGATTTCCCCTGGGGGCCCACGTGATTTCCCCTGGGGGCCCACGTGATTTCCCCTGGGGGCCCACGTGATTTCCCCTGGGGGCCCACGTGATTGCTCCACATGGCCCACGTGATTGCCCCACCTGGCCCACGTGATTTCCACTGGCGGCCCACGTGATTTCCCCTGGGGGCCCACGTGATTTCCCCTGGGGGACCACGTGATTTCCCCAGGCGGCCCACGTGATTTCCCCTGGGGGCCCACGTGATTTCCCCTGGGGGCCCACGTGATTTCCCCTGGGAGCCCACGTGATTTCCCCTGGGGGCCCACGTGATTGCCCCACCTGGCCCACGTGATTGCCCCACCTGGCCCACGTGATTTCCCCTGGAGACCCACGTGATTTCCCCTGGGGGACCACGTGATTTCCCGTGGGGGCCCACGTGATTTCCCCTGGGGGCCCACGTGATTTCACCTGGGGCACACGTGATTGCCCCACCTGGCCCACGTGATTTCCCCTGGGGGCCCACGTGATTTCCACTGGGGGCCCACGTGATTTCCCCTGGGGGCCCACGTGATTTCCCCTGGGGGCCCACGTGATTGCTCCACCTGGCCCACGTGATTGCCCCACCTGGCCCACGTGATTTCCCCTGGCGGCCCACGTGATTTCCCCTGGGGGCCCACGTGATTTCCCCTGGGGGCCCACGTGATTTCCCCAGGCGGCCCACGTGATTTCCCCTGGGGGCCCACGTGATTTCCCCTGGGGGCCCACGTGATTTCCCCTGGGGGCCCACATGATTTCACCTGGGGGCCCACGTGATTGCCCCACCTGACCCACGTGATTTCCCCTGGGGGCCCACGTGATTTCCCCTGGGGGCCCACGTGATTTCCCCTGGGGGCCCACGTGATTTCCCCTGGGGGCCCACGTGATTGCTCCACCTGGCCCACGTGATTGCCCCACCTGGCCCACGTGATTTCCCCTGGAGGCCCACGTGATTTCCCCTGGGGGCCCACGTGATTTCCCCTGGGGGCCCACGTGATTTCCCCAGGCGGCCCACGTGATTTCCCCTGGGGGCCCACGTGATTTCCCCTGGGGGCCCACGTGATTTCCCCTGGGAGCCCACGTGATTTCCCCTGGGGGCCCACGTGATTTCCCCTGGGGGCCCACGTGATTTCCCCTGGGGGCCCACGTGATTTCCCCTGGGGGCCCACGTGATTTCCCCTGGGGTCCCACGTGATTTCCCCTAGGGGCCCACGTGATTTCCCCTGGGGGCCCACGTGATTTCCCCTGGGGGCCCACGTGATTTCCCCTGGGGGCCCACGTGATTGCTCCACCTGGCCCACGTGATTACCCCACCTGGCCCACGTGATTTCCCCTGGGGGCCCACGTGAATTCCCCTGGGGGCCCACGTGATTTCCCCTGGGGGCCCACGTGATTTCCCCTGGGGGCCCACGTGATTTCCCCTTGGGGGCCCACGTGATTTCCCCTGGGGGCCCACGTGATTTCCCCTGGGGGCCCACGTGATTGCTCCACCTGGCCCACGTGATTGCCCCACATGGCCCAAGATTTCCCCTGGGGGCCCACGTGATTTCCCCTGGGGGCCCACGTGATTTCCCCTGGGGGCCCACGTGATTTCCCCTGGGGGCCCACGTGATTTCCCCTGGGGGCCCACGTGATTTTCCCTGGGGGCCCACGTGATTTCACCTGGGGGCCCACGTGATTTCCCCTGGGGGCCCACGTAATTGCTCCACCTGGCCCACGTGATTGCCCCACCTGGCCCACGTGATTTCCCCTGGGGGCCCACGTGATTTCCCCTGGGGGCCCACGTGATTTCCCCTGGGGGCCCACGTGATTTCCCCTGGGGGCCCACGTGATTTCACCTGGGGGCCCACGTGATTTCCCCTGGGGGCCCACGTGATTGCCCCACCTGTCCCACGTGATTGCCCCACCTGGCCCACGTGATTTCCCCTGGGGGCCCACGTGATTTCGCCTGGGGGCACACGTGATTTCCCCTGGGGGCCCACGTGATTTCCCCTGGGGGCCCACGTGATTTCCCCTGGGGGCCCACGTGATTTCCCCTGGGGGCCCACGTGATTTCCCCTGGCGGCCCACGTGATTTGCCCTGGGGGCCCACGTGATTTCCCCTGGGGGCCCACGTGATTTCCCCTGGGGGCCCACGTGATTGCTCCACCTGGCCCACGTGATTGCGCCACCTGGCCCACGTGATTGCCCCACCTGGCCCACGTGATTGCCCCACCTGGCCCACGTGATTTCCCCTGGGGGCCCACGTGATTGCCCCACCTGGCCCACGTGATTTCCCCTGGGGGCCCACGTGATTTCCCCAGGCGGCCCACGTGATTTCCCCTGGGAGCCCACGTGATTTCCCCTGGGGGCCCACATGATTTCCCCTGGGGGCCCACGTGATTTCCCCACCTGGCCCACGTGATTGCCCCACCTGGCCCACGTGATTTCCCCTGGGGGCCCACGTGATTTCCCCTGGGGGCCCACGTGATTTCCCCTGGGGGCCCACGTGATTTCCCCTGGGGGCCCACGTGATTTCCCCTGGGAGCCCACCTGATTTCCCCTGGGGGCCCACGTGATTTCCCCTGGGGGCCCACGTGATTTCCCCTGGGGGCCCACGTGATTGCTCCACCTGGCCCACGTGATTGCCCCACCTGGCCCACGTTTTTGCCACACCTGGCCCACGTGATTTCCCCTAGGGGCCCACGTGATTTCCCCTGGGGGCCCACGTGATTTCCCCTGGGGGCCCACGTGATTTCCCCAGGCGGCCCACGTGATTTCCCCTGGGGGCCCACGTGATTTCCCCTGGGGGCCCACGTGATTTCCCCTGGGGGCCCACGTGATTTCCCCACCTGGCCCACGTGATTGCCGCACCGGGCCCACGTGATTTCCCCTGGGGGCCCACGTGATTTCCCCTGGGGGCCCACGTGATTTCCCCTGGGGGCCCACGTGATTTCCCCTGGGGGCCCACGTGATTGCCCCTGGGGGCCCACGTGATTGCCCCTCCTGGCCCACGTGATTTCCCCTGGGGGCCCACGTGATTTCCCCTGGGGGCCCACGTGATTTCCCCTGGGGGCCCACGTGATTTCCCCTGGGGGCCCACGTGATTTCCCCTGGGGGCCCACGTGATTACCCCTGGGGGCCCACGTGATTTCCCCTGGGTGCCCACGTGATTTCCCCTGGGGGCCCACGTGATTTCCCCTGGGGGCCCACGTGATTTGCCCTGGGGGCCCACGTGATTTCCCCTGGGGGCCCACGTGATTGCTCCACCTGGCCCACGTGATTGCCCCACCTGGCCCACGTGATTTCCCCTGGGGGCCCACGTGATTTCCCCTGGGGGACCACGTGATTTCCCCTGGGGGCCCACGTGATTTCCCCTGGGGGCCCACGTGATTTCCCCTGGGGGCCCACGTGATTGCCCCACCTGGCCCACGTGATTGCCCCACCTGGCCCACGTGATTTCCCCTGGGGGCCCACGTGATTTCCCCTGGGGGCCCACGTGATTTCCCCTGGGGGCCCACGTGATTTCACCTGGGGGCCCACGTGATTGCTCCACCTGGCCCACGTGATTGCCCCACCTGGCCCACGTGATTTCCCCTGGGGGCCCACGTGATTTCCCCTGGGGGCCCACGTGATTTCCCCTGGGGGCCCACG
>CAXCFB010000033.1:0-170835 GCA_963981305.1 Rupicapra rupicapra | reverse complement strand
GTGATTGGCCCTGGGGGCCCACGTGATTTCCCCTGGGGGCCCACGTGATTTCCCCTGGGGGCCCACGTGATTTCCCCTGGGGGCCCACGTGATTTCCCCTGGGGGCCCACGTGATTTCCCCTGGCGGCCCACGTGATTGCTCCACCTGGCCCACGTGATTGCCCCACCTGGCCCACGTGATTGCCCCACCTGGCCCACGTGATTTCCCCTGGGGTCCCACATGATTTCCCCTGGGGGCCCACGTGATTGCTCCACCTGGCCCACGTGATTGCCCCACCTGGCCCACGTGATTTCCCCTGGGGGCCCACGTGATTTCCCCTGGGGCCCACGTGATTTCCCCTGGGGGCCCACGTGATTTCCCCTGGGGGCCCACGTGATTTCCCCTGGGGGCCCACGTGATTTCCCCTGGGGGCCCACGTGATTTCACCTGGGGGCCCACGTGATTTCCCCTGGGGGCCCACGTGATTGCCCCACCTGGCCCACGTGATTGCCCCACCTGGCCCACGTGATTTCCCCTGGAGGCCCACGTGATTTCCCCTGGGGGACCACGTGATTTCCCGTGGGGGCCCACGTGATTGCTCCACCTGGCCCACGTGATTGCCCCACCTGGCCCACGTGATTTCCCCTGGGGGCCCACATGATTTCCCCTGGGGGCCCACGTGATTGCTCCACCTAGCCCACGTGATTGCCCCACCTGGCCCACGTGATTTCCCCTGGGGGCCCACGTGATTTCCCCTGGGGGCCCACGTGATTTCCCCTGGGGGCCCACGTGATTTCCCTTGGGGGCCCACGTGATTTCCCCTGGGGGCCCACGTGATTTCCCCTGGGGGCCCACGTGATTTCCCCTGGGTGCCCACGTGATTTCCCCTGGGGGCCCACGTGATTTCCCCTGGTGGCCCACGTGATTTCCCCTGGGGGCCCACGTGATTTGCCCTGGGGGCCCTCGTGATTTCCCCTGGGGGCCCACGTGATTGCCCCACCTGGCCCACGTGATTGCCCCACCTGGCCCACGTGGTTTCCCCTGGGGGCCCACGTGTTTTCCCCTGGGGGCCCACGTGATTGCTCCACCTGGCCCACGTGATTGCCCCACCTGGCCCACGTGATTGCCCCACCTGGCCCACGTGATTTCCCCTGGGGGCCCACGTGATTTCCCCTGGGGGCCCACGTGATTTCCCCTGGGGGCCCACGTGATTTCCCCTGGGGGCCCACGTATTTTCCCCTGGGGGCCCACGTGATTTCCCCTGGGGGCCCACGTGATTTCACCGGGGGGCCTACGTGACTTCACCTGGTGGCCCACGTGATTGCTCCACCTGGCTCACGTGATTGCCCCACCTGGCCCACGTGATTTCCCCTGGGGGCCCACGTGATTTCCCCTGGGGGCCCACGTGATTTCCCCTGGGGGCCCACGTGATTTCCCCTGGGGGCCCACGTGATTTCCCCTGGGGGCCCACGTGATTGGCCCTGGGGGCCCACGTGATTTCCCCTGGGGGCCCACGTGATTTCCCCTGGGGGCCCACGTGATTTCCCCTGGGGGCCCACGTGATTTCCCCTGGGGGCCCACGTGATTTCCCCTGGGGGCCCACGTGATTTCCCCTGGCGGCCCACGTGATTTCTCCACCTGGCCCACGTGATTGCCCCACCTGGCCCACGTGATTGCCCCACCTGGCCCACGTGATTTCCCCTGGGGGCCCACATGATTTCCCCTGGGGGCCCACGTGATTGCTCCACCTGGCCCACGTGATTGCCCCACCTGGCCCACGTGATTTCCCCTGGGGGCCCACGTGATTTCCCCTGGGGGCCCACGTGATTTCCCCTGGGGGCCCACGTGATTTCCCCTGGGGGCCCACGTGATTTCCCCTGGGGGCCCACGTGATTTCCCCTCGGGGCCCACGTGATTTCCCCTGGGGCCCCACGTGATTGCCCGACCTGGCCCACGTGATTTCCCCTGGAGGCCCACGTGATTTCCCCTGGGGGACCACGTGATTTCCCGTGGGGGCCCACGTGATTTCCCCTGGGGGCCCACGTGATTTCACCTCGGGGCTCACGTGATTGCCCCACCTGGCCCACGTGATTTCCCCTGGGGGCCCACGTGATATCCCCTGGGGGCCCACGTGATTTCCCCTGGGGGCCCACGTTATTTCCCCTGGGGGCCCACGTGATTTCCCCTGGGGGCCCACGTGATTTCCCCTGGCGGCCCACTTGATTTGCTCTGTGGGCCCACGTGATTGCTCCACCTGGCCCACGTGATTGCCCCACCTGGCCCACGTGATTGCCCCACCTGGCCCACGTGATTTCCCCTGGGGGCCCACGTGATTTCCCCTGGGGGCCCACATGATTTCCCCTGGGGGCCCACGTGATTTCCCCTGGGGGCCCACGTGATTTCCCCTGGGGGCCCACGTGATTTCCCCTGGGGGCCCACGTGATTTGCCCTGGGGGCCCTCGTGATTTCCCCTGGGGACCCACGTGATTGCCCCACCTGGCCCACGTGATTGCCCCACCTGGCCCACGTGATTTCCCCTGGGGGCCCACGTGATTTCCCCTGGGGGCCCAGGTGATTTCCCCTGGGGGCCCACGTGATTTCCCCTGGGGGCCCACGTGATTTCGCCTGGGGGCCCACGTGATTTCCCCTGGGGGCCCACGTGATTTCCCCTGGGGGCCCACGTGATTTCACCTGGGGGCCCACGTGATTTCCCCTGGGGGCCCACGTGATTTCCCCTGGGGGCCCACGTGATTGCCCCACCTGGCCCACGTGATTTCCCCTGGAGGCCCACGTGATTTCCCCTGGGGGACCACGTGATTTCCCGTGAGGGCCCACGTGATTTCCCCTGGGGGCCCACGTGATTTCACCTGGGGGCCCACGTGATTGCCCCACCTGGCCCACATGATTTACCCTGGGGGCCCACGTGATTTCCCCTGGGGGCCAACGTGATTTCCCCTGGGGGCCCACGTGATTTCCCCTGGGGGCCCACGTGATTTCCCCTGGGGGCCCACGTGATTTCCCCTGGGGGCCCACGTGATTTCCCCTGGGGGCCCACGTTATTTCCCCTGGGAGCCCACGTGATTTCCCCTGGGGCCCCACGTGATTGCCCGACCTGGGCCACGTGATTTCCCCTGGAGGCCCACGTGATTTCCCCTGGGGGACCACGTGATTTCCCGTGGGGGCCCACGTGATTTCCCCTGGGGGCCCACGTGATTTCACCTGGGGCCTCACGTGATTGCCCCACCAGGCCCACATGATTTCCCCTGGGGACCCACGTGATATCCCCTGGGGGCCCACGTGATTTCCCCTGGGGGCCCACGTTATTTCCCCTGGGGGCCCACGTGATTGCTCCACCTGGCCCACGTGATTGCCCCACCTGGCCCACGTGATTTCCCCTGGGGGCCCACGTGATTTCCCCTGGGGGCCCACGTGATTTCCCCTGGGGGCCCACGTATTTTCCCCTGGGGCCCACGTGATTTCCCCTGGGGGCCCACGTGATTTCACCGGGGGGCCCACATGACTTCACCTGGGGGCCCACGTGATTGCTCCACCTGGCTCACGTGATTGCCCCACCAGGCCCACGTGATTTCCCCTGGGGGCCCACGTGATTTCCCCTGGGGGCCCACGTGATTTCCCCTGGGGGCCCACGTGATTTCCCCTGGGGGCCCACGTGATTTCCCCTGGGGCCCCACGTGATTGCCCCACCTGGCCCACGTGATTTCCCCTGGAGGCCCACGTGATTTCCCCTGGGGGACCACGTGATTTCCCCTGGGGGCCCACGTGATTTCCCCTGGGGGCCCTCATGATTTCCCCTGGGGGCCCACGTGATTTCCCCTGGGGGCCCACGTGATTTCCCCTGGGGGCCCACGTGATTTCCCCTGGGGGCCCACGTGATTTCCCCTGGGGGCCCTCGTGATTTCCCCTGGGGACCCACGTGATTGCCCCACCTGGCCCACGTGATTGCCCCACCTGGCCCACGTGATTTCCCCTGGGGGCCCACGTGATTTCCCCTGGGGGCCCACGTGATTTCCCCTGGGGGCCCACGTGATTTCCCCTGGGGGCCCACGTGATTTCGCCTGGGGGCCCACGTGATTTCCCCTGGGGGCCCACGTGATTTCCCCTGGGGGCCCACGTGATTTCACCTGGGGGCCCACGTGATTTCCCCTGGGGGCCCACGTGATTTCCCCTGGGGGCCCACGTGATTGCCCCACCTGGCCCACGTGATTTCCCCTGGAGGCCCACGTGATTTCCCCTGGGGGACCACGTGATTTCCCGTGGGGGCCCACGTGATTTCCCCTGGGGGCCCACGTGATTTCACCTGGGGGCCCACGTGATTGCCCCACCTGGCCCACATGATTTCCCCTGGGGGCCCACGTGATTTCCCCTGGGGGCCCACGTGATTTCCACTGGGGGCCCACGTGATTTCCCCTGGGGGCCCACGTGATTTCCCCTGGTGGCCCACGTGATTTCCCCTGGGGGCCCACGTGATTTCCCCTGGGGTCCCACGTTACTTCCCCTGGGAGCCCACGTGATTTCCCCTGGGGCCCCACGTGATTGCCCGACCTGGCCCACGTGATTTCCCCTGGAGGCCCACGTGATTTCCCCTGGGGGACCACGTGATTTCCCGTGGGGGCCCACGTGATTTCCCCTGGGGGCCCACGTGATTTCACCTGGGGCCTCACGTGATTGCCCCACCAGGCCCACATGATTTCCCCTGGGGACCCACGTGATATCCCCTGGGGGCCCACGTGATTTCCCCTGGGGGCCCACGTTATTTCCCCTGGGGGCCCACGTGATTTCCCCAGGGGGCCCACGTGATTTCCCCTGGCGGCCCACTTGATTTGCCCTGGGGGCCCACGTGATTGCTCCACCTGGCCCACGTGATTGCCCCACCTGGCCCACGTGATTTCCCCTGGGGGCCCACGTGATTTCCCCTGGGGGCCCACGTGATTTCCCCTGGGGGCCCACGTGATTTCCCCTGGGGGCCCACGTATTTTCCCCTGGGGGCCCACGTGATTTCCCCTGGTGGCCCACGTGATTTCACCGGGGGGCCCACGTGACTTCACCTGGGGGCCCACGTGATTGCTCCACCTGGCTCACGTGATTGCCCCACCAGGCCCACGTGATTTCCCCTGGGGGCCCACGTGATTTCCCCTGGGGGCCCACGTGATTTCCCCTGGGGGCCCACGTGATTTCCCCTGGGGGCCCACGTGATTTCCCCTTGGGGCCCACGTGATTTCCCCTGGGGGCCCACGTGATTTCCTCTGGGGGCCCAAGTGATTTCCCCTGGGGGCCCACGTGATTTCCCCTGGGGGCCCACGTGATTTCCCCTGGGGCCCCACGTGATTGCCCCACCTGGCCCACGTGATTTCCCCTGGAGGCCCACGTGATTTCCCCTGGGGGACCACGTGATTTCCCGTGGGGGCCCACGTGATTTCCCCTGGGGGCCCACGTGATTTCACCTGGGGGCCCACGTGATTGCCCAACCTGGCCCACGTGATTTCCCCTGGGGGCCCACATGATTTCCCCTGGGGGCCCACGTGATTTCCCCTGGGTGCCCACGTGATTTCCCCTGGGGGCCCACGTGATTTCACCTGGGGGCCCACGTGATTGCCCCACCTGGCCCACGTGATTTCCCCTGGGGGCCCACATGATTTCCCCTGGGGGCCCACGTGATTTCCCCTGGGTGCCCACGTGATTTCCCCTGGGGGCCCACGTGATTTCCCCTGGGGGCCCACGTGATTGGCCCTGGGGGCCCACGTGATTTCCCCTGGGGGCCCACGTGATTTCCCCTGGGGGCCCACGTGATTTCCCCTGGGGGCCCACGTGATTTCCCCTGGGGGCCCACGTGATTTCCCCTGGCGGCCCACGTGATTGCTCCACCTGGCCCACGTGATTGCCCCACCTGGCCCACGTGATTGCCCCACCTGGCCCACGTGATTTCCCCTGGGGGCCCACATGATTTCCCCTGGGGGCCCACGTGATTGCTTCACCTGGCCCACGTGATTGCCCCACCTGGCCCACGTGATTTCCCCTGGAGGCCCACGTGATTTCCCCTGGGGGACCACGTGATTTCCCGTGGGGGCCCACGTGATTTCCCCTGGGGGCCCACGTGATTTCACCTGGGGGCCCACGTGATTGCCCCACCTGGCCCACATGATTTCCCCTGGGGGCCCACGTGATTTCCCCTGGGGGCCCACGTGATTTCCCCTGGGGGCCCACGTGATTTCCCCTGGGAGCCCACGTGATTTCCCCTGGGGCCCCACGTGATTGCCCGACCTGGCCCACGTGATTTCCCCTGGAGGCCCACGTGATTTCCCCTGGGGGACCACGTGATTTCCCGTGGGGGCCCACGTGATTTCCCCTGGGGGCCCACGTGATTTCACCTCGGGGCTCACGTGATTGCCCCACCTGGCCCACGTGATTTCCCCTGGGGGCCCACGTGATATCCCCTGGGGGCCCACGTGATTTCCCCTGGGGGCCCACGTTATTTCCCCTGGGGGCCCACGTGATTTCCCCTGGGGGCCCACGTGATTTCCCCTGGCGGCCCACGTGATTTGCCCTGGGGGCCCACGTGATTTCCCCTGGGGGCCCACGTGATTTCCCCTGGGGGCCCACGTGATTGCTCCACCTGGCCCACGTGATTGCCCCCCCTGGCCCACGTGATTGCCCCACCTGGCCCACGTGATTTCCCCTGGGGGCCCACGTGATTTCCCCTGGGGGCCCACGTGATTTCCCCTGGGGGCCCACGTGGTTTCCCCTGGGGGCCCACGTGATTTCCCCTGGGTGCCCACGTAATTTCCCCTGGGGGCCCACGTGATTTCCCCTGGTGGCCCACGTGATTTCCCCTGGGGGCCCACGTTATTTGCCCTGGGGGCCCTCGTGATTTCCCCTGGGGGCCCACGTGATTGCCCCACCTGTCCTACGTGATTGCCCCACCTGGCCCACGTGATTTCCCCTGGGGGCCCACGTGTTTTCCCCTGGGGGCCCACGTGATTGCTCCACCTGGCCCACGTGATTGCCCAACCTGGCCCACGTGATTTCCCCTGGGGGCCCACGTGATTTCCCCTGGGGGCCCACGTGATTTCCCCTGGGGGCCCACGTGATTTCCCCTGGGGGCCCACGTGATTTCCCCTGGGGGCCCACGTATTTTCCCCTGGGGGCCCACGTGATTTCCCCTGGGGGCCCACGTGATTTCACCGGGAGGCCCACGTGACTTCACCTGGGGGCCCACGTGATTGCTCCACCTGGCTCACGTGATTGCCCCACCTGGCCCACGTGATTTCCCCTGGGGGCCCACGTGATTTCCCCTGGGGGCCCACGTGATTTCCCCTGGGGCCCACGTGATTTCACCTGGGGGCCCACAAGATTGCCCCACCTGGCCCACGTGATTTCCCCTAGGGGCCCACGTGATTTCCCCTGGGGGCCCACGTGATTTCCCCTGGGGGCCCACGTGATTTCCCCTGGGGGCCCACGTGATTTCCCCTGGGGGCCCATGTGATTTCACCTGGGGGCCCACGTGATTTCCCCTGGGGCCCACGTGATTGCCCCACCTGGCCCACGTGATTGCCCCACCTGGCCCACGTGATTTCCCCTGGGGGACCACGTGATTTCCCGTGGGGGCCCACGTGATTGCTCCACCTGGCCCACGTGATTGCCCCACCTGGCCCACGTGATTTCCCCTGGGGGCCCACGTGATTTCCCCTGGGGGCCCACGTGATTGCTCCACCTGGCCCACGTGATTGCCCAACCTGGCCCACGTGATTTCCCCTGGGGGCCCACGTGACTTCACCTGGTGGCCCACGTGATTGCTCCACCTGGCTCACGTGATTGCCCCACCTGGCCCACGTGATTTCCCCTGGGGGCCCACGTGATTTCCCCTGGGGGCCCACGTGATTTCCCCTGGGGGCCCACGTGATTTCCCCTGGGGGCCCACGTGATTTCCCCTGGGGGCCCACGTGATTTCCCCTGGGGGCCCACGTGATTGGCCCTGGGGGCCCACGTGATTTCCCCTGGGGGCCCACGTGATTTCCCCTGGGGGCCCACGTGATTTCCCCTGGGGGCCCACGTGATTTCCCCTGGGGGCCCACGTGATTTCCCCTGGGGGCCCACGTGATTTCCCCTGGCGGCCCACGTGATTGCTCCACCTGGCCCACGTGATTGCCCAACCTGGCCCACGTGAATGCCCCACCTGGCCCACGTGATTTCCCCTGGGGGCCCACATGATTTCCCCTGGGGGCCCACGTGATTGCTCCACCTGGCCCACGTGATTGCCCCACCTGGCCCACGTGATTTCCCCTGGGGGCCCACGTGATTTCCCCTGGGGGCCCACGTGATTTCCCCTGGGGGCCCACGTGATTTCACCTGGGGGACCACGTGATTTCCCGTGGGGGCCCACGTGATTTCCCCTGGGGGCCCACGTGATTTCACCTGGGGGCCCACGTGATTGCCCCACCTGGCCCACATGATTTCCCCTGGGGGCCCACGTGATTTCCCCTGGGGGCCCACGTGATTTCCCCTGGGGGCCCACGTGATTTCCCCTGGGGGCCCACGTGATTTCCCCTGAGGGCCCACGTGATTTCCCCTGGGGGCCCACGTGATTTCCCCTGGGGGCCCACGTGATTTCCCCTGGGGGCCCACGTGATTTCCCCTGGGGCCCCACGTGATTGCCCGACCTGGCCCACGTGATTTCCCCTGGATCCCACGTGATTTCCCCTGGGGGACCACGTGATTACCCGTGGGGGCCCACGTGATTTCCCCTGGGGGCCCACGTGATTTCACCTCGGGGCTCACGTGATTGCCCCACCTGGCCCACGTGATTTCCCCTGGGGGCCCACGTGATATCCCCTGGGGGCCCACGTGATTTCCCCTGGGGGCCCACGTTATTTCCCCTGGGGGCCCACGTGATTTCCCCTGGGGGCCCACGTGATTTCCCCTGGCGGCCCACTTGATTTGCTCTGTGGGCCCACGTGATTGCTCCACCTGGCCCACGTGATTGCCCCACCTGGCCCACGTGATTGCCCAACCTGGCCCACGTGATTTCCCCTGGGGGCCCACGTGATTGCCCCACCTGGCCCACGTGATTTCCCCTGGGGGCCCACGTGATTTCCCCTGGGGGCCCACGTGATTTCCCCTGGGGGCCCACGTGATTTCCCCTGGGGGCCCACGTGATTTGCCCTGGGGGCCCTCGTGATTTCCCCTGGGGACCCACGTGATTGCCCCACCTGGCCCACGTGATTGCCCCACCTGGCCCACGTGATTTCCCCTGGGGGCCCACGTGATTTCCCCTGGGGGCCCACGTGATTTCCCCTGGGGGCCCACGTGATTTCCCCTGGGGGCCCACGTGATTGCTCCACCTGGCCCACGTGATTGCCCCACCTGGCCCACGTGATTTCCCCTGGGGGCCCACGTGATTTCCCCTGGGGGCCCACGTGATTTCCCCTGGGGGCCCACGTGATTTCCCCTGGGGGCCCACGTGATTTCCCCTGGGGGCCCACGTGATTTCCCCTGGGGGCCCACGTGATTTCCCCTGGGGGCCCACGTGATTTCCCCTGGGGGCCGACGTGATTTCCCCTGGTGGCCCACGTGATTTCCCCTGGGGGCCCACGTGATTTGCCCTGGGGGCCCTCGTGATTTCCCCTGGGGGCCCACGTGATTGCCCCACCTGGCCCACGTGATTGCCCCACCTGGCCCACGTGATTTCCCCTGGGGGCCCACGTGATTTCCCCTGGGGGCCCACGTGATTGCTCCACCTGGCCCACATGATTGCCCCACCTGGCCCACGTGATTTCCCCTGGGGGCCCACGTGATTTCCCCTGGGGGCCCACGTGATTTCCCCTGGGGGCCCACGTGATTTCACCTGGGGGCCCACGTGATTTCCCCTGGGGGCCCACGTGATTTCCCCTGGGGGCCCACGTGATTTCCCCTGGGGGCCCACGTGATTTCCCCTGGGGGCCCACGTGATTGCTCCACCTGGCCCACGTGATTGCCCCACCTGGCCCACATGATTTCCCCTGGGGGCCCACGTGATTTCCTCTGGGGGCCCACGTGATTTCCCCTGGGGGCCCACGTGATTTCCCCTGGGGGCCCACGTGATTTCCCCTGGGGCCCACGTGATTTCACCTGGGGGCCCACAAGATTGCCCCACCTGGCCCACGTAATTTCCCCTGGGGGCCCACGTGATTTCCCCTGGGGGCCCACGTGATTTCCCCTGGGGGCCCACGTGATTTCCCCTGGGGGCCCACGTGATTTCCCCTGGGGCCCCACGTGATTGCCCCACCTGGCCCACGTGATTTCCCCTGGAGTCCCACGTGATTTCCCCTGGGGGACCACGTGATTTCCCGTGGGGGCCCACGTGATTTCCCCTGGGGGCCCACGTGATTTCCCCTGGGGGCCCACGTGATTTCCCCAGGGGGCCCACGTGATTTCCCCTGGCGGCCCACTTGATTTGCCCTGGGGGCCCACGTGATTGCTCCACCTGGCCCACGTGATTGCCCCACCTGGCCCACGTGATTTCCCCTGGGGGCCCACGTGATTTCCCCTGGGGGCCCACGTGATTTCCCCTGGGGGCCCACGTGATTTCCCCTGGGGGCCCACGTATTTTCCCCTGGGGGCCCACGTGATTTCCCCTGGGGGCCCACGTGATTTCACCGGGGGGCCCACGTGACTTCACCTGGGGGCCCACGTGATTGCTCCACCTGGCTCACGTGATTGCCCCACCAGGCCCACGTGATTTCCCCTGGCGGCCCACGTGATTTCCCCTGGGGGCCCACGTGATTTCCCCTGGGGGCCCACGTGATTTCCCCTGGGGGCCCACGTGATTTCCCCTGGGGGCCCACGTGATTTCCCCTGGGGGCCCACGTGATTTCCTCTGGGGGCCCACGTGATTTCCCCTGGGGGCCCACGTGATTTCCCCTGGGGGCCCACGTGATTTCCCCTGGGGCCCCACGTGATTGCCCCACCTGGCCCACGTGATTTCCCCTGGAGGCCCACGTGATTTCCCCTGGGGGACCACGTGATTTCCCGTGGGGGCCCACGTGATTTCCCCTGGGGGCCCACGTGATTTCACCTGGGGGCCCACGTGATTGCCCCACCTGGCCCACGTGATTTCCCCTGGGGGCCCACATGATTTCCCCTGGGGGCCCACGTGATTTCCCCTGGGGGCCCATGTGATTTCCCCTGGGGGCCCACGTGATTTCCCCTGGGGGCCCACGTGATTTCCCTTTGGGGCCCACGTGATTGGCCCTGGGGGCCCACGTGATTTCCCCTGGGGGCCCACGTGATTTCCCCTGGGGGCCCACGTGATTTCCCCTGGGGGCCCACGTGATTTCCCCTGGGGGCCCACGTGATTTCCCCTGGCGGCCCACGTGATTGCTCCACCTGGCCCACGTGATTGCCCCACCTGGCCCACGTGATTGCCCCACCTGGCCCACGTGATTTCCCCTGGGGGCCCACATGATTTCCCCTGGGGGCCCACGTGATTGCTCCACCTGGCCCACGTGATTGCCCCACCTGGCCCACGTGATTTCCCCTGGGGGCCCACGTGATTTCCCCTGGCGGCCCACTTGATTTGCCCTGGGGGCCCACGTGATTGCCCCACCTGGCCCACGTGATTTCCCCTGGAGGCCCACGTGATTTCCCCTGGGGGACCACGTGATTTCCCGTGGGGGCCCACGTGATTTCCCCTGGGGGCCCACGTGATTTCACCTGGGGGCCCACGTGATTGCCCCACCTGGCCCACATGATTTCCCCTGGGGGCCCACGTGATTTCCCCTGGGGGCCCACGGGATTTCCCCTGGGGGCCCACGTGATTTCCCCTGTGGGCCCACGTGATTTCCCCTGGGGGCCCACGTGATTTCCCCTGGGGCCCACGTGATTTCACCTGGGGGCCCACAAGATTGCCACACCTGGCCCACGTGATTTCCCCTGGGGGCCCACGTGATTTCCCCTGGGGGCCCACGTGATTTCCCCTGGGGGCCCACGTGATTTCCCCTGGTGGCCCCCGTGATTTCCCCTGGGGGCCCACGTGATTTCCCCTGGGGCCCCACGTGATTGCCCCACCTGGCCCACGTGATTTCCCCTGGAGGCCCACGTGATTTCCCCTGGGGGACCACGTGATTTCCCGTGGGGGCCCACGTGATTTCCCCTGGGGGCCCACGTGATTTCCCCTGGGGGCCCACGTGATTTCCCCTGGGGGCCCACGTGATTTCCCCTGGCAGCCCACGTGATTTGCCCTGGGGGCCCACGTGATTTCCCCTGGGGGCCCACGTGATTTCCCCTGGGGGCCCACGTGATTTCCCCTGGGGGCCCACGTGATTGCTCCACCTGGCCCACGTGATTGCCCCACCTGGCCCACGTGATTGCCCCACCTGGCCCACGTGATTGCCCCACCTGGCCCACGTGATTGCCCCACCTGGCCCACGTGATTTCCCCAGGGGGCCCACATGTTTTCCCCTGGGGGCCCACGTGATTGCCCCTGGGGGCCCACGTGATTTCCCCTGGGGGCCCACGTGATTTCCCCTGGGGGCCCACGTGATTTCCCCTGGGGGCCCACGTGATTGCCCCTGGGGGCCCACGTGATTTCCCCTGGGGGCCCACGTGATTTCCCCTGTGGGCCCACGTGATTTCCCCTGGTGGCCCACGTGATTTGCCCTGGGGGCCCTCGTGATTTCCCCTGGGGGCCCACGTGATTGCCCCACCTGGCCCACGTGATTGCCCAACCTGGCCCACGTGATTTCCCCTGAGGGCCCACGTGATTTCCCCTGGGGGCCCACGTGATTGCTCCACCTGGCCCACGTGATTGCCCCACCTGGCCCACGTGATTGCCCCACCTGTCCCACGTGATTTCCCCTGGGGGCCCACGTGATTTCCCCTGGGGGCCCACGTGATTTCCCCTGGGGGCCCACGTGATTTCCCCTGGGGGCCCACGTGATTTCCCCTGGGGGCCCACGTGATTTCCCCTGGGGGCCCACGTGATTGCTCCACCTGGCCCACGTGATTGCCCCACCTGGCCCACATGATTTCCCCTGGGGGCCCACGTGATTTCCCCTGGGGGCCCACGTGATTTCCCCTGGGGGCCCACGTGATTTCCCCTGGGGGCCCACGTGATTTCCCCTGGGGGCCCACGTGATTTCCCCTGGGGCCCACGTGATTTCACCTGGGGGCCCACAAGATTGCCCACCTGGCCCACGTGATTTCCCCTGGGGGCCCACGTGATTTCCCCTGGGGGCCCACGTGATTTCCCCTGGGGGCCCACGTGATTTCCCCTGGTGGCCCCCGTGATTTCCCCTGGGGGCCCACGTGATTTCACCTGGGGCCCCACGTGATTGCCCCACCTGGCCCACGTGATTTCCCCTGGAGGCCCACGTGATTTCCCCTGGGGGACAACGTGATTTCCCCTGGGGGCCCACGTGATTTCCCCTGGTGGCCCCCGTGATTTCCCCTGGGGGCCCACGTGATTTCCCCTGGGGCCCCACGTGATTGCCCCACCTGGCCCACGTGATTTCCCCTGGAGGCCCACGTGATTTCCCCTGGGGGACCACGTGATTTCCCCTGGGGGCCCACGTGATTTCACCAGGGGGCCCACGTGATTGGCCCTGGGGGCCCACGTGATTTCCCCTGGGGTCCCACGTGATTTCCCCTGGGGGCCCACGTGATTTCCCCTGGGGGCCCACGTGATTTCCCCTGGGGGCCCACGTGATTGGCCCTGGGGGCCCACGTGATTGCCCCACCTGGCCCACGTGATTTCCCCTGGGGGCCCACGTGATTTCCCCTGGGGGCCCACGTGATTTCCCCTGGGGGCCCACGTGATTTCCCCTCGGGGCCCACGTGATTGCTCCACCTGGCCCACGTGATTGCCCCACCTGGCCCACGTGATTGCCCCACCTGGCCCACGTGATTTCCCCTGGGGGCCCACGTGATTTCCCCTGGGGGCCCACGTGATTTCCCCTTGGGGGCCCACGTGATTTCCCCTGGGGGCCCACGTGATTTGCCCTGGGGGCCCTCGTGATTTCCCCTGGGGGCCCACGTGATTGCCCCACCTGGCCCACGTGATTGCCCCACCTGGCCCACGTGATTTCCCCTTGGGGCCCACGTGATTTCCACTGGGGGCCCACGTGATTTCCCCTTGGGGCCCACGTGATTTCCTCTGGGGGCCCACGTGATTGCTCCACCTGGCCCACGTGATTGCCCCACCTGGCCCACGTGATTGCCCCACCTGGCCCACGTGATTTCCCCTGGGGGCCCACGTGATTTCCCCTGGGGGCCCACGTGATTTCCCCTGGGGGCCCACGTGATTTCCCCTGGGGGCCCACGTGATTTACCCTGGGGGCCCACGTGATTTCCCCTGGGGGCCCAAGTGATTTCCCCTGGGGGCCCACGTGATTTCCACTGGGGGCCCACGTGATTTCCCCTGGCGGCCCACGTGATTTCCCCTGGGGGCCCACGTGATTTCCCCTGGGGGCCCACGTGATTTCCCCTGGGGGCCCACGTGATTGCTCCACCTGGCCCACGTGATTGCCCCACCTGGCCCACGTGATTGCCCCACCTGGCCCACGTGATTTCCCCTGGGGGCCCACGTGATTTCCCCTGGGGGCCCACGTGATTTCCCCTGGGGGCCCACGTGATTTCCCCTGGGGGCCCACGTGATTTGCCCTGGGGGCCCTCGTTATTTCCCCTGGGGGCCCACGTGATTGCCCCACCTGGCCCACGTGATTGCCCCACCTGGCCCACGTGATTTCCCCTGGGGGCCCACGTGATTTCCCCTGGGGGCCCACGTGATTGCTCCACCTGGCCCACGTGATGGCCCCACCTGGCCCACGTGATTGCCCCACCTGGCCCACGTGATTTCCCCTGGGGGCCCACGTGATTTCCCCTGGGGGCCCACGTGATTTCCCCTGGGGGCCCACGTGATTTCCCCTGGGGGCCCACGTGATTTCCCCTGGGGGCCCACGTGATTTCCCCTGGGGGCCCACGTGATTTACCCTGGGGGCCCACGTGATTTCCCCACCTGTCCTACGTGATTTCCCCACCTGGCCCACGTTATTTCCCCTGAGGGCCCACGTGATTTACCCTGGGGGCCCACGTGATTGCCCCACCTGGCCCACGTGATTGCCCCACCTGGCCCACGTGATTTCCCCTGGAGGCCCACGTGATTTCCCCTGGGGGACCACGTGATTTCCCGTGGGGGCCCACGTGATTGCTCCACCTGGCCCACGTGATTGCCCCACCTGGCCCACGTGATTTCCCCTGGGGGCCCACATGATTTCCCCTGGGGGCCCACGTGATTGCTCCACCTGGCCCACGTGATTGCCCCACCTGGCCCACGTGATTTCCCCTGGGGGCCCACGTGATTTCCCCTGGGGGCCCACGTGATTTCCCCTGGGGGCCCACGTGATTTCCCCTGGGGGCCCACGTGATTTCCCCTGGGGGCCCACGTGATTTCACCTGGGGGCCCACGTGGTTTCCCCTGGGGGCCCACGTGATTTCCCCTGGGTGCCCACGTGATTTCCCCTGGGGGCCCACGTGATTTCCCCTGGTGGCCCACGTGATTTCCCCTGGGGGCCCACGTGATTTGCCCTGGGGGCCCTCGTGATTTCCCCTGGGGGCCCACGTGATTGCCCCACCTGGCCCACGTGATTGCCCCACCTGGCCCACGTGATTTCCCCTGGGGGCCCACGTGTTTTCCCCTGGGGGCCCACGTGATTGCTCCACCTGGCCCACGTGATTGCCCACCTGGCCCACGTGATTGCCCCACCTGGCCCACGTGATTTCCCCTGGGGGCCCACGTGATTTCCCCTGGGGGCCCACGTGATTTCCCCTGGGGGCCCACGTGATTTCCCCTGGGGGCCCACGTATTTTCCCCTGGGGGCCCACGTGATTTCCCCTGGGGGCCCACGTGATTTCACCGGGGGGCCCACGTGACTTCACCTGGTGGCCCACGTGATTGCTCCACCTGGCCCACGTGATTGCCCCACCTGGCCCACGTGATTGCCCCACCTGGCCCACGTGATTTCCCCTGGGGGCCCACATGATTTCCCCTGGGGGCCCACGTGATTGCTCCACCTGGCCCACGTGATTGCCCCACCTGGCCCACGTGATTTCCCCTGGGGGCCCACGTGATTTCCCCTGGCGGCCCACTTGATTTGCCCTGGGGGCCCACGTGATTGCCCCACCTGGCCCACGTGATTTCCCCTGGAGGCCCACGTGATTTCCCCTGGGGGACCACGTGATTTCCCGTGGGGGCCCACGTGATTTCCCCTGGGGGCCCACGTGATTTCACCTGGGGGCCCACGTGATTGCCCCACCTGGCCCACATGATTTCCCCTGGGGGCCCACGTGATTTCCCCTGGGGGCCCACGGGATTTCCCCTGGGGGCCCACGTGATTTCCCCTGTGGGCCCACGTGATTTCCCCTGGGGGCCCACGTGATTTCCCCTGGGGCCCACGTGATTTCACCTGGGGGCCCACAAGATTGCCACACCTGGCCCACGTGATTTCCCCTGGGGGCCCACGTGATTTCCCCTGGGGGCCCACGTGATTTCCCCTGGGGGCCCACGTGATTTCCCCTGGTGGCCCCCGTGATTTCCCCTGGGGGCCCACGTGATTTCCCCTGGGGCCCCACGTGATTGCCCCACCTGGCCCACGTGATTTCCCCTGGAGGCCCACGTGATTTCCCCTGGGGGACCACGTGATTTCCCGTGGGGGCCCACGTGATTTCCCCTGGGGGCCCACGTGATTTCCCCTGGGGGCCCACGTGATTTCCCCTGGGGGCCCACGTGATTTCCCCTGGCAGCCCACGTGATTTGCCCTGGGGGCCCACGTGATTTCCCCTGGGGGCCCACGTGATTTCCCCTGGGGGCCCACGTGATTTCCCCTGGGGGCCCACGTGATTGCTCCACCTGGCCCACGTGATTGCCCCACCTGGCCCACGTGATTGCCCCACCTGGCCCACGTGATTGCCCCACCTGGCCCACGTGATTGCCCCACCTGGCCCACGTGATTTCCCCAGGGGGCCCACGTGTTTCCCCTGGGGGCCCACGTGATTGCCCCTGGGGGCCCACGTGATTTCCCCTGGGGGCCCACGTGATTTCCCCTGGGGGCCCACGTGATTTCCCCTGGGGGCCCACGTGATTGCCCCTGGGGGCCCACGTGATTTCCCCTGGGGGCCCACGTGATTTCCCCTGTGGGCCCACGTGATTTCCCCTGGTGGCCCACGTGATTTGCCCTGGGGGCCCTCGTGATTTCCCCTGGGGGCCCACGTGATTGCCCCACCTGGCCCACGTGATTGCCCAACCTGGCCCACGTGATTTCCCCTGAGGGCCCACGTGATTTCCCCTGGGGGCCCACGTGATTGCTCCACCTGGCCCACGTGATTGCCCCACCTGGCCCACGTGATTGCCCCACCTGGCCCACGTGATTTCCCCTGGGGGCCCACGTGATTTCCCCTGGGGGCCCACGTGATTTCCCCTGGGGGCCCACGTGATTTCCCCTGGGGGCCCACGTGATTTCCCCTGGGGGCCCACGTGATTTCCCCTGGGGGCCCACGTGATTGCTCCACCTGGCCCACGTGATTGCCCCACCTGGCCCACATGATTTCCCCTGGGGGCCCACGTGATTTCCCCTGGGGGCCCACGTGATTTCCCCTGGGGGCCCACGTGATTTCCCCTGGGGGCCCACGTGATTTCCCCTGGGGGCCCACGTGATTTCCCCTGGGGCCCACGTGATTTCACCTGGGGGCCCACAAGATTGCCCACCTGGCCCACGTGATTTCCCCTGGGGGCCCACGTGATTTCCCCTGGGGGCCCACGTGATTTCCCCTGGGGGCCCACGTGATTTCCCCTGGTGGCCCCCGTGATTTCCCCTGGGGGCCCACGTGATTTCACCTGGGGCCCCACGTGATTGCCCCACCTGGCCCACGTGATTTCCCCTGGAGGCCCACGTGATTTCCCCTGGGGGACAACGTGATTTCCCCTGGGGGCCCACGTGATTTCCCCTGGTGGCCCCCGTGATTTCCCCTGGGGGCCCACGTGATTTCCCCTGGGGCCCCACGTGATTGCCCCACCTGGCCCACGTGATTTCCCCTGGAGGCCCACGTGATTTCCCCTGGGGGACCACGTGATTTCCCCTGGGGGCCCACGTGATTTCACCAGGGGGCCCACGTGATTGGCCCTGGGGGCCCACGTGATTTCCCCTGGGGGCCCACGTGATTTCCCCTGGGGGCCCACGTGATTTCCCCTGGGGGCCCACGTGATTTCCCCTGGGGGCCCACGTGATTGGCCCTGGGGGCCCACGTGATTGCCCCACCTGGCCCACGTGATTTCCCCTGGGGGCCCACGTGATTTCCCCTGGGGGCCCACGTGATTTCCCCTGGGGGCCCACGTGATTTCCCCTGGGGGCCCACGTGATTGCTCCACCTGGCCCACGTGATTGCCCCACCTGGCCCACGTGATTGCCCCACCTGGCCCACGTGATTTCCCCTGGGGGCCCACGTGATTTCCCCTGGGGGCCCACGTGATTTCCCCTTGGGGGCCCACGTGATTTCCCCTGGGGGCCCACGTGATTTGCCCTGGGGGCCCTCGTGATTTCCCCTGGGGGCCCACGTGATTGCCCCACCTGGCCCACGTGATTGCCCCACCTGGCCCACGTGATTTCCCCTTGGGGCCCACGTGATTTCCACTGGGGGCCCACGTGATTTCCCCTTGGGGCCCACGTGATTTCCTCTGGGGGCCCACGTGATTGCTCCACCTGGCCCACGTGATTGCCCCACCTGGCCCACGTGATTGCCCCACCTGGCCCACGTGATTTCCCCTGGGGGCCCACGTGATTTCCCCTGGGGGCCCACGTGATTTCCCCTGGGGGCCCACGTGATTTCCCCTGGGGGCCCACGTGATTTACCCTGGGGGCCCACGTGATTTCCCCTGGGGGCCCAAGTGATTTCCCCTGGGGGCCCACGTGATTTCCACTGGGGGCCCACGTGATTTCCCCTGGCGGCCCACGTGATTTCCCCTGGGGGCCCACGTGATTTCCCCTGGGGGCCCACGTGATTTCCCCTGGGGGCCCACGTGATTGCTCCACCTGGCCCACGTGATTGCCCCACCTGGCCCACGTGATTGCCCCACCTGGCCCACGTGATTTCCCCTGGGGGCCCACGTGATTTCCCCTGGGGGCCCACGTGATTTCCCCTGGGGGCCCACGTGATTTCCCCTGGGGGCCCACGTGATTTGCCCTGGGGGCCCTCGTTATTTCCCCTGGGGGCCCACGTGATTGCCCCACCTGGCCCACGTGATTGCCCCACCTGGCCCACGTGATTTCCCCTGGGGGCCCACGTGATTTCCCCTGGGGGCCCACGTGATTGCTCCACCTGGCCCACGTGATGGCCCCACCTGGCCCACGTGATTGCCCCACCTGGCCCACGTGATTTCCCCTGGGGGCCCACGTGATTTCCCCTGGGGGCCCACGTGATTTCCCCTGGGGGCCCACGTGATTTCCCCTGGGGGCCCACGTGATTTCCCCTGGGGGCCCACGTGATTTCCCCTGGGGGCCCACGTGATTTACCCTGGGGGCCCACGTGATTTCCCCACCTGTCCTACGTGATTGCCCCACCTGGCCCACCTTATTTCCCCTGAGGGCCCACGTGATTTACCCTGGGGGCCCACGTGATTGCCCCACCTGGCCCACGTGATTGCCCCACCTGGCCCACGTGATTTCCCCTGGAGGCCCACGTGATTTCCCCTGGGGGACCACGTGATTTCCCGTGGGGGCCCACGTGATTGCTCCACCTGGCCCACGTGATTGCCCCACCTGGCCCACGTGATTTCCCCTGGGGGCCCACATGATTTCCCCTGGGGGCCCACGTGATTGCTCCACCTGGCCCACGTGATTGCCCCACCTGGCCCACGTGATTTCCCCTGGGGGCCCACGTGATTTCCCCTGGGGGCCCACGTGATTTCCCCTGGGGGCCCACGTGATTTCCCCTGGGGGCCCACGTGATTTCCCCTGGGGGCCCACGTGATTTCACCTGGGGGCCCACGTGGTTTCCCCTGGGGGCCCACGTGATTTCCCCTGGGTGCCCACGTGATTTCCCCTGGGGGCCCACGTGATTTCCCCTGGTGGCCCACGTGATTTCCCCTGGGGGCCCACGTGATTTGCCCTGGGGGCCCTCGTGATTTCCCCTGGGGGCCCACGTGATTGCCCCACCTGGCCCACGTGATTGCCCCACCTGGCCCACGTGATTTCCCCTGGGGGCCCACGTGTTTTCCCCTGGGGGCCCACGTGATTGCTCCACCTGGCCCACGTGATTGCCCACCTGGCCCACGTGATTGCCCCACCTGGCCCACGTGATTTCCCCTGGGGGCCCACGTGATTTCCCCTGGGGGCCCACGTGATTTCCCCTGGGGGCCCACGTGATTTCCCCTGGGGGCCCACGTATTTTCCCCTGGGGGCCCACGTGATTTCCCCTGGGGGCCCACGTGATTTCACCGGGGGGCCCACGTGACTTCACCTGGTGGCCCACGTGATTGCTCCACCTGGCTCACGTGATTGCCCCACCTGGCCCACGTGATTTCCCCTGGGGGCCCACGTGATTTCCCCTGGGGGCCCACGTGATTTCCCCTGGGGGCCCACGTGATTTCCCCTGGGGGCCCACGTGATTTCCCCTGGGGGCCCACGTGATTTCCCCTGGGGGCTCACGTGATTGGCCCTGGGGGCCCACGTGATTTCCCCTGGGGGCCCACGTGATTTCCCCTGGGGGCCCACGTGATTTCCCCTGGGGGCCCACGTGATTTCCCCTGGGGGCCCACGTGATTTCCCCTGGGGGCCCACGTGATTTCCCCTGGCGGCCCACGTGATTGCTCCACCTGGCCCACGTGATTGCCCCACCTGGCCCACGTGAATGCCCCACCTGGCCCACGTGATTTCCCCTGGGGGCCCACATGATTTCCCCTGGGGGCCCACGTGATTGCTCCACCTGGCCCACGTGATTGCCCCAACTGGCCCACGTGATTTCCCCTGGGGGCCCACGTGATTTCCCCTGGGGGCCCACGTGATTTCCCCTGGGGGCCCACGTGATTTCCCCTGAGGGCCCACGTGATTTCCCCTGGGGGCCCACGTGATTTCCCCTGGGGGCCCACGTGATTTCACCTGGGGGCCCACGTGATTTCCCCTGGGGGCCCACGTGATTTCCCCTGGGGGCCCACGTGATTTCCCCACCTGGCCCACGTGATTTCCCCTGGAGGCCCACGTGATTTCCCCTGGGGGACCACGTGATTTCCCGTGGGGGCCCACGTGATTTCCCCTGGGGGCCCACGTGATTTCCCCTGGGGCCCCACGTGATTGCCCCACCTGGCCCACGTGATTTCCCCTGGAGGCCCACGTGATTTCCCCTGGGGGACCACGTGATTTCCCGTGGGGGCCCACGTGATTTCCCCTGGGGGCCCACGTGATTTCCCCTGGGGGCCCACGTGATTTCCCCTGGGGGCCCACGTGATTTCCCCTGGCAGCCCACGTGATTTGCCCTGGGGGCCCACGTGATTTCCCCTGGGGGCCCACGTGATTTCCCCTGGGGGCCCACGTGATTTCCCCTGGGGGCCCACGTGATTGCTCCACCTGGCCCACGTGATTGCCCCACCTGGCCCACGTGATTGCCCCACCTGGCCCACGTGATTGCCCCACCTGGCCCACGTGATTGCCCCACCTGGCCCACGTGATTTCCCCAGGGGGCCCACATGTTTTCCCCTGGGGGCCCACGTGATTGCCCCTGGGGGCCCACGTGATTTCCCCTGGGGGCCCACGTGATTTCCCCTGGGGGCCCACGTGATTTCCCCTGGGGGCCCACGTGATTGCCCCTGGGGGCCCACGTGATTTCCCCTGGGGGCCCACGTGATTTCCCCTGTGGGCCCACGTGATTTCCCCTGGTGGCCCACGTGATTTGCCCTGGGGGCCCTCGTGATTTCCCCTGGGGGCCCACGTGATTGCCCCACCTGGCCCACGTGATTGCCCAACCTGGCCCACGTGATTTCCCCTGAGGGCCCACGTGATTTCCCCTGGGGGCCCACGTGATTGCTCCACCTGGCCCACGTGATTGCCCCACCTGGCCCACGTGATTGCCCCACCTGGCCCACGTGATTTCCCCTGGGGGCCCACGTGATTTCCCCTGGGGGCCCACGTGATTTCCCCTGGGGGCCCACGTGATTTCCCCTGGGGGCCCACGTGATTTCCCCTGGGGGCCCACGTGATTTCCCCTGGGGGCCCACGTGATTGCTCCACCTGGCCCACGTGATTGCCCCACCTGGCCCACATGATTTCCCCTGGGGGCCCACGTGATTTCCCCTGGGGGCCCACGTGATTTCCCCTGGGGGCCCACGTGATTTCCCCTGGGGGCCCACGTGATTTCCCCTGGGGGCCCACGTGATTTCCCCTGGGGCCCACGTGATTTCACCTGGGGGCCCACAAGATTGCCCACCTGGCCCACGTGATTTCCCCTGGGGGCCCACGTGATTTCCCCTGGGGGCCCACGTGATTTCCCCTGGGGGCCCACGTGATTTCCCCTGGTGGCCCCCGTGATTTCCCCTGGGGGCCCACGTGATTTCACCTGGGGCCCCACGTGATTGCCCCACCTGGCCCACGTGATTTCCCCTGGAGGCCCACGTGATTTCCCCTGGGGGACAACGTGATTTCCCCTGGGGGCCCACGTGATTTCCCCTGGTGGCCCCCGTGATTTCCCCTGGGGGCCCACGTGATTTCCCCTGGGGCCCCACGTGATTGCCCCACCTGGCCCACGTGATTTCCCCTGGAGGCCCACGTGATTTCCCCTGGGGGACCACGTGATTTCCCCTGGGGGCCCACGTGATTTCACCAGGGGGCCCACGTGATTGGCCCTGGGGGCCCACGTGATTTCCCCTGGGGGCCCACGTGATTTCCCCTGGGGGCCCACGTGATTTCCCCTGGGGGCCCACGTGATTTCCCCTGGGGGCCCACGTGATTGGCCCTGGGGGCCCACGTGATTGCCCCACCTGGCCCACGTGATTTCCCCTGGGGGCCCACGTGATTTCCCCTGGGGGCCCACGTGATTTCCCCTGGGGGCCCACGTGATTTCCCCTGGGGGCCCACGTGATTGCTCCACCTGGCCCACGTGATTGCCCCACCTGGCCCACGTGATTGCCCCACCTGGCCCACGTGATTTCCCCTGGGGGCCCACGTGATTTCCCCTGGGGGCCCACGTGATTTCCCCTTGGGGGCCCACGTGATTTCCCCTGGGGGCCCACGTGATTTGCCCTGGGGGCCCTCGTGATTTCCCCTGGGGGCCCACGTGATTGCCCCACCTGGCCCACGTGATTGCCCCACCTGGCCCACGTGATTTCCCCTTGGGGCCCACGTGATTTCCACTGGGGGCCCACGTGATTTCCCCTTGGGGCCCACGTGATTTCCTCTGGGGGCCCACGTGATTGCTCCACCTGGCCCACGTGATTGCCCCACCTGGCCCACGTGATTGCCCCACCTGGCCCACGTGATTTCCCCTGGGGGCCCACGTGATTTCCCCTGGGGGCCCACGTGATTTCCCCTGGGGGCCCACGTGATTTCCCCTGGGGGCCCACGTGATTTACCCTGGGGGCCCACGTGATTTCCCCTGGGGGCCCAAGTGATTTCCCCTGGGGGCCCACGTGATTTCCACTGGGGGCCCACGTGATTTCCCCTGGCGGCCCACGTGATTTCCCCTGGGGGCCCACGTGATTTCCCCTGGGGGCCCACGTGATTTCCCCTGGGGGCCCACGTGATTGCTCCACCTGGCCCACGTGATTGCCCCACCTGGCCCACGTGATTGCCCCACCTGGCCCACGTGATTTCCCCTGGGGGCCCACGTGATTTCCCCTGGGGGCCCACGTGATTTCCCCTGGGGGCCCACGTGATTTCCCCTGGGGGCCCACGTGATTTGCCCTGGGGGCCCTCGTTATTTCCCCTGGGGGCCCACGTGATTGCCCCACCTGGCCCACGTGATTGCCCCACCTGGCCCACGTGATTTCCCCTGGGGGCCCACGTGATTTCCCCTGGGGGCCCACGTGATTGCTCCACCTGGCCCACGTGATGGCCCCACCTGGCCCACGTGATTGCCCCACCTGGCCCACGTGATTTCCCCTGGGGGCCCACGTGATTTCCCCTGGGGGCCCACGTGATTTCCCCTGGGGGCCCACGTGATTTCCCCTGGGGGCCCACGTGATTTCCCCTGGGGGCCCACGTGATTTACCCTGGGGGCCCACGTGATTTCCCCACCTGTCCTACGTGATTGCCCCACCTGGCCCACGTTATTTCCCCTGAGGGCCCACGTGATTTACCCTGGGGGCCCACGTGATTGCCCCACCTGGCCCACGTGATTGCCCCACCTGGCCCACGTGATTTCCCCTGGAGGCCCACGTGATTTCCCCTGGGGGACCACGTGATTTCCCGTGGGGGCCCACGTGATTGCTCCACCTGGCCCACGTGATTGCCCCACCTGGCCCACGTGATTTCCCCTGGGGGCCCACATGATTTCCCCTGGGGGCCCACGTGATTGCTCCACCTGGCCCACGTGATTGCCCCACCTGGCCCACGTGATTTCCCCTGGGGGCCCACGTGATTTCCCCTGGGGGCCCACGTGATTTCCCCTGGGGGCCCACGTGATTTCCCCTGGGGGCCCACGTGATTTCCCCTGGGGGCCCACGTGATTTCACCTGGGGGCCCGCGGGGTTTCCCCTGGGGGCCCACGTGATTTCCCCTGGGTGCCCACGTGATTTCCCCTGGTGGCCCACGTGATTTCCCCTGGTGGCCCACGTGATTTCCCCTGGGGGCCCACGTGATTTGCCCTGGGGGCCCTCGTGATTTCCCCTGGGGGCCCACGTGATTGCCCCACCTGGCCCACGTGATTGCCCCACCTGGCCCACGTGATTTCCCCTGGGGGCCCACGTGTTTTCCCCTGGGGGCCCACGTGATTGCTCCACCTGGCCCACGTGATTGCCCACCTGGCCCACGTGATTGCCCCACCTGGCCCACGTGATTTCCCCTGGGGGCCCACGTGATTTCCCCTGGGGGCCCACGTGATTTCCCCTGGGGGCCCACGTGATTTCCCCTGGGGGCCCACGTATTTTCCCCTGGGGGCCCACGTGATTTCCCCTGGGGGCCCACGTGATTTCACCGGGGGGCCCACGTGACTTCACCTGGTGGCCCACGTGATTGCTCCACCTGGCTCACGTGATTGCCCCACCTGGCCCACGTGATTTCCCCTGGGGGCCCACGTGATTTCCCCTGGGGGCCCACGTGATTTCCCCTGGGGGCCCACGTGATTTCCCCTGGGGGCCCACGTGATTTCCCCTGGGGGCCCACGTGATTTCCCCTGGGGGCTCACGTGATTGGCCCTGGGGGCCCACGTGATTTCCCCTGGGGGCCCACGTGATTTCCCCTGGGGGCCCACGTGATTTCCCCTGGGGGCCCACGTGATTTCCCCTGGGGGCCCACGTGATTTCCCCTGGGGGCCCACGTGATTTCCCCTGGCGGCCCACGTGATTGCTCCACCTGGCCCACGTGATTGCCCCACCTGGCCCACGTGAATGCCCCACCTGGCCCACGTGATTTCCCCTGGGGGCCCACATGATTTCCCCTGGGGGCCCACGTGATTGCTCCACCTGGCCCACGTGATTGCCCCAACTGGCCCACGTGATTTCCCCTGGGGGCCCACGTGATTTCCCCTGGGGGCCCACGTGATTTCCCCTGGGGGCCCACGTGATTTCCCCTGAGGGCCCACGTGATTTCCCCTGGGGGCCCACGTGATTTCCCCTGGGGGCCCACGTGATTTCACCTGGGGGCCCACGTGATTTCCCCTGGGGGCCCACGTGATTTCCCCTGCGGGCCCACGTGATTGCCCCACCTGGCCCACGTGATTTCCCCTGGAGGCCCACGTGATTTCCCCTGGGGGACCACGTGATTTCCCGTGGGGGCCCACGTGATTTCCCCTGGGGGCCCACGTGATTTCACCTGGGGGCCCACGTGATTGCCCCACCTGGCCCACATGATTTCCCCTGGGGGCCCACGTGATTTCCCCTGGGGGCCCACGTGATTTCCCCTGGGGGCCCACGTGATTTCCCCTGAGGGCCCACGTGATTTCCCCTGGGGGCCCACGTGATTTCCCCTGGGGGCCCACGTGATTTCCCCTGGGGGCCCACGTGATTTCCCCTGGGGCCCCACGTGATTGCCCGACCTGGCCCACGTGATTTCCCCTGGAGGCCCACGTGATTTCCCCTGGGGGACCACGTGATTTCCCGTGGGGGCCCACGTGATTTCCCCTGGGGGCCCACGTGATTTCACCTCGGGGCTCACGTGATTGCCCCACCTGGCCCACGTGATTTCCCCTGGGGGCCCACGTGATATCCCCTGGGGGCCCACGTGATTTCCCCTGGGGGCCCACGTTATTTCCCCTGGGGGCCCACGTGATTTCCCCTGGGGGCCCACGTGATTTCCCCTGGCGGCCCACTTGATTTACTCTGTGGGCCCACGTGATTGCTCTACCTGGCCCACGTGATTGCCCCACCTGGCCCACGTGATTGCCCCACCTGGCCCACGTGATTTCCCCTGGGGGCCCACGTGATTTCCCCTGGGGGCCCACATGATTTCCCCTGGGGGCCCACGTGATTTCCCCTGGGGGCCCACGTGATTTCCCCTGGGGGCCCACGTGATTTCCCCTGGGGGCCCACGTGATTTGCCCTCGGGGCCCTCGTGATTTCCCCTGGGGACCCACGTGATTGCCCCACCTGGCCCACGTGATTGCCCCACCTGGCCCACGTGATTTCCCCTGGGGGCCCACGTGATTTCCCCTGGGGGCCCACGTGATTTCCCCTGGGGGCCCACGTGATTTCCCCTGGAGGCCCACGTGATTTCGCATGGGGGCCCACGTGATTTCCCCTGGGGGCCCACGTGATTTCCCCTGGGGGCCCACGTGATTTCAACTGGGGGCCCACGTGATTTCCCCTGGGGGCCCACGTGATTTCCCCTGGGGGCCCACGTGATTGCCCCACCTGGCCCACGTGATTTCCCCTGGAGGCCCACGTGATTTCCCCTGGGGGACCACGTGATTTCCCGTGGGGGCCCACGTGATTTCACCTGGGGGCCCACGTGATTGCCCCACCTGGCCCACGTGATTTCCCCTGGGGGCCCACGTGATTTCCCCTGGGGGCCCACGTGATTTCCCCTGGGGGCCCACGTGATTTCCCCTGGGGGCCCACGTGATTTCCCCTGGCGGCCCACTTGATTTGCCCTGGGGGCCCACGTGATTGCTCCACATGGCGCACGTGATTGCCCCACCTGGCCCACGTGATTTCCCCTGGGGGCCCACGTGATTTCCCCTGGGGGCCCACGTGATTTCCCCTGGGGGCCCACGTGATTTCCCCTGGGGGCCCACGTGATTTCCCCTGGGGGCCCACGTGATTTCCCCTGGGGGCCCACGTGATTTCCCCTGGCGGCCCACGTGATTGCTCCACCTGGCCCACGTGATTGCCCCACCTGGCCCACGTGAATGCCCCACCTGGCCCACGTGATTTCCCCTGGGGGCCCACATGATTTCCCCTGGGGGCCCACGTGATTGCTCCACCTGGCCCACGTGATTGCCCCAACTGGCCCACGTGATTTCCCCTGGGGGCCCACGTGATTTCCCCTGGGGGCCCACGTGATTTCCCCTGGGGGCCCACGTGATTTCCCCTGAGGGCCCACGTGATTTCCCCTGGGGGCCCACGTGATTTCCCCTGGGGGCCCACGTGATTTCACCTGGGGGCCCACGTGATTTCCCCTGGGGGCCCACGTGATTTCCCCTGGGGGCCCACGTGATTGCCCCACCTGGCCCACGTGATTTCCCCTGGAGGCCCACGTGATTTCCCCTGGGGGACCACGTGATTTCCCGTGGGGGCCCACGTGATTTCCCCTGGGGGCCCACGTGATTTCACCTGGGGGCCCACGTGATTGCCCCACCTGGCCCACATGATTTCCCCTGGGGGCCCACGTGATTTCCCCTGGGGGCCCACGTGATTTCCCCTGGGGGCCCACGTGATTTCCCCTGAGGGCCCACGTGATTTCCCCTGGGGGCCCACGTGATTTCCCCTGGGGGCCCACGTGATTTCCCCTGGGGGCCCACGTGATTTCCCCTGGGGCCCCACGTGATTGCCCGACCTGGCCCACGTGATTTCCCCTGGAGGCCCACGTGATTTCCCCTGGGGGACCACGTGATTTCCCGTGGGGGCCCACGTGATTTCCCCTGGGGGCCCACGTGATTTCACCTCGGGGCTCACGTGATTGCCCCACCTGGCCCACGTGATTTCCCCTGGGGGCCCACGTGATATCCCCTGGGGGCCCACGTGATTTCCCCTGGGGGCCCACGTTATTTCCCCTGGGGGCCCACGTGATTTCCCCTGGGGGCCCACGTGATTTCCCCTGGCGGCCCACTTGATTTACTCTGTGGGCCCACGTGATTGCTCCACCTGGCCCACGTGATTGCCCCACCTGGCCCACGTGATTGCCCCACCTGGCCCACGTGATTTCCCCTGGGGGCCCACGTGATTTCCCCTGGGGGCCCACATGATTTCCCCTGGGGGCCCACGTGATTTCCCCTGGGGGCCCACGTGATTTCCCCTGGGGGCCCACGTGATTTCCCCTGGGGGCCCACGTGATTTGCCCTCGGGGCCCTCGTGATTTCCCCTGGGGACCCACGTGATTGCCCCACCTGGCCCACGTGATTGCCCCACCTGGCCCACGTGATTTCCCCTGGGGGCCCACGTGATTTCCCCTGGGGGCCCACGTGATTTCCCCTGGGGGCCCACGTGATTTCCCCTGGAGGCCCACGTGATTTCGCATGGGGGCCCACGTGATTTCCCCTGGGGGCCCACGTGATTTCCCCTGGGGGCCCACGTGATTTCAACTGGGGGCCCACGTGATTTCCCCTGGGGGCCCACGTGATTTCCCCTGGGGGCCCACGTGATTGCCCCACCTGGCCCACGTGATTTCCCCTGGAGGCCCACGTGATTTCCCCTGGGGGACCACGTGATTTCCCGTGGGGGCCCACGTGATTTCACCTGGGGGCCCACGTGATTGCCCCACCTGGCCCACATGATTTCCCCTGGGGGCCCACGTGATTTCCCCTGGGGGCCCACGTGATTTCCCCTGGGGGCCCACGTGATTTCCCCTGGGGGCCCACGTGATTTCCCCTGGCGGCCCACTTGATTTGCCCTGGGGGCCCACGTGATTGCTCCACATGGCGCACGTGATTGCCCCACCTGGCCCACGTGATTTCCCCTGGGGGCCCACGTGATTTCCCCTGGGGGCCCACGTGATTTCCCCTGGGGGCCCACGTGATTTCCCCTGGGGGCCCACGTATTTTCCCCTGGGGGCCCACGTGATTTCCCCTGGGGGCCCACGTGATTTCACCGGGGGGCCCACGTGACTTCACCTGGGGGCCCACGTGATTGCTCCACCTGGCTCACGTGATTGCCCCACCAGGCCCACGTGATTTCCCCTGGCGGCCCACGTGATTTCCCCTGGGGGCCCACGTGATTTCCCCTGGGGGCCCACGTGATTTCCCCTGGGGGCCCACGTGATTTCCCCTGGGGGCCCACGTGATTTCCCCTGGGGGCCCACGTGATTTCCTCTGGGGGCCCACGTGATTTCCCCTGGGGGCCCACGTGATTTCCCCTGGGGGCCCACGTGATTTCCCCTGGGGCCCCACGTGATTGCCCCACCTGGCCCACGTGATTTCCCCTGGAGGCCCACGTGATTTCCCCTGGGGGACCACGTGATTTCCCGTGGGGGCCCACGTGATTTCCCCTGGGGGCCCACGTGATTTCACCTGGGGGCCCACGTGATTGCCCCACCTGGCCCACGTGATTTCCCCTGGGGGCCCACGTGATTTCCCCTGGGGGCCCACGTGATTTCCCCTGGGGGCCCACGTGATTTC
Source organism: Rupicapra rupicapra (assembly GCA_963981305.1). NCBI lineage: Eukaryota > Metazoa > Chordata > Mammalia > Artiodactyla > Bovidae > Rupicapra > Rupicapra rupicapra. The sequence continues at coordinate 140,900 of CAXCFB010000033.1, read as the reverse complement.
CCCTGGGGGCCCACGTGATTTCCCCTGGGGGCCCACGTGATTTCCCCTGGGGGCCCACGTTATTTCCCCTGGGAGCCCACGTGATTTCCCCTGGGGCCCCACGTGATTGCCCGACCTGACCCACGTGATTTCCCCTGGAGGCCCACGTGATTTCCCCTGGGGGACCACGTGATTTCCCGTGGGGGCCCACGTGATTTCCCCTGGGGGCCCACGTGATTTCACCTGGGGGCTCACGTGATTGCCCCACCAGGCCCACGTGATTTCCCCTGGGGGCCCACGTGATATCCCCTGGGGGCCCACGTGATTTCCCCTGGGGGCCCACGTTATTTCCCCTGGGGGCCCACGTGATTTCCCCAGGGGGCCCACGTGATTTCCCCTGGCGGCCCACTTGATTTGCCCTGGGGGCCCACGTGATTGCTCCACCTGGCCCACGTGATTTCCCCTGGAGGCCCACGTGATTTCCCCTGGGGGCCCACGTGATATCCCCTGGGAGCCCACGTGATTTCCCCTGGGGCCCCACGTGATTGCCCGACCTGACCCACGTGATTTCCCCTGGAGGCCCACGTGATTTCCCTTGGGGGCCCACGTGATTTCCCCTGGGGGCCCACGTGATTTCCCCTGGGGGCCCACGTGATTTGCCCTGGGGGCCCTCGTGATTTCCCCTGGGGACCCACGTGATTGCCCCACCTGGCCCACGTGATTGCCCCACCTGGCCCACGTGATTTCCCCTGGGGGCCCACGTGATTTCCCCTGGGGGCCCACGTGTTTTCCCCTGGGGGCCCACGTGATTGCTCCACCTGGCCCACGTGATTGCCCCACCTGGCCAACGTGATTTCCCCTGGGGGCCCACGTGATTTCCCCTGGGGGCCCACGTGATTTCCCCTGGGGGCCCACGTGATTTCCCCTGGGGCCCACGTGATTTCACCTGGGGGCCCACAAGATTGCCCCACCTGGCCCACGTGATTTCCCCTGGGGGCCCACGTGATTTCCCCTGGGGGCCCACGTGATTTCCCCTGGGGGCCCACGTGATTTCCCCTGGGGGCCCACGTGATTTCCCCTGGGGCCCCACGTGATTGCCCCACCTGGCCCACGTGATTTCCCCTGGAGTCCCACGTGATTTCCCCTGGGGGACCACGTGATTTCCCGTGGGGGCCCACGTGATTTCCCCTGGGGGCCCACGTGATTTCACCTGGGGGCCCACGTGATTGCCCCACCTGGCCCACGTGATTTCCCCTGGGGGCCCACGTGATTTCCCCTGGGGGCCCACGTGATTTCCCCTGGGGGCCCACGTGATTTCCCCTGGGGGCCCACGTGATTGGCCCTGGGGGCCCACGTGATTTCCCCTGGGGGCCCACGTGATTTCCCCTGGGGGCCCACGTGATTTCCCCTGGGGGCCCACGTGATTTCCCCTGGCGGCCCACGTGATTTGCCCTGGGGGCCCACGTGATTTCCCCTGGGGGCCCACGTGATTTCCCCTGGGGGCCCACGTGATTTCACCTGGGGGCCCACGTGATTGCTCCACCTGGCCCACGTGATTGCCCCACCTGGCCCACGTGATTGCCCCACCTGGCCCACGTGATTTCCCCTGGGGGCCCACATGTTTTCCCCTGGGGGCCCACGTGATTTCCCCTGGGGGCCCACGTGATTTCCCCTGGGGGCCCACGTGATTTGCCCTGGGGGCCCTCGTGATTTCCCCTGGGGGCCCACGTGATTGCCCCACCTGGCCCACGTGATTGCCCCACCTGGCCCACGTGATTTCCCCTGGGGGCCCACGTGTTTTCCCCTGGGGGCCCACGTGATTTCCCCTGGGGGCCCACGTGATTGCTCCACCTGGCCCACGTGATTGCCCCACCTGGCCCACGTGATTTCCCCTGGGGGCCCACGTGATTTCCCCTGGGGGCCCACGTGATTTCCCCTGGGGGCCCACGTGATTTCCCCTGGGGGCCCACGTGATTTCCCCTGGGGCCCCACGTGATTTCCCCTGGGGGCCCACGTGATTTACCCTGGGCGCCGACGTGATTTCCCCTGGGAGCCCACGTGATTGCTCCACCTGGCCCACGTGATTGCCCGACCTGGCCCACGTGATTTCCCCTGGGGGCCCACGTGATTTCCCCTGGGGGCCCACGTGATTTCCCCTGGGGGCCCACGTGATTGCCCCTGGGGGCCCACGTGATTTCCCCTGGGGGCCCACGTGATTTCCCCTGTGGACCCACGTGATTTCCCCTGGTGGCCCAAGTGATTTCCCCTGCGGGCCCACGTGATTTGCCCTGGGGGCCCTCGTGATTTCCCCTGGGGGCCCACGTGATTGCCCCACCTGGCCCACGTGATTGCCCAACCTGGCCCACGTGATTTCCCCTGGGGGCCCACGTGATTTCCCCTGGGGGCCCACGTGATTGCTCCACCTGGCCCACGTGATTGCCCCACCTGGCCCACGTGATTGCCCCACCTGGCCCACGTGATTTCCCCTGGGGGCCCACGTGATTTCCCCTGGGGGCCCACGTGATTTCCCCTGGGGGCCCACGTGATTTCCCCTGGGGGCCCACGTGATTTCCCCTGGGGGCCCACGTGATTTCCCCTGGGGGCCCACGTGATTGCTCCACCTGGCCCACGTGATTGCCCCACCTGGCCCACATGATTTCCCCTGGGGGCCCACGTGATTTCCCCTGGGGGCCCACGTGATTTCCCCTGGGGGCCCACGTGATTTCCCCTGGGGGCCCACGTGATTTCCCCTGGGGGCCCACGTGATTTCCCCTGGGGCCCACGTGATTTCACCTGGGGGCCCACAAGATTGCCCCACCTGGCCCACGTGATTTCCGCTGGGGGCCCACGTGATTTCCCCTGGGGGCCCACGTGATTTCCCCTGGGGGCCCACGTGATTTCCCCTGGTGGCCCCCGTGATTTCCCCTGGGGGCCCACGTGATTTCACCTGGGGCCCCACGTGATTGCCCCACCTGGCCCACGTGATTTCCCCTGGAGGCCCACGTGATTTCCCCTGGGGGACCACGTGATTTCCCCTGGGGGCCCACGTGATTTCCCCTGGTGGCCCCCGTGATTTCCCCTGGGGCCCCACGTGATTGCCCCTGGGGGCCCACGTGATTTCCCCTGGGGGCCCACGTGATTTCCCCTGTGGGCCCACGTGATTTCCCCTGGTGGCCCAAGTGATTTCCCCTGCGGGCCCACGTGATTTGCCCTGGGGGCCCTCGTGATTTCCCCTGGGGGCCCACGTGATTGCCCCACCTGGCCCACGTGATTGCCCAACCTGGCCCACGTGATTTCCCCTGGGGGCCCACGTGATTTCCCCTGGGGGCCCACGTGATTGCTCCACCTGGCCCACGTGATTGCCCCACCTGGCCCACGTGATTGCCCCACCTGGCCCACGTGATTTCCCCTGGGGGCCCACGTGATTTCCCCTGGGGGCCCACGTGATTTCCCCTGGGGGCCCACGTGATTTCCCCTGGGGGCCCACGTGATTTCCCCTGGGGGCCCACGTGATTTCCCCTGGGGGCCCACGTGATTGCTCCACCTGGCCCACGTGATTGCCCCACCTGGCCCACATGATTTCCCCTGGGGGCCCACGTGATTTCCCCTGGGGGCCCACGTGATTTCCCCTGGGGGCCCACGTGATTTCCCCTGGGGGCCCACGTGATTTCCCCTGGGGGCCCACGTGATTTCCCCTGGGGCCCACGTGATTTCACCTGGGGGCCCACAAGATTGCCCCACCTGGCCCACGTGATTTCCGCTGGGGGCCCACGTGATTTCCCCTGGGGGCCCACGTGATTTCCCCTGGGGGCCCACGTGATTTCCCCTGGTGGCCCCCGTGATTTCCCCTGGGGGCCCACGTGATTTCACCTGGGGCCCCACGTGATTGCCCCACCTGGCCCACGTGATTTCCCCTGGAGGCCCACGTGATTTCCCCTGGGGGACCACGTGATTTCCCCTGGGGGCCCACGTGATTTCCCCTGGTGGCCCCCGTGATTTCCCCTGGGGGCCACGTGATTTCCCCTGGGGCCCCACGTGATTGCCCCACCTGGCCCACGTGATTTCCCCTGGAGGCCCACGTGATTTCCCCTGGGGGCCCACGTGATTTCCCCTGGGGCCCACGTGATTTCACCTGGGGGCCCACAAGATTGCCCCACCTGGCCCACGTGATTTCCCCTGGGGGCCCACGTGATTTCCCCTGGGGGCCCACGTGATTTCCCCTGGGGGCCCACGTGATTTCCCCTGGTGGCCCCCGTGATTTCCCCTGGGGGCCCACGTGATTTCCCCTGGGGCCCCACGTGATTGCCCCACCTGGCCCACGTGATTTCCCCTGGAGGCCCACGTGATTTCCCCTGGGGGACCACGTGATTTCCCCTGGGGGCCCACGTGATTTCACCAGGGGGCCCACGTGATTGGCCCTGGGGGCCCACGTGATTTCCCCTGGGGGCCCACGTGATTTCCCCTGGGGGCCCACGTGATTTCCCCTGGGGGCCCACGTGATTTCCCCTGGGGGCCCACGTGATTGGCCCTGGGGGCCCACGTGATTTCCCCTGGGGGCCCACGTGATTTCCCCTGGGGGCCCACGTGATTTCCCCTGGGGGCCCACGTGATTTCCCCTGGGGGCCCACGTGATTTCCCCTGGGGGCCCACGTGATTGCCCCACCTGGCCCACGTGATTTCCCCTGGCGGCCCACGTGATTTGCCCTGGGGGCCCACGTGATTTCCTCTGGGGGCCCACGTGATTTCCCCTGGGGGCCCACGTGATTGCTCCACCTGGCCCACGTGATTGCCCCACCTGGCCCACGTGATTGCCCCACCTGGCCCACGTGATTTCCCCTGGGGGCCCACGTGATTTCCCCTGGGGGCCCACGTGATTTCCCCTGGGGGCCCACGTGATTTGCCCTGGGGGCCCTCGTGATTTCCCCTGGGGGCCCACGTGATTGCCCCACCTGGCCCACATGATTGCCCCACCTGGCCCACGTGATTTCCCCTGGGGGCCCACGTGATTTCCCCTGGGGGCACACGTGATTTCCCCTGGGGGCCCACGTGATTGCTCCACCTGGCCCACGTGATTGCCCCACCTGGCCCACGTGATTTCCCCTGGGGGCCCACGTGATTTCCCCTGGGGGCCCACGTGATTTCCCCTGGGGGCCCACGTGATTTCCCCTGGGGGCCCACGTGATTTCCCCTGGGACCCAACGTGATTTCCCCTGGGGGCCCACGTGATTTACCCTGGGCGCCGACGTGATTTCCCCTGGGGGCCCACGTGATTGCTCCACCTGGCCCACGTGATTGCCCCACCTGGCCCACGTGATAGCCCCACCTGGCCCACGTGATTTCCCCTGGGGGCCCACGTGATTTCCCCTGGGGGCCCACGTGATTTCCCCTGGGGGCCCACGTGATTTCCCCTGGGGGCCCACGTGATTTCCCCTGGGGGCCCACGTGATTTCCCCTGGGGGCCCACGTGATTTCCCCTGGGGGCCCACGTGATTTGCCCTGGGGGCCCTCGTGATTTCCCCTGGGGGCCCACGTGATTGCCCCACCTGGCCCACGTGATTGCCCCACCTGGCCCACGTGATTTCCCCTGGGGGCCCACGTGATTTCCCCTGGGGGCCCACGTGATTGCTCCACCTGGCCCACGTGATTGCCCCACCTGGCCCACGTGATTTCCCCTGGGGGCCCACGTGATTTCCCCTGGGGGCCCACGTGATTTCCCCTGGGGGCCCACGTGATTTCCCCTGGGGGCCCACGTGATTTCCCCTGGGGGCCCACGTGATTTCCCCTGGGGGCCCACGTGATTGCTCCACCTGGCCCACGTGATTGCCCCACCTGGCCCACGTGACTTCCCCTGGGGGCCCACGTGATTTCCCCTGTGGGCCCACGTGATTTCCCCTGGGGGCCCACGTGATTTCCCCTGGGGGCCCACGTGATTTCCCCTGGGGGCCCACGTGATTTCCCCTGGGGGCCCACGTGATTTCCCCTGGGCGCGGACGTGATTTCCCCTGGGGGCCCACGTGATTGCTCCACCTGGCCCACGTCATTGCCCCACCTGGCCCACGTGATTTCCCCTGGGGGCCCACGTGATATCCCCTGGGGGCCCACGTGATTTCCCCTGGGGGACCACGTGATTTCCCGTGGGGGCCGGCGTGATTTCCCCTGGGGGCCCACGTGATTTCAACTGGGGGCTCACGTGATTGCCCCACCTGGCCCACGTGATTTCCCCTGGGGGCCCACGTGATTTCCCCTGGGGGCCCACGTGATTTCCCCTGGGGGCCCACGTGATTTCCCCTGGGGGCCCACGTGATTGCTCCACCTGGCCCACGTGATTGCCCCACCTGGCCCACGTGATTGCCCCACCTGGCCCACGTGATTTCCCCTGGGGGCCCACGTGATTTCCCCTGGGGGCCCACGTGATTTCCCCTGGGGGCCCACGTGATTTCCCCTGGGGGCACACGTGATTTCCCCTGGGGGCCCACGTGATTGCTCCACCTGGCCCACGTGATTGCCCCACCTGGCCCACGTGATTGCCCCACCTGGCCCACGTGATTTCCCCTGGGGGCCCACGTGATTTCCCCTGGGGGCCCACGTGATTGCTCCACCTGGCCCACGTGATTGCCCCACCTGGCCCACGTGATTGCCCCACCTGGCCCACGTGATTTCCCCTGGGGGCCCACGTGATTTCCCCTGGGGGCCCACGTGATTTCCCCTGGGGGCCCACGTGATTTCCCCTGGGGGCCCACGTGATTTCCCCTGGGGGCCCACGTGATTTCCCCTGGGGGCCCACGTGATTTCCCCTGGGGGCCCACGTGATTTCACCTGGGGGCCCACGTGATTGCTCCACCTGGCCCACGTGATTGCCCCACCTTGCCCACGTGATTGCCCCACCTGGCCCACGTGATTTCCCCTGGGGGCCCACGTGATTTCCCCTGGGGGCCCACGTGATTTCCCCTGGGGGCCCACGTGATTTCCCCTGGGGGCCCACGTGATTTCCCCTGGGGGCCCACGTGATTTCCCCTGGGGGCCCACGTGATTTCCCCTGGCGGCCCACGTGATTTGCCCTGGGGGCCCACGTGATTTCCCCTGGGGGCCCACGTGATTTCCCCTGGGGGCCCACGTGATTGCTCCACCTGGCCCACGTGATTGCCCCACCTGGCCCACGTGATTGCCCCACCTGGCCCACGTGATTTCCCCTGGGGGCCCACGTGATTTCCCCTGGGGGCCCACGTGATTTCCCCTGGGGGCCCACGTGATTTCCCCTGGGGGCCCACGTGATTTGCCCTGGGGGCCCTCGTGATTTCCCCTGGGGGCCCACGTGATTGCCCCACCTGGCCCTCGTGATTGCCCGACCTGGCCCACGTGATTTCCCCTGGGGGCCCACGTGATTTCCCCTGGGGGCCCACGTGATTTCCCCTGGGGGCCCACGTGATTGCTCCACCTGGCCCACGTGATTGCCCCACCTGGCCCACGTGATTGCCCCACCTGGCCCACATGATTTCCCCTGGGGGCCCACGTGATTTCCCCTGGGGGCCCACGTGATTTCCCCTGGGGGCCCACGTGATTTCCCCTGGGGGCCCACTTGATTTGCCCTGGGGGCCCTCGTGATTTCCCCTGGGGGCCCACGTGATTGCCCCACCTGGCCCACGTGATTGCCCCACCTGGCCTACGTGACTTCCCCTGGGGGCCCACGTGATTTCCCCTGTGGGCCCACATGATTTCCCCTGGGGGCCCACGTGATTTCCCCTGGGGGCCCACGTGATTTCCCCTGGGGGCCCACGTGATTTCCCCTGGGGGCCCACGTGATTTCCCCTGGGGGCCCACGTGATTTCCCCTGGGGCCCCACGTGATTGCCCCACCTGGCCCACGTGATTTCCCCTGGGGGCCCACGTGATTTCCCCTGGGGGCCCACGTGATTTCCCCTGGGGGCCCACGTGATTTCCCCTGGGGGCCCACGTGATTGCTCCACCTGGCCCACGTGATTGCCCCACCTGGCCCACGTGATTTCCCCTGGGGGCCCACGTGATTTCCCCTGGGGGCCCACGTGATTTCCCCTGGGGGCCCACGTGATTTCCCCTGGGGGCCCACGTGATTTCCCCTGGGACCCCACGTGATTTCCCCTGGGGGCCCACGTGATTTACCCTGGGCGCCGACGTGATTTCCCCTGGGGGCCCACGTGATTGCTCCACCTGGCCCACGTGATTGCCCCACCTGGCCCACGTGATAGCCCCACCTGGCCCACGTGATTTCCCCTGGGGGCCCACGTGATTTCCCCTGGGGGCCCACGTGATTTCCCCTGGGGGCCCACGTGATTTCCCCTGGGGGCCCACGTGATTTCCCCTGGGGGCCCACGTGATTTCCCCTGGGGGCCCACGTGATTTGCACTGGGGGCCCTCGTGATTTCCCCTGGGGGCCCACGTGATTGCCCCACCTGGCCCACGTGATTGCCCCACCTGGCCCACGTGATTTCCCCTGGGGGCCCACGTGATTTCCCCTGGGGGCCCACGTGATTGCTCCACCTGGCCCACGTGATTGCCCCACCTGGCCCACGTGATTTCCCCTGGGGGCCCACGTGATTTCCCCTGGGGGCCCACGTGATATCCCCTGGGGGCCCACGTGATTTCCCCTGGGGGCCCACGTGATTTCCCCTGGGGGCCCACGTGATTTCCCCTGGGGGCCCACGTGATTGCTCCACCTGGCCCACGTGATTGCCCCACCTGGCCCACGTGACTTCCCCTGGGGGCCCACGTGATTTCCCCTGTGGGCCCACATGATTTCCCCTGGGGGCCCACGTGATTTCCCCTGGGGGCCCACGTGATTTCCCCTGGGGGCCCACGTGATTTCCCCTGGGGGCCCACGTGATTTCCCCTGGGCGCGGACGTGATTTCCCCTGGGGGCCCACGTGATTGCTCCACCTGGCCCACGTCATTGCCCCACCTGGCCCACGTGATTTCCCCTGGGGGCCCACGTGATATCCCCTGGGGGCCCACGTGATTTCCCCTGGGGGACCACGTGATTTCCCGTGGGGGCCCACGTGATTTCCCCTGGGGGCCCACGTGATTTCAACTGGGGGCTCACGTGATTGCCCCACCTGGCCCACGTGATTTCCCCTGGGGGCCCACGTGATTTCCCCTGGGGGCCCACGTGATTTCCCCTGGGGGCCCACGTGATTTCCCCTGGGGGCCCACGTGATTGCTCCACCTGGCCCACGTGATTGCCCCACCTGGCCCACGTGATTGCCACACTTGGCCCACGTGATTTCCCCTGGGGGCCCACGTGATTTCCCCTGGGGGCCCACGTGATTTCCCCTTGGGGGCCCACGTGATTTCCCCTGGGGGCCCACGTGATTTGCCCTGGGGGCCCTCGTGATTTCCCCTGGGGGCCCACGTGATTGCCCCACCTGGCCCACGTGATTGCCCCACCTGGCCCACGTGATTTCCCCTTGGGGCCCATGTGATTTCCCCTGGGGGCCCACGTGATTTCCCCTTGGGGCCCACGTGATTTCCTCTGGGGGCCCACGTGATTGCCCCACCTGGCCCACATGATTTCCCCTGGGGGCCCACGTGATTTCCCCTGGGGGCCCACGTGATTTCCCCTGGGGGCCCAAGTGATTTCCCCTGGGGGCCCACGTGATTTCCCCTGGGGGCCCACGTGATTTCCCCTGGGGGCCCACGTTATTTCCCCTGGGAGCCCACGTGATTTCCCCTGGGGCCCCACGTGATTGCCCGACCTGACCCACGTGATTTCTCCTGGAGGCCCACGTGATTTCCCCTGGGGGACCACGTGATTTCCCGTGGGGGCCCACGTGATTTCCCCTGGGGGCCCACGTGATTTCACCTGGGGGCTCACGTGATTGCCCCACCAGGCCCACGTGATTTCCCCTGGGGGCCCACGTGATATCCCCTGGGGGCCCACGTGATTTCCCCTGGGGGCCCACGTTATTTCCCCTGGGGGCCCACGTGATTTCCCCAGGGGGCCCACGTGATTTCCCCTGGCGGCCCACTTGATTTGCCCTGGGGGCCCACGTGATTGCTCCACCTGGCCCACGTGATTGCCCCACCTGGCCCACGTGATTGCCCCACCTGGCCCACGTGATTTCCCCTGGGGGCCCACGTGATTTCCCCTGGGGGCCCACATGATTTCCCCTGGGGGCCCACGTGATTTCCCCTGGGGGCCCACGTGATTTCCCCTGGGGGCCCACGTGATTTCCCCTGGGGGCCCACGTGATTTGCCCTGGGGGCCCTCGTGATTTCCCCTGGGGACCCACGTGATTGCCCCACCTGGCCCACGTGATTGCCCCACCTGGCCCACGTGATTTCCCCTGGGGGCCCACGTGATTTCCCCTGGGGGCCCACGTGATTTCCCCTGGGGGCCCACGTGATTGCTCCACCTGGCCCACGTGATTGCCCCACCTGGCCCACGTGATTGCCCCACCTGGCCCACGTGATTTCCCCTGGGGGCCCACGTGATTTCCCCTGGGGGCCCACGTGATTTCCCCTGGGGGCCCACGTGATTTCCCCTGGGGGCCCACGTGATTTCCCCTGGGGGCCCACGTGATTTCCCCTGGGGCCCACGTGATTTCCCCTGGGGGCCCACGTGATTGCTCCACCTGGCCCACGTGATTGCCCCACCTGGCCCACATGATTTCCCCTGGGGGCCCACGTGATTTCCTCTGGGGGCCCACGTGATTTCCCCTGGGGGCCCACGTGATTTCCCCTGGGGGCCCACGTGATTTCCCCTGGGGGCCCACGTGATTTCCCCTGGGGCCCACGTGATTTCCCCTGGGGGCCCACGTGATTGCTCCACCTGGCCCACGTGATTGCCCCACCTGGCCCACATGATTTCCCCTGGGGGCCCACGTGATTTCCCCTGGGGGCCCACGTGATTTCCCCTGGGGCCCACGTGATTTCCTCTGGGGGCCCACGTGATTTCCCCTGGGGGCCCACGTGATTTCCCCTGGGGGCCCACGAGATTTCCTCTGGGGGCCCACGTGATTTCCCCTGGGGGCCCACGTGATTTCCCCTGGGGGCCCACGTGATTTCCCCTGGGGGCCCACGTGATTTCCCCTGGGGGCCCACGTGATTTCCCCTGGGGGCCCACGTGATTTCCCCTGGGGCCCACGTGATTTCCCCTGGGGGCCCACGTGATTGCTCCACCTGGCCCACGTGATTGCCCCACCTGGCCCACATGATTTCCCCTGGGGGCCCACGTGATTTCCCCTGGGGGCCCACGTGATTTCCCCTGGGGCCCCACGTGATTGCCCCACCTGGCCCACGTGATTTCCCCTGGAGTCCCACGTGATTTCCCCTGGGGGACCACGTGATTTCCCCTGGGGGACCACGTGATTTCCCCTGGGGGCCCACGTGATTTCCCCTGGGGGCCCACGTGATTGCCCCACCTGGCCCACGTGATTGCCCCACCTGGCCCACGTGATTTCCCCTGGGGGCCCACGTGATTTCCCCTGGGGCCCACGTGATTTCACCTGGGGGCCCACAAGATTGCCCCACCTGGCCCACGTGTTTTTCCCTGGGGGCCCACGTGATTTCCCCTGGGGGCCCACGTGATTTCCCCTGGGGGCCCACGTGATTTCCCCTGGTGGCCCCCGTGATTTCCCCTGGGGGCCCACGTGATTTCCCCTGGGGCCCCACGTGATTGCCCCACCTGGCCCACGTGATTTCCCCTGGAGGCCCACGTGATTTCCCCTGGGGGACCACGTGATTTCCCGTGGGAGCCCACGTGATTTCCCCTGGGGGCCCACGTGATTTCCCCTGGGGGCCCACGTGATTTCCCCTGGGGGCCCACGTGATTTCCCCTGGCGGCCCACGTGATTTGCCCTGGGGGCCCACGTGATTTCCCCTGGGGGCCCACGTGATTTCCCCTGGGGGCCCACGTGATTTCACCTGGGGGCCCACGTGATTGCTCCACCTGGCCCACGTGATTGCCCCACCTGGCCCACGTGATTGCCCCACCTGGCCCACGTGATTTCCCCAGGGGGCCCACATGTTTTCCCCTGGGGGCCCACGTGATTTCCCCTGGGGCCCCACGTGATTGCCCCACCTGGCCCACGTGATTGCCCCACCTGGCCCACGTGATTTCCCCTGGGGGCCCACGTGATTTCCCCTGGGGGCCCACGTGATTTCCCCTGGGGGCCCACGTGATTTCCCCTGGGGGCCCACGTGATTTCCCCTGGGGGCCCACGTGATTGCTCCACCTGGCCCACGTGATTGCCCCACCTGGCCCACGTGATTTCCCCTGGGGGCCCACGTGATTTCCCCTGGGGGCCCACGTGATTTCCCCTGGGGGCCCACGTGATTTCCCCTGGGGGCCCACGTGATTTCCCCTGGGGGCCCACGTGATTGCTCCACCTGGCCCACGTGATTGCCCCACCTGGCCCACGTGATTTCCCCTGGGGGCCCACGTGATTTCCCCTGGGGGCCCACGTGATTTCCCCTGGGGGCCCACGTGATTTCCCCTGGGGGCCCACGTGATTTCCCCTGGGGGCCCACGTGATTTCCCCTGGGGGCCCACGTGATTTCCCCTGGGGGCCCACGTGATTGCTCCACCTGGCCCACGTGATTGCCCCACCTGGCCCACGTGATTTCCCCTGGGGGCCCACGTGATTTCCCCTGGGGGCCCACGTGATTTCCCCTGGGGGCCCACGTGATTTCCCCTGGGGGCCCACGTGATTTCCCCTGGGGGCCCACGTGATTTCCCCTGGGGCCCCACGTGATTTCCCTGGGGGCCCACGTGATTTACCCTGGGCGCCGACGTGATTTCCCCTGGGGGCCCACGTGATTGCTCCACCTGGCCCACGTGATTGCCCCACCTGACCCACGTGATTTCCCCTGGGCGCCCACATGATTTCCCCTGGAGGCCCACGTGATTTCCCCTGGGGGCCCACGTGATTTCCCCTGGGGGCCCACGTGATTTCCCCTGGGGGCCCACGTGATTTCCCCTGGGGGCCCACGTGATTGCTCCACCTGGCCCACGTGATTGCCCCACCTGGCCCACGTGATTTCCCCTGGGGGCCCACGTGATTTCCCCTGGGGGCCCACGTGATTTCCCCTGGGGGCCCACGTGATTTCCCCTGGGGGCCCACGTGATTTCCCCTGGGGGCCCACGTGATTTCCCCTGGGGCCCCACGTGATTTCCCCTGGGGGCCCACGTGATTTACCCTGGGCGCCGACGTGATTTCCCCTGGGGGCCCACGTGATTGCTCCACCTGGCCCACGTGATTGCCCCACCTGACCCACGTGATTTCCCCTGGGCGCCCACATGATTTCCCCTGGAGGCCCACGTGATTTCCCCTGGGGGCCCACGTGATTTCCCCTGGGGGCCCACGTGATTTGCCCTGGGGGCCCACGTGATTTCCCCTGGGGGCCCACGTGATTTCCCCTGGGGGCCCACGTGATTTCCCCTGGGGGCCCACGTGATTTCCCCTGGGGGCCCACGTGATTTCCCCTGGGGCCCACGTGATTTCCCTGGGGGCCCACGTGATTGCCCCACCTGGCCCACGTGATTTTTCCCTGGGGGCCCACGTGATTTCCCCTGGGGGCCCACGTGATTTCCCCTGGGGGCCCACGTGATTTCCCCTGGTGGCCCACGTGATTTCCCCTGGGGGCCCACGTGATTTCCCCTGGGGCCCCACGTGATTGCCCCACCTGGCCCACGTGATTTCCCCTGGAGGCCCACGTGATTTCCCCTGGGGGACCACGTGATTTCCCCTGGGAGCCCACGTGATTTCCCCTGGGGGCCCACGTGATTTCCCCTGGGGGCCCACGTGATTTCCCCTGGGGGCCCACGTGATTTCCCCTGGCGGCCCACGTGATTTGCCCTGGGGGCCCACGTGATTTCCCCTGGGGGCCCACGTGATTTCCCCTGGGGGCCCACGTGATTTCACCTGGGGGCCCACGTGATTGCTCCACCTGGCCCACGTGATTGCCCCACCTGGCCCACGTGATTGCCCCACCTGGCCCACGTGATTTCCCCAGGGGGCCCACATGTTTTCCCCTGGGGGCCCACGTGATTTCCCCTGGGGGCCCACGTGATTTCCCCTGGGGGCCCACGTGATTTCCCCTGGGGGCCCACGTGATTTCCCCTGGGGGCCCACGTGATTGCCCCTGGGGGCCCACGTGATTTCCCCTGGGGGCCCACGTGATTTCCCCTGTGGGCCCACGTGATTTCCCCTGGTGGCCCACGTGATTTCCCCTGGGGGCCCACGTGATTTGCCCTGGGGGCCCTCGTGATTTCCCCTGGGGGCCCACGTGATTGCCCCACCTGGCCCACGTGATTGCCCAACCTGGCCCACGTGATTTCCCCTGGGGGCCCACGTGATTTCCCCTGGGGGCCCACGTGATTTGCCCTGGGGGCCCTCGTGATTTCCCCTGGGGCCCCACGTGATTGCCCCACCTGGCCCACGTGATTGCCCCACCTGGCCCACGTGATTTCCCCTGGGGGCCCACGTGATTTCCCCTGGGGGCCCACGTGATTTCCCCTGGGGGCCCACGTGATTTCCCCTGGGGGCCCACGTGATTTCCCCTGGGGGCCCACGTGATTTCCCCTGGGGGCCCACGTGATTGCTCCACCTGGCCCACGTGATTGCCCCACCTGGCCCACGTGATTTCCCCTGGGGGCCCACGTGATTTCCCCTGGGGGCCCACGTGATTTCCCCTGGGGGCCCACGTGATTTCCCCTGGGGGCCCACGTGATTTCCCCTGGGGGCCCACGTGATTTCCCCTGGGGCCCCACGTGATTTCCCCTGGGGGCCCACGTGATTTACCCTGGGGGCCCACGTGATTTCCCCTGGGGGCCCACGTGATTGCTCCACCTGGCCCACGTGATTGCCCCACCTGGCCCACGTGATTTCCCCTGGGCGGCCCACGTGATTTCCCCTGGGGGCCCACGTGATTTCCCCTGGGGGCCCACGTGATTTCCCCTGGGGGCCCACGTGATTTGCCCTGGGGGCCCACGTGATTTCCCCTGGGGGCCCACGTGATTTCCCCTGGGGGCCCACGTGATTTCCCCTGGGGGCCCACGTGATTTCCCCTGGGGGCCCACGTGATTTCCCCTGGGGCCCACGTGATTTCCCCTGGGGGCCCACGTGATTGCCCCACCTGGCCCACGTGTTTTTCCCTGGGGGCCCACGTGATTTCCCCTGGGGGCCCACGTGATTTCCCCTGGGGGCCCACGTGATTTCCCCTGGTGGCCCCCGTGATTTCCCCTGGGGGCCCACGTGATTTCCCCTGGGGGCCCACGTGATTGCCCCACCTGGCCCACGTGATTTCCCCTGGAGGCCCACGTGATTTCCCCTGGGGGCCCACGTGATTTCCCGTGGGAGCCCACGTGATTTCCCCTGGGGGCCCACGTGATTTCCCCTGGGGGCCCACGTGATTTCCCCTGGGGGCCCACGTGATTTCCCCTGGCGGCCCACGTGATTTGCCCTGGGGGCCCACGTGATTTCCCCTGGGGGCCCACGTGATTTCCCCTGGGGGCCCACGTGATTTCACCTGGGGGCCCACGTGATTGCTCCACCTGGCCCACGTGATTGCCCCACCTGGCCCACGTGATTGCCCCACCTGGCCCACGTGATTTCCCCAGGGGGCCCACATGTTTTCCCCTGGGGGCCCACGTGATTTCCCCTGGGGGCCCACGTGATTTCCCCTGGGGGCCCACGTGATTTCCCCTGGGGGCCCACGTGATTTCCCCTGGGGGCCCACGTGATTGCCCCTGGGGGCCCACGTGATTTCCCCTGGGGGCCCACGTGATTTCCCCTGTGGGCCCACGTGATTTCCCCTGGTGGCCCACGTGATTTCCCCTGGGGGCCCACGTGATTTGCCCTGGGGGCCCTCGTGATTTCCCCTGGGGGCCCACGTGATTGCCCCACCTGGCCCACGTGATTGCCCAACCTGGCCCACGTGATTTCCCCTGGGGGCCCACGTGATTTCCCCTGGGGGCCCACGTGATTGCTCCACCTGGCCCACGTGATTGCCCCACCTGGCCCACGTGATTGCCCCACCTGGCCCACGTGATTTCCCCTGGGGGCCCACGTGATTTCCCCTGGGGGCCCACGTGATTTCCCCTGGGGGCCCACGTGATTTCCCCTGGGGGCCCACGTGATTTCCCCTGGGGGCCCACGTGATTTCCCCTGGGGCCCACGTGATTTCACCTGGGGGCCCACAAGATTGCCCCACCTGGCCCACGTGATTTCCCCTGGGGGCCCACGTGATTTCCCCTGGGGGCCCACGTGATTTCCCCTGGGGGCCCACGTGATTTCCCCTGGTGGCCCCCGTGATTTCCCCTGGGGGCCCACGTGATTTCACCTGGGGCCCCACGTGATTGCCCCACCTGGCCCACGTGATTTCCCCTGGAGGCCCACGTGATTTCCCCTGGGGGACCACGTGATTTCCCCTGGGGGCCCACGTGATTTCCCCTGGTGGCCCCCGTGATTTCCCCTGGGGGCCCACGTGATTTCCCCTGGGGCCCACGTGATTTCACCTGGGGGCCCACAAGATTGCCCCACCTGGCCCACGTGATTTCCCCTGGGGGCCCACGTGATTTCCCCTGGGGGCCCACGTGATTTCCCCTGGTGGCCCCCGTGATTTCCCCTGGGGGCCCACGTGATTTCCCCTGGGGCCCCACGTGATTGCCCCACCTGGCCCACGTGATTGCCCCACCTGGCCCACGTGATTTCCCCTGGGGGCCCACGTGATTTCCCCTGGGGGCCCACGTGATTTCCCCTGGGGGCCCACGTGATTTCCCCTGGGGGCCCACGTGATTTCCCCTGGGGGCCCACGTGATTTCCCCTGGGGGCCCACGTGATTGCTCCACCTGGCCCACGTGATTGCCCCACCTGGCCCACGTGATTTCCCCTGGGGGCCCACGTGATTTCCCCTGGGGGCCCACGTGATTTCCCCTGGGGGCCCACGTGATTTCCCCTGGGGGCCCACGTGATTTCCCCTGGGGGCCCACGTGATTTCCCCTGGGGCCCCACGTGATTTCCCCTGGGGGCCCACGTGATTTACCCTGGGCGCCGACGTGATTTCCCCTGGGGGCCCACGTGATTGCTCCACCTGGCCCACGTGATTGCCCCACCTGACCCACGTGATTTCCCCTGGGCGCCCACATGATTTCCCCTGGAGGCCCACGTGATTTCCCCTGGGGGCCCACGTGATTTCCCCTGGGGGCCCACGTGATTTGCCCTGGGGGCCCACGTGATTTCCCCTGGGGGCCCACGTGATTTCCCCTGGGGGCCCACGTGATTTCCCCTGGGGGCCCACGTGATTTCCCCTGGGGGCCCACGTGATTTCCCCTGGGGGCCCACGTGATTTCCCCTGGGGGCCCACGTGATTGCTCCACCTGGCCCACGTGATTGCCCCACCTGGCCCACATGATTTCCCCTGGGGGCCCACGTGATTTCCCCTGGGGGCCCACGTGATTTCCCCTGGGGGCCCACGTGATTTCCCCTGTGGGCCCACGTGATTTCCCCTGGGGGCCCACGTGATTTCCCCTGGGGCCCACGTGATTTCACCTGGGGGCCCACAAGATTGCCCCACCTGGCCCACGTGTTTTTCCCTGGGGGCCCACGTGATTTCCCCTGGGGGCCCACGTGATTTCCCCTGGGGGCCCACGTGATTTCCCCTGGTGGCCCCCGTGATTTCCCCTGGGGGCCCACGTGATTTCCCCTGGGGCCCCACGTGATTGCCCCACCTGGCCCACGTGATTTCCCCTGGAGGCCCACGTGATTTCCCCTGGGGGACCACGTGATTTCCCGTGGGGGCCCACGTGATTTCCCCTGGGGGCCCACGTGATTTCCCCTGGGGGCCCACGTGATTTCCCCTGGGGGCCCACGTGATTTCCCCTGGCGGCCCACGTGATTTGCCCTGGGGGCCCACGTGATTTCCCCTGGGGGCCCACGTGATTTCCCCTGGGGGCCCACGTGATTTCACCTGGGGGCCCACGTGATTGCTCCACCTGGCCCACGTGATTGCCCCACCTGGCCCACGTGATTGCCCCACCTGGCCCACGTGATTTCCCCAGGGGGCCCACATGTTTTCCCCTGGGGGCCCACGTGATTTCCCCTGGGGGCCCACGTGATTTCCCCTGGGGGCCCACGTGATTTCCCCTGGGGGCCCACGTGATTTCACCTGGGGGCCCACGTGATTGCCCCTGGGGGCCCACGTGATTTCCCCTGGGGGCCCACGTGATTTCCCCTGTGGGCCCACGTGATTTCCCCTGGTGGCCCACGTGATTTCCCCTGGGGGCCCACGTGATTTGCCCTGGGGGCCCTCGTGATTTCCCCTGGGGGCCCACGTGATTGCCCCACCTGGCCCACGTGATTGCCCAACCTGGCCCACGTGATTTCCCCTGGGGGCCCACGTGATTTCCCCTGGGGGCCCACGTGATTGCTCCACCTGGTCCACGTGATTGCTCCACCTGGCCCACGTGATTGCCCCACCTGGCCCACGTGATTTCCCCTGGGGGCCCACGTGATTTCCCCTGGGGGCCCACGTGATTTCCCCTGGGGGCCCACGTGATTTCCCCTGGGGGCCCACGTGATTTCCCCTGGGGGCCCACGTGATTTCCCCTGGGGCCCACGTGATTTCACCTGGGGGCCCACAAGATTGCCCCACCTGGCCCACGTGATTTCCCCTGGGGGCCCACGTGATTTCCCCTGGGGGCCCACGTGATTTCCCCTGGGGGCCCACGTGATTTCCCCTGGTGGCCCCCGTGATTTCCCCTGGGGGCCCACGTGATTTCACCTGGGGCCCCACGTGATTGCCCCACCTGGCCCACGTGATTTCCCCTGGAGGCCCACGTGATTTCCCCTGGGGGACCACGTGATTTCCCCTGGGGGCCCACGTGATTTCCCCTGGTGGCCCCCGTGATTTCCCCTGGGGGCCCACGTGATTTCCCCTGGGGCCCCACGTGATTGCCCCACCTGGCCCACGTGATTTCCCCTGGAGGCCCACGTGATTTCCCCTGGGGGCCCACGTGATTTCCCCTGGGGCCCACGTGATTTCACCTGGGGGCCCACAAGATTGCCCCACCTGGCCCACGTGATTTCCCCTGGGGGCCCACGTGATTTCCCCTGGGGGCCCACGTGATTTCCCCTGGTGGCCCCCGTGATTTCCCCTGGGGGCCCACGTGATTTCCCCTGGGGCCCCACGTGATTGCCCCACCTGGCCCACGTAATTTCCCCTGGAGGCCCACGTGATTTCCCCTGGGGGACCACGTGATTTCCCCTGGGGGCCCACGTGATTTCACCAGGGGGCCCACGTGATTGGCCCTGGGGGCCCACGTGATTTCCCCTGGGGGCCCACGTGATTTCCCCTGGGGGCCCACGTGATTTCCCCTGGGGGCCCACGTGATTTCCCCTGGGGGCCCACGTGATTTCCCCTGGGGGCCCACGTGATTTCCCCTGGGGGCCCACGTGATTTCCCCTGGGGGCCCACGTGATTTCCCCTGGGGGCCCACGTGATTTCCCCTGGGGGCCCACGTGATTTCCCCTGGGGGCCCACGTGATTTCCCCTGGCGGCCCACGTGATTTGCCCTGGGGGCCCACGTGATTTCCTCTGGGGGCCCACGTGATTTCCCCTGGGGGCCCACGTGATTGCTCCACCTGGCCCACGTGATTGCCCCACCTGGCCCACGTGATTGCCCCACCTGGCCCACGTGATTTCCCCTGGGGGCCCACATGATTTCCCCTGGGGGCCCACGTGATTTCCCCTGGGGGCCCACGTGATTTCCCCTGGGGGCCCACGTGATTTGCCCTGGGGGCCCTCGTGATTTCCCCTGGGGGCCCACGTGATTGCCCCACCTGGCCCACATGATTGCCCCACCTGGCCCACGTGATTTCCCCTGGGGGCCCACGTGATTTCCCCTGGGGGCCCACGTGATTTCCCCTGGGGGCCCACGTGATTGCTCCACCTGGCCCACGTGATTGCCCCACCTGGCCCACGTGATTTCCCCTGGGGGCCCACGTGATTTCCCCTGGGGGCCCACGTGATTTCCCCTGGGGGCCCACGTGATTTCCCCTGGGGGCCCACGTGATTTCCCCTGGGACCCCACGTGATTTCCCCTGGGGGCCCACGTGATTTACCCTGGGCGCCGACGTGATTTCCCCTGGGGGCCCACGTGATTGCTCCACCTGGCCCACGTGATTGCCCCACCTGGCCCACGTGATAGCCCCACCTGGCCCACGTGATTTCCCCTGGGGGCCCACGTGATTTCCCCTGGGGGCCCACGTGATTTCCCCTGGGGGCCCACGTGATTTCCCCTGGGGGCCCACGTGATTTCCCCTGGGGGCCCACGTGATTTCCCCGGGGGGCCAACGTGATTTCCCCTGGGGGTCCACGTGATTTGCCCTGGGGGCCCTCGTGATTTCCCCTGGGGGCCCACGTGATTGCCCCACCTGGCCCACGTGATTGCCCCACCTGGCCCACGTGATTTCCCCTGGGGGCCCACGTGATTTCCCCTGGGGGCCCACGTGATTGCTCCACCTGGCCCACGTGATTGCCCCACCTGGCCCACGTGATTTCCCCTGGGGGCCCACGTGATTTCCCCTGGGGGCCCACGTGATTTCCCCTGGGGGCCCACGTGATTTCCCCTGGGGGCCCACGTGATTTCCCCTGGGGGCCCACGTGATTTCCCCTGGGGGCCCACGTGATTGCTCCACCTGGCCCACGTGATTGCCCCACCTGGCCCACGTGACTTCCCCTGGGGGCCCACGTGATTTCCCCTGTGGGCCCACGTGATTTCCCCTGGGGGCCCACGTGATTTCCCCTGGGGGCCCACGTGATTTCCCCTGGGGGCCCACGTGATTTCCCCTGGGGGCCCACGTGATTTCCCCTGGGCGCGGACGTGATTTCCCCTGGGGGCCCACGTGATTGCTCCACCTGGCCCACGTCATTGCCCCACCTGGCCCACGTGATTTCCCCTGGGGGCCCACGTGATATCCCCTGGGGGCCCACGTGATTTCCCTTGGGGGACCACGTGATTTCCCGTGGGGGCCCACGTGATTTCCCCTGGGGGCCCACGTGATTTCAACTGGGGGCTCACGTGATTGCCCCACCTGGCCCACGTGATTTCCCCTGGGGGCCCACGTGATTTCCCCTGGGGGCCCACGTGATTTCCCCTGGGGGCCCACGTGATTTCCCCTGGGGGCCCACGTGATTGCTCCACCTGGCCCACGTGATTGCCCCACCTGGCCCACGTGATTTCCCCTGGGGGCCCACGTGATTTCCCCTGGGGGCCCACGTGATTTCCCCTGGGGGCCCACGTGATTTCCCCTGGGGGCCCACGTGATTGCTCCACCTGGCCCACGTGATTGCCCCACCTGGCCCACGTGATTGCCCCACCTGGCCCACGTGATTTCCCCTGGGGGCCCACGTGATTTCCCCTGGGGGCCCACGTGATTTCCCCTTGGGGGCCCACGTGATTTCCCCTGGGGGCCCACGTGATTTGCCCTGGGGGCCCTCGTGATTTCCCCTGGGGGCCCACGTGATTGCCCCACCTGGCCCACGTGATTGCCCCACCTGGCCCACGTGATTTCCCCTTGGGGCCCACGTGATTTCCCCTGGGGGCCCACGTGATTTCCCCTTGGGGCCCACGTGATTTCCTCTGGGGGCCCACGTGATTGCTCCACCTGGCCCACGTGATTGCCCCACCTGGCCCACGTGATTGCCCCACCTGGCCCACGTGATTTCCCCTGGGGGCCCACGTGATTTCCCCTGGGGGCCCACGTGATTTCCCCTGGGGGCCCACGTGATTTACCCTGGGGGCCCACGTGATTTCCCCTGGGGGCCCAAGTGATTTCCCCTGGGGGCCCACGTGATTTCCATGGGGGCCCACGTGATTTCCCCTGGCGGCCCACGTGATTTCCCCTGGGGGCCCACGTGATTTCCCCTGGGGGCCCACGTGATTTCCCGAGGGGCCCACGTGATTGCTCCACCTGGCCCACGTTATTGCCCCACCTGGCCCACGTGATTGCCCCACCTGGCCCACGTGATTTCCCCTGGGGGCCCACGTGATTTCCCCTGGGGGCCCACGTGATTTCCCCTGGGGGCCCACGTGATTTCCCCTGGGGGCCCACGTGATTTGCCCTGGGGGCCCTCGTGATTTCCCCTGGGGGCCCACGTGATTGCCCCACCTGGCCCACGTGATTGCC
The DNA here is from genome assembly GCA_963981305.1 of Rupicapra rupicapra. Taxonomy (NCBI): domain Eukaryota; kingdom Metazoa; phylum Chordata; class Mammalia; order Artiodactyla; family Bovidae; genus Rupicapra; species Rupicapra rupicapra. The sequence continues at coordinate 118,762 of CAXCFB010000033.1, read as the reverse complement.
CCACCTGGCCCACGTGATTTCCCCTGGGGGCCCACGTGATTTCCCCTGGGGGCCCACGTGATTGCTCCACCTGGCCCACGTGATTGCCCCACCTGGCCCACGTGATTTCCCCTGGGGGCCCACGTGATTTCCCCTGGGGGCCCACGTGATTTCCCCTGGGGGCCCACGTGATTTCCCCTGGGGGACCACGTGATTTCCCCTGGGGGCCCACGTGATTTCCCCTGGGGGCCCACGTGATTTCCCCTTGGGGGCCCACGTGATTTACCCTGGGGGCCCACGTGATTTCCCCTGGGGGCCCACGTGATTTCCCCTGGGGGCCCACGTGATTGCTCCACCTGGCCCACGTGATTGCCCCACCTGGCCCACGTGATTGCCCCACCTGGCCCACGTGATTTCCCCTGGGGGCCCACGTGATTTCCCCTGGGGGCCCACGTGATTTCCCCTGGGGGCCCACGTGATTTCCCCTTGGGGGCCCACGTGATTTACCCTGGGGGCCCACGTGATTTCCCCTGGGGGCCCACGTGATTTCCCCTGGGGGCCCACGTGATTTCCCCTGGGGGCCCACGTGATTTCCCCTGGCGGCCCACGTGATTTGCCCTGGGGGCCCACGTGATTTCCCCTGGGGGCCCACGTGATTTCCCCTGGGGGCCCACGTGATTGCTCCACCTGGCCCACGTGATTGCCCCACCTGGCCCACGTGATTGCCCCACCTGGCCCACGTGATTTCCCCTGGGGGCCCACGTGATTTCCCCTGGGGGCCCACGTGATTTCCCCTGGGGGCCCACGTGATTTGCCCTGGGGGCCCTCGTGATTTCCCCTGGGGGCCCACATGATTGCCCCACCTGGCCCACGTGATTGCCCCACCTGGCCCACGTGATTTCCCCTGGGGGCCCACGTGATTTCCCCTGGGGGCCCACGTGATTTCCCCTGGGGGCCCACGTGATTGCTCCACCTGGCCCACGTGATTGCCCCACCAGGCCCACGTGATTGCCCCACCTGGCCCACGTGATTTCCCCTGGGGGCCCACGTGATTTCCCCTGGGGGCCCACGTGATTTCCCCTGGGGGCCCACGTGATTTCCCCTGGGGGCCCACTTGATTTGCCCTGGGGGCCCTCGTGATTTCCCCTGGGGGCCCACGTGATTGCCCCACCTGGCCCACGTGATTGCCCCACCTGGCCCACGTGATTTCCCCTGGGGGCCCAGGTGATTTCCCCTGGGGGCCCACGTGATTTCCCCTGGGGGCCCACGTGATTGCTCCACCTGGCCCACGTGATTTCACCTGGGGGCCCACGTGATTGCTCCACCTGGCCCACGTGATTGCCCCACCTGGCCCACATGATTTCCCCTGGGGGACCACGTGATTTCCCCTGGGGGCCCAGGTGATTTCCCCTGGGGGCCCACGTGATTTCCCCTGGGGGCCCACGTGATTTCCCCTGGGGGCCCACGTGATTTCCCCTGGGGCCCACGTGATTTCACCTTGGGGCCCACAAGATTGCCCCACCTGGCCCACGTGATTTCCCCTGGGGGCCCACGTGATTTCCCCTGGGGGCCCACGTGATTTCCCCTGGGGGCCCACGTGATTTCCCCTGGGGGCCCACGTGATTTCCCCTGGGGGCCCACGTGATTTCCCCTGGGGCCCCACGTGATTGCCCCACCTGGCCCACGTGATTTCCCCTGGGGGCCCACGTGATTTCCCCTGGGGGCCCACGTGATTTCCCCTGGGGGCCCACGTGATTTCCCCTGGGGGCCCACGTGATTGCTCAACCTGGCCCACGTGATTGCCCCACCTGGCCCACGTGATTTCCCCTGGGGGCCCACGTGATTTCCCCTGGGGGCCCACGTGATTTCCCCTGGGGGCCCACGTGATTTCCCCTGGGGGCCCACGTGATTTCCCCTGGGACCCCACGTGATTTCCCCTGGGGGCCCACGTGATTTACCCTGGGCGCCGACGTGATTTCCCCTGGGGGCCCACGTGATTGCTCCACCTGGCCCACGTGATTGCCCCACCTGGCCCACGTGATAGCCCCACCTGGCCCACGTGATTTCCCCTGGGGGCCCACGTGATTTCCCCTGGGGGCCCACGTGATTTCCCCTGGGGGCCCACGTGATTTCCCCTGGGGGCCCACGTGATTTACCCTGGGGGCCCACGTGATTTCCCCTGGGGGCCCACGTGATTTCCCCTGGGGGCCCACGTGATTTGCCCTGGGGGCCCTCGTGATTTCCCCTGGGGACCCACGTGATTGCCCCACCTGGCCCACGTGATTGCCCCACCTGGCCCACGTGATTTCCCCTGGGGGCCCACGTGATTTCCCCTGGGGGCCCACGTGATTGCTCCACCTGGCCCACGTGATTGCCCCACCTGGCCCACGTGATTTCCCCTGGGGGCCCACGTGATTTCCCCTGGGGGCCCACGTGATTTCCCCTGGGGGCCCACGTGATTTCCCCTGGGGGCCCACGTGATTTCCCCTGGGGGCCCACGTGATTGCTCCACCTGGCCCACGTGATTGCCCCACCTGGCCCACGTGACTTCCCCTGGGGGCCCAGGTGATTTCCCCTGTGGGCCCACGTGATTTCCCCTGGGGGCCCACGTGATTTCCCCTGGGGGCCCACGTGATTTCCCCTGGGGGCCCACGTGATTTCCCCTGGGGGCCCACGTGATTTCCCCTGGGCGCGGACGTGATTTCCCCTGGGGGCCCACGTGATTGCTCCACCTGGCCCACGTCATTGCCCCACCTGGCCCACGTGATTTCCCCTGGGGGCCCACGTGATATCCCCTGGGGGCCCACGTGATTTCCCCTGGGGGACCACGTGATTTCCCGTGGGGGCCCACGTGATTTCCCCTGGGGGCCCACGTGATTTCAACTGGGGGCTCACGTGATTGCCCCACCTGGCCCACGTGATTTCCCCTGGGGGCCCACGTGATTTCCCCTGGGGGCCCACGTGATTTCCCCTGGGGGCCCACGTGATTTCCCCTGGGGCCCACGTGATTGCTCCACCTGGCCCACGTGATTGCCCCACCTGGCCCACGTGATTTCCCCTGGGGGCCCACGTGATTTCCCCTGGGGGCCCACGTGATTTCCCCTGGGGGCCCACGTGATTTCCCCTGGGGGCCCACGTGATTGCTCCACCTGGCCCACGTGATTGCCCCACCTGGCCCACGTGATTGCCCCACCTGGCCCACGTGATTTCCCCTGGGGGCCCACGTGATTTCCCCTGGGGGCCCACGTGATTTCCCCTTGGGGGCCCACGTGATTTCCCCTGGGGGCCCACGTGATTTGCCCTGGGGGCCCTCGTGATTTCCCCTGGGGGCCCACGTGATTGCCCCACCTGGCCCACGTGATTGCCCCACCTGGCCCACGTGATTTCCCCTTGGGGCCCACGTGATTTCCCCTGGGGGCCCACGTGATTTCCCCTTGGGGCCCACGTGATTTCCTCTGGGGGCCCACGTGATTGCTCCACCTGGCCCACGTGATTGCCCCACCTGGCCCACGTGTTTGCCCCACCTGGCCCACGTGATTTCCCCTGGGGGCCCACGTGATTTCCCCTGGGGGCCCACGTGATTTCCCCTGGGGGCCCACGTGATTTCCCCTGGGGGCCCACGTGATTTACCCTGGGGGCCCACGTGATTTCCCCTGGGGGCCCAAGTGATTTCCCCTGGGGGCCCACGTGATTTCCACTGGGGGCCCACGTGATTTCCCCTGGCGGCCCACGTGATTTCCCCTGGGGGCCCACGTGATTTCCCCTGGGGGCCCACGTGATTTCCCCTGGGGGCCCACGTGATTGCTCCACCTGGCCCACGTGATTGCCCCACCTGGCCCACGTGATTGCCCCACCTGGCCCACGTGATTTCCCCTGGGGGCCCACGTGATTTCCCCTGGGGGCCCACGTGATTTCCCCTGGGGGCCCACGTGATTTCCCCTGGGGGCCCACGTGATTTGCCCTGGGGGCCCTCGTGATTTCCCCTGGGGGCCCACGTGATTGCCCCACCTGGCCCACGTGATTGCCCCAACTGGCCCACGTGATTTCCCCTGGGGGCCCACGTGATTTCCCCTGGGGGCCCACGTGATTGCTCCACCTGGCCCACGTGATTGCCCCACCTGGCCCACGTGATTGCCCCACCTGGCCCACGTGATTTCCCCTGGGGGCCCACGTGATTTCCCCTGGGGGCCCACGTGATTTCCCCTGGGGGCCCACGTGATTTCCCCTGGGGGCCCACGTGATTTCCCCTGGGGGCCCACGTGATTTCCCCTGGGGGCCCACGTGATTTCCCCTGGGGGCCCACGTGATTTCACCTGGGGGCCCACGTGATTGCTCCACCTGGCCCACGTGATTGCCCCACCTGGCCCACGTGATTGCCCCACCTGGCCCACGTGATTTCCCCTGGGGGCCCACGTGATTTCCCCTGGGGGCCCACGTGATTTCCCCTGGGGGCCCACGTGATTTCCCCTGGGGGCCCACGTGATTTCCCCTGGGGGCCCACGTGATTTCCCCTGGGGGCCCACGTGATTTCCCCTGGGGGCCCACGTGATTTCCCCTGGGGGCCCACGTGATTTCCCCTGGCGGCCCACGTGATTTGCCCTGGGGGCCCACGTGATTTCCCCTGGGGGCCCACGTGATTTCCCCTGGGGGCCCACGTGATTGCTCCACCTGGCCCACGTGATTGCCCCACCTGGCCCACGTGATTGCCCCACCTGGCCCACGTGATTTCCCCTGGGGGCCCACGTGATTTCCCCTGGGGGCCCACGTGATTTCCCCTGGGGGCCCACGTGATTTCCCCTGGGGGCCCACGTGATTTGCCCTGGGGGCCCTCGTGATTTCCCCTGGGGGCCCACGTGATTGCCCCACCTGGCCCACGTGATTGCCCCACCTGGCCCACGTGATTTCCCCTGGGGGCCCACGTGATTTCCCCTGGGGGCCCACGTGATTTCCCCTGGGGGCCCACGTGATTGCTCCACCTGGCCCACGTGATTGCCCCACCTGGCCCACGTGATTGCCCCACCTGGCCCACGTGATTTCCCCTGGGGGCCCACGTGATTTCCCCTGGGGGCCCACGTGATTTCCCCTGGGGGCCCACGTGATTTCCCCTGGGGGCCCACTTGATTTGCCCTGGGGGCCCTCGTGATTTCCCCTGGGGGCCCACGTGATTGCCCCACCTGGCCCACGTGATTGCCCCACCTGGCCCACGTGATTTCCCCTGGGGGCCCAGGTGATTTCCCCTGGGGGCCCAGGTGATTTCCCCTGGGGGCCCACGTGATTTCCCCTGGGGCCCACGTGATTTCACCTGGGGGCCCACAAGATTGCCCCACCTGGCCCACGTGATTTCCCCTGGGGGCCCACGTGATTTCCCCTGGGGGCCCACGTGATTTCCCCTGGGGGCCCACGTGATTTCCCCTGGGGGCCCACGTGATTTCCCCTGGGGGCCCACGTGATTTCCCCTGGGGCCCCACGTGATTGCCCCACCTGGCCCACGTGATTTCCCCTGGGGGCCCACGTGATTTCCCCTGGGGGCCCACGTGATTTCCCCTGGGGGCCCACGTGATTTCCCCTGGGGGCCCACGTGATTTCCCCTGGGGGCCCACGTGATTTCCCCTGGGGGCCCACGTGACTTCCCCTGGGGGCCCACGTGATTTCCCCTGGGTTGCCCACGTGATTTCACCTGGGGGCCCACGTGATTTCACCTGGGGGCCCACGTGATTGCTCCACCTGGCCCACGTGATTGCCCCACCTGGCCCACATGATTTCCCCTGGGGGCCCACGTGATTTCCCCTGGGGGCCCACGTGATTTCCCCTGGGAGCCCACGTGATATCCCCTGGGGGCCCACGTGATTTCCCCTGGGGGCCCACGTGATTTCCCCTGGGGCCCACGTGATTTCACCTGGGGGCCCACAAGAATGCCCCACCTGGCCCACGTGATTTCCCCTGGGGGCCCACGTGATTTCCCCTGGGGGCCCACGTGATTTCCCCTGGGGGCCCACGTGATTTCCCCTGGGGGCCCACGTGATTTCCCCTGGGGGCCCACGTGATTTCCCCTGGGGGCCCACGTGATTTCCCCTGGGGCCCACGTGATTTCACCTGGGGGCCCAAAAGATTTCCCCACCTGGCCCACGTGATTTCCCCTGGGGGCCCACGTGATTTCCCCTGGGGGCCCACGTGATTTCCCCTGGGGGCCCACGTGATTTCCCCTGGGGGCCCACGTGATTTCACCTGGGGGCCCACGTGATTTCCCCTGGGGGCCCACGTGATTTCCCCTGGCGGCCCACGTGATTTGCCCTGGGGGCCCACGTGATTTCCCCTGGGGGCCCACGTGATTTCCCCTGGGGGCCCACGTGATTGCTCCACCTGGCCCACGTGATTGCCCCACCTGGCCCACATGATTTCCCCACCTGGCCCACGTGATTTCCCCTGGGGGCCCACATGATTTCCCCTGGGGGTCCACGTGATTTCCCCTGGGGGCCCACGTGATTTCCCCTGGGGGCCCTCGTGATTTCCCCTGGGGGCCAACGTGATTTCCCCTGGGGGCCCACGTGATTTCCCCTGGGGGCCCACGTGATTTACCCTGGGCGCCGACGTGATTTCCCCTGGGGGCCCACGTGATTGCCCCACCTGGCCCACGTGATTGCCCCACCTGGCCCACGTGATTTCCCCTGGGGGCCCACGTGATTTGCCCTGGGGGCCCCCGTGATTTCCCCTGGGGCCCCAAGTGATTTCCCCTGGAGGCCCACGTGATTTCCCCTGGGGGCCCACGTGATTTCCCCTGGGGGTCCACGTGATTTCCCCTGGGGGCCCACGTGATTTCCCCTTGGGGCCCACGTGATTTCCCCTGGGGGCCCACGTGATTTCCCCTGGGGGCCCATGTGATTTGCCCTGGGGGCCCTCGTGATTTCCCCTGGGGGCTCACGTGATTGCCCCACCTAGCCCACGTGATTGCCCCACCTGGCCCACGTGATTTCCCCTGGGGGCCCACGTGATTTCCCCTGGGGGCCCACGTGATTTCCCCTGGGGGCCCACGTGATTTCCCCTGGGGGCCCACGTGATTTCCCCTGGGGGCCCACGTGATTTCCCCTGGGGGCCCACGTGATTTCCCCTGGGGGCCCACGTGATTCACCTGGGGGCCCACGTGATTGCTCCACCTGGCCCACGTGATTGCCCCACCTGGCCCACGTGATTGCCCCACCTGGCCCACGTGATTTCCCCTGGGGGCCCACGTGATTTCCCCTGGGGGCCCACGTGATTTCCCCTGGGGGCCCACGTGATTTCCCCTGGGGGCCCACGTGATTTCCCCTGGGGGCCCACGTGATTTCCCCTGGGGGCCCACGTGATTTCCCCTGGGGGCCCACGTGATTTCCCCGGGGGGCCCACGTGATTTCCCCTGGCGGCCCACGTGATTTGCCCTGGGGGCCCACGTGATTTCCCCTGGGGGCCCACGTGATTTCCCCTGGGGGCCCACGTGATTGCTCCACCTGGCCCACGTGATTGCCCCACCTGGCCCACGTGATTGCCCCACCTGGCCCACGTGATTTCCCCTGGGGGCCCACGTGATTTCCCCTGGGGGCCCACGTGATTTCCCCTGGGGGCCCACGTGATTTCCCATGGGGGCCCACGTGATTTGCCCTGGGGGCCCTCGTGATTTCCCCTGGGGGCCCACGTGATTGCCCCACCTGGCCCACGTGATTGCCCCACCTGGCCCACGTGATTTCCCCTGGGGGCCCACGTGATTTCCCCTGGTGGCCCACGTGATTTCCCCTTGGGGCCCACGTGATTGCTCCACCTGGCCCACGTGATTGCCCCACCTGGCCCACGTGATTGCCCCACCTGGCCCACGTGATTTCCCCTGGGGGCCCACGTGATTTCCCCTGGGGGCCCACGTGATTTCCCCTGGGGGCCCACGTGATTTCCCCAGGGAGCCCACTTGATTTGCCCTGGGGGCCCTCGTGATTTCCCCTGGGGGCCCACGTGATTGCCCCACCTGGCCCACGTGATTGCCCCACCTGGCCCACGTGATTTCCCCTGGGGGCCCAGGTGATTTCCCCTGGGGGCCCACGTGATTTCCCCTGGGGGCCCACGTGATTGCTCCACCTGGCCCACGTGATTGCCCCACCTGGCCCACGTGATTGCCCCACCTGGCCCACGTGATTTCCCCTGGGGGCCCACGTGATTTCCCCTGGGGGCCCACGTGATTTCCCCTGGGGGCCCACGTGATTTCCCCTGGGGGCCCACGTGATTTCCCCTGGGGGCCCACGTGATTTCCCCTGGGGGCCCACGTGATTTCCCCTGGGGGCCCACGTGATTTCACCTGGGGGCCCACGTGATTGCTCCACCAGGCCCACGTGATTGCCCCACTAGGCCCACATGATTTCCCCTGGGGGACCACGTGATTTCCCCTGGGGGCCCAGGTGATTTCCCCTGGGGGCCCACGTGATTTCCCCTGGGGGCCCACGTGATTTCCCCTGGGGGCCCACGTGATTTCCCCTGGGGCCCACGTGATTTCACCTGGGGGCCCACAAGATTGCCCCACCTGGCCCACGTGATTTCCCCTGGGGGCCCACGTGATTTCCCCTGGGGGCCCACGTGATTTCCCCTGGGGGCCCACGTGATTTCCCCTGGGGGCCCACGTGATTTCCCCTGGGGGCCCACGTGATTTCCCCTGGGGCCCCACGTGATTGCCCCACCTGGCCCACGTGATTTCCCCTGGGGGCCCACGTGATTTCCCCTGGGGGCCCACGTGATTTCCCCTGGGGGCCCACGTGATTTCCCCTGGGGGCCCACGTGATTTCCCCTGGGGGCCCACGTGATTTCCCCTGGGGGCCCACGTGATTTCCCCTGGGGGCCCACGTGATTTCCCCTGGGGGCCCACGTGATTTCACCTGGGGGCCCACGTGATTTCACCTGGGGGCCCACGTGATTGCTCCACCTGGCCCACGTGATTGCCCCACCTGGCCCACATGATTTCCCCTGGGGGCCCACGTGATTTCCCCTGGGGGCCCACGTGATTTCCCCTGGGGGCCCACGTGATATCCCCTGGGGGCCCACGTGATTTCCCCTGGGGGCCCACGTGATTTCCCCTGGGGCCCACGTGATTTCACCTGGGGGCCCACAAGAATGCCCCACCTGGCCCACGTGATTTCCCCTGGGGGCCCACGTGATTTCCCCTGGGGGCCCACGTGATTTCCCCTGGGGGCCCACGTGATTTCCCCTGGGGGCCCACGTGATTTCCCCTGGGGGCCCACGTGATTTCCCCTGGGGGCCCACGTGATTTCCCCTGGGGCCCACGTGATTTCACCTGGGGGCCCAAAAGATTTCCCCACCTGGCCCACGTGATTTCCCCTGGGGGCCCACGTGATTTCCCCTGGGGGCCCACGTGATTTCCCCTGGGGGCCCACGTGATTTCACCTGGGGGCCCACGTGATTTCCCCTGGGGGCCCACTTGATTTCCCCTGGCGGCCCACGTGATTTGCCCTGGGGGCCCACGTGATTTCCCCTGGGGGCCCACGTGATTTCCCCTGGGGGCCCACGTGATTGCTCCACCTGGCCCACGTGATTGCCCCACCTGGCCCACATGATTTCCCCACCTGGCCCACGTGATTTCCCCTGGGGGCCCACATGATTTCCCCTGGGGGCCCACGTGATTTCCCCTGGGGGCCCACGTGATTTCCCCTGGGGGCCCTCGTGATTTCCCCTGGGGGCCAACGTGATTTCCCCTGGGGGCCCACGTGATTTCCCCTGGGGGCCCACGTGATTTACCCTGGGCGCCGACGTGATTTCCCCTGGGGGCCCACGTGATTGCCCCACCTGGCCCACGTGATTGCCCCACCTGGCCCACGTGATTTGCCCTGGGGGCCCCCGTGATTTCCCCTGGGGGCCCACGTGATTGCCCCTGGGGGCCCACGTGATTTCCCCTGGGGGCCCACGTGATTTCCCCTGGGGGTCCACGTGATTTCCCCTGGGGGCCCACGTGATTTCCCCTGGGGGCCCACGTGATTTCCCCTGGGGGCCCACGTGATTTCCCCTGGGGGCCCACGTGATTTCCCCTGGGGGCCCACGTGATTTCCCCTGGGGGCCCACGTGATTTCCCCTGGGGGCCCACGTGATTTCCCCTGGCGGCCCACGTGATTTGCCCTGGGGGCCCACGTGATTTCCCCTGGGGGCCCACGTGATTTCCCCTGGGGGCCCACGTGATTGCTCCACCTGGCCCACGTGATTGCCCCACCTGGCCCACGTGATTGCCCCACCTGGCCCACGTGATTTCCCCTGGGGGCCCACGTGATTTCCCTTGGGGGCCCACGTGATTTCCCCTGGGGGCCCACGTGATTTCCCCTGGGGGCCCACGTGATTTGCCCTGGGGGCCCTCGTGATTTCCCCTGGGGGCCCACGTGATTGCCCCACCTGGCCCACGTGATTGCCCCACCTGGCCCACGTGATTTCCCCTGGGGGCCCACGTGATTTCCCCTGGGGGCCCACGTGATTTCCCCTGGGGGCCCACGTGATTTCCCCTGGGGGCCCACGTGATTGCTCCACCTGGCCCACGTGATAGCCCCACCTGGCCCACGTGATTTCCCCTGGGGGCCCACGTGATTTCCCCTGGGGGCCCACGTGATTTCCCCTGGGGGCCCACGTGATTTCCCCTGGGGGCCCACGTGATTTCCCCTGGGGGCCCACGTGATTTCCCCTGGGGGCCCACGTGATTTCCCCTGGGGGCCCACGTGATTTCCCCTGGGGGCCCACGTGATTTCCCCTGGCGGCCAACGTGATTGCTCCACCTGGCCCACATGATTGCCCCACCTGGCCCACATGATTTCCCCTGGGGGCCCACGTGATTTCCCCTGGGGGCCCATGTGATTTCCCCTGGGGGCCCACGTGATATCCCCTGGGGGCCCACGTGATTTCCCCTGGGGGCCCACGTGATTTCCCCTGGGGCCCACGTGATTTCACCTGGGGGCCCACAAGATTGCCCCACCTGGCCCACGTGATTTCCCCTGGGGGCCCACGTGATTTCCCCTGGCGGCCCACGTGATTTCCCCTGGGGGCCCACGTGATTTCCCCTGGGGGCCCACGTGATTTCCCCTGGGGGCCCACGTGATTTCCCCTGGGGGCCCACGTGATTTCCCCTGGGGCCCACGTGATTTCACCTGGGGGCCCACAAGATTGCCCCACCTGGCCCACGTGATTTCCCCTGGGGGCCCACGTGATTTCCCCTGGGGGCCCACGTGATTGCCCCTGGGGGCCCACGTGATTGCCCCTGGGGGCCCACGTGATTTCCCCTGGGTGCCCACGTGATTTCCCCTGGCGGCCCACGTGATTTGCCCTGGGGGCCCACGTGATTTCCCCTGGGGGCCCACGTGATTTCCCCTGGGGGCCCACGTGATTGCTCCACCTGGCCCACGTGATTACCCCACCTGGCCCACGTGATTGCCCCACCTGGCCCACGTGATTTCCCCTGGGGGCCCACATGATTTCCCCTGGTGGCCCACGTGATTTCCCCTGGGGGCCCACGTGATTTCCCCTGGGGGCCCTCGTGATTTGCCCTGGGGGCCCTCGTGATGTCCCCTGGGGGCCCACGTGATTGCCCCACCTGGCCCACGTGATTGCCCCACCTGGCCCACGTGATTTCCCCTGGGGGCCCACGTGATTTCCCCTGGGGGCCCACGTGATTTCCCCTGGGGGCCCACGTGATTGCTCCACCTGGCCCACGTTATTGCCCCACCTGGCCCACGTGATTTCCCCTGGGGGCCCACGTGATTTCCCCTGGGGGCCCACGTGATTTCCCCTGGGGGCCCATGTGATTTCCCCTGGGGGCCCACGTGATTTCCCCTGGGGGCCCACGTGATTTCCCCTGGGGGCCCACGTGATTTACCCTGGGCGCCGACGTTATTTCCCCTGGGGGCCCACGTGATTGCTCCACCTGGCCCACGTGATTGCCCCACCTGGCCCACGTGATTTCCCCTGGGTGCCCTCATGATTTCCCCTGGGGGCCCACGTGATTTCCCCTGGGGGCCCACGTGATTTCCCCTGGGGGCCCCCGTGAATTCCCCTGGGGGCCCCCGTGATTTCCCCTGGGGGCCACGTGATTTGCCCTGGGGGCCCACGTGATTTCCCCTGGGGGCCCACGTGGTTTCCCCTGGGGGCCCACGTGATTTCCCCTGGGGGCCCACGTGATTTCCCCTGGGGGCCCACGTGATTTCCCCTGGGGGCCCACGTGATTGCTCCACCTGGCCCACGTGATTGCCCCACCTGGCCCACGTGATTGCCCCACCTGGCCCACGTGATTTCCCCTGGGGGCCCACGTGATTTCCCCTGGGGGCCCACGTGATTTCCCCTGGGGGCCCACGTGATTTCCCCTGGGGGCCCACGTGATTTGCCCTGGGGGCACTCGTGATTTCCCCTGGGGGCCCACGTGATTGCCCCACCTGGCCCACGTGATTGCCCCACCTGGCCCACGTGATTTCCCCTGGGGGCCAACGTGATTTCCCCTGGGGGCCCACGTGATTTCCCCTGGGGGCCCACGTGATTTCCCCTGGGGGCCCCCGTGAATTCCCCTGGGGGCCCCCGTGATTTCCCCTGGGGGCCACGTGATTTGCCCTGGGGGCCCACGTGATTTCCCCTGGGGGCCCACGTGGTTTCCCCTGGGGGCCCACGTGATTTCCCCTGGGGGCCCACGTGATTTCCCCTGGGGGCCCACGTGATTTCCCCTGGGGGCCCACGTGATTGCTCCACCTGGCCCACGTGATTGCCCCACCTGGCCCACGTGATTGCCCCACCTGGCCCACGTGATTTCCCCTGGGGGCCCACGTGATTTCCCCTGGGGGCCCACGTGATTTCCCCTGGGGGCCCACGTGATTTCCCCTGGGGGCCCACGTGATTTGCCCTGGGGGCCCTCGTGATTTCCCCTGGGGGCCCACGTGATTGCCCCACCTGGCCCACGTGATTGCCCCACCTGGCCCACGTGATTTCCCCTGGGGGCCAACGTGATTTCCCCTGGGGGCCCACGTGATTTCCCCTGGGGCCCACGTGATTTCACCTGGCGGCCCACAAGATTGCCCCACCTGGCCCACGTGATTTCCCCTGGGGGCCCACGTGATTTCCCCTGGCGGCCCACGTGATTTCCCCTGGGGGCCCACGTGATTTCCGCTGGGGGCCCACGTGATTTCCCCAGGGGGCCGACGTGATTTCCCCTGGGGGCCCACGTGATTTCCCCTGGGGCCCACGTGATTTCACCTGGGGGCCCACAAGATTGCCCCACCTGGCCCACGTGATTTCCCCTGGGGGCCCACGTGATTTCCCCTGGGGGCCCACGTGATTTCCCCTGGGGGCCCACGTGAATTCCCCTGGGGGCCCACGTGATTTCCCCTGGGTGCCCACGTGATTTCCTCTGGCGGCCCACGTGATTTGCCCTGGGGGCCCACGTGATTTCACCTGGGGGCCCACGTGATTTCCCCTGGGGTCCCACGTGATTGCTCCACCTGGCCCACGTGATTGCCCCACCTGGCCCACGTGATTGCCCCACCTGGCCCACGTCATTTCCCCTGGGGCCCACATGATTTCCCCTGGGGGCCCACGTGATTTCCCCTGGGGGCCCACGTGATTTCCCCTGGGGGCCCTCGTGATTTGCCCTGGGGGCCCTCGTGATTTCCCCTGGGGGCCCACGTGATTGCCCCACCTGGCCCACGTGATTGCCCCACCTGGCCCACGTGATTTCCCCTGGGGGCCCACGTGATTTCCCCTGGGGGCCCACGTGATTTCCCCTGGGGCCCACGTGATTTCACCTGGGGGCCCACAAGATTGCCCCACCTGGCCCACGTGATTTCCCCTGGGGGCCCACGTGATTTCCCCAGGGGGCCGACGTGATTTCCCCTGGGGGCCCACGTGATTTCCCCTGGGGCCCACGTGATTTCACCTGGGGGCCCACAAGTTTGCCCCACCTGGCCCACGTGATTTCCCCTGGGGGCCCACGTGATTTCCCCTGGGGGCCCACGTGATTTCCCCTGGGGGCCCACGTGAATTCCCCTGGGGGCCCACGTGATTTCCCCTGGGTGCCCACGTGATTTCCTCTGGCGGCCCACGTGATTTGCCCTGGGGGCCCACGTGATTTCACCTGGGGGCCCACGTGATTTCCCCTGGGGTCCCACGTGATTGCTCCACCTGGCCCACGTGATTGCCCCACCTGGCCCACGTGATTGCCCCACCTGGCCCACGTCATTTCCCCTGGGGGCCCACATGATTTCCCCTGGGGGCCCACGTGATTTCCCCTGGGGGCCCACGTGATTTCCCCTGGGGGCCCTCGTGATTTGCCCTGGGGGCCCTCGTGATTTCCCCTGGGGGCCCACGTGATTGCCCCACCTGGCCCACGTGATTGCCCCACCTGGCCCACGTGATTTCCCCTGGGGGCCCACGTGATTTCCCCTGGGGGCCCACGTGATTTTCCCTGGGGGCCCACGTGATTGCTCCACCTGGCCCACGTGATTGCCCCACCTGGCCCACGTGATTTCCCCTGGGGGCCCACGTGGTTTCCCCTGGGGGCCCCCGTGATTTCCCCTGGGGGCCCACGTGATTTCCCCTGGGGGCCCACGTGATTTCCCCTGGGGGCCCACGTGATTGCTCCACCTGGCCCACGTGATTGCCCCACCTGGCCCACGTGATTGCCCCACCTGGCCCACGTGATTTCCCCTGGGGGCCCACGTGATTTCCCCTGGGGGCCCACGTGATTTCCCCTGGGGGCCCACGTGATTTCCCCTGGGGGCCCACGTGATTTGCCCTGGGGGCCCTCGTGATTTCCCCTGGGGGCCCACGTGATTGCCCCACCTGGCCCACGTGATTGCCCCACCTGGCCCACGTGATTTCCCCTGGGGGCCCACGTGATTTCCCCTGGGGGCCCACGTGATTGCTCCACCTGGCCCACGTGATTGCCCCACCTGGCCCACGTGATTGCCCCACCTGGCCCACGTGATTTCCCCTGGGGGCCCACGTGATTTCCCCTGGGGGCCCACGTGATTTCCCCTGGGGACCCACGTGATTTCCCCTGGGGGCACACGTGATTTCCCCTGGGGGCCCACGTGATTTCCCCTGGGGGCCCACGTGAATTCCCCTGGGGGCCCACGTGATTTCCCCTGGGGGCCCACGTGATTTCACCTGGGGGCCCACGTGATTGCTCCACCTGGCCCACGTGATTGCCCCACCTGGCCCAGGTGATTGCCCCACCTGGCCCACGTGATTTCCCCTGGGGGCCCACGAGATTTCCCCTGGGGGCCCACGTGATTTCCCCTGGGGGCCCACGTGATTTCCCCTGGGGGCCCACGTGATTTCCCCTGGGGGCCCACGTGATTTCCCCTGGGGGCCCACGTGATTTGCCCTGGGGGCCCTCGTGATTTCCCCTGGGGGCCCACGTGATTGCCCCACCTGGCCCACGTGATTGCCCCACCTGGCCCACGTGATTTCCCCTGGGGGCCCACGTGATTTCCCCTGGGGGCCCACGTGATTGCTCCACCTGGCCCACGTGATTGCCCCACCTGGCCCACGTGATTGCCCCACCTGGCCCACGTGATTTCCCCTGGGGGCCCACGTGATTTCCCCTGGGGGCCCACGTGATTTCCCCTGGGGGCCCACGTGATTTCCCCTGGGGACCCACGTGATTTCCCCTGGGGGCCCACGTGATTTCCCCTGGGGGCCCACGTGATTTCCCCTGGGGGCCCACGTGATTTCACCTGGGGGCCCACGTGATTGCTCCACCTGGCCCACGTGATTGCCCCACCTGGCCCACGTGATTGCCCCACCTGGCCCACGTGATTTCCCCTGGGGGCCCACGTGATTTCCCCTGGGGGCCCACGTGATTTCCCCTGGGGGCCCACGTGATTTCCCCTGGGGGCCCACGTGATTTACCCTGGGGGCCCACGTGATTTCCCCTGGGGGCCCACGTGATTTCCCCTGGGGGCCCACGTGATTTCCCCTGGGGGCCCACGTGATTTCCCCTGGGGGCCCACGTGATTGCTCCACCTGGCCCACGTGATTGCCCCACCTGGCCCACGTGATTGCCCCACCTGGCCCACGTGATTTCCCCTGGGGGCCCACGTGATTTCCCCTGGGGGCCCACGTGATTTCCCCTGGGGGCCCACGTGATTTCCCCTGGGGGCCCACGTGATTTGCCCTGGGGGCCCTCGTGATTTCCCCTGGGGGCCCACGTGATTGCCCCACCTGGCCCACGTGATTGCCCCACCTGGCCCACGTGTTTTCCCCTGGGGGCCCACGTGATTTCCCCTGGGGGCCCACGTGATTTCCCCTGGGGGCCCACGTGATTGCTCCACCTGGCCCACGTGATTGCCCCACCTGGCCCACGTGATTGCCCCACCTGGCCCACGTGATTTCCCCTGGGGGCCCACGTGATTTCCCCTGGGGGCCCACGTGATTTCCCCTGGGGGCCCACGTGATTTCCGCTGGGGGCCCACGTGATTTGCCCTGGGGGCCCTCGTGATTTCCCCTGGGGGCCCACGTGATTGCCCCACCTGGCCCACGTGATTGCCCCACCTGGCCCACGTGATTTCCCCTGGGGGCCCACGTGATTTCCCCTGGGGGCCCACGTGATTTCCCCTGGGGGCCCACGTGATTTCCCCTGGGGGCCCACGTGATTTCCCCTGGGGGCCCACGTGATTTCCCCTGGGGGCCCACGTGATTTCCCCTGGGGGCCCACGTGATTTAACCTGGGGGCCCACGTGATTTCCCCTGGGCGCCCACGTGATTTCCCCTGGCGGCCCACGTGATTTGCCCTGGGGGCCCACGTGATTTCCCCTGGGGGCCCACGTGATTTCCCCTGGGGGCCCACGTGATTGCTCCACCTGGCCCACGTGATTGCCCCACCTGGCCCACGTGATTTCCCCTGGGGGCCCACGTGATTTCCCCTGGGGGCCCACGTGATTTCCCCTGGGGGCCCACGTGATTTCCCCTGGGGGCCCACGTGATTGCCCCACCTGGCCCACGTGATTTCCCCTGGGGGCCCACGTGATTTCCCCTGGGGGCCCACGTGATTGCTCCACCTGGCCCACGTGATTGACCCACCTGGCCCACGTGATTGCCCCACCTGGCCCACGTGATTTCCCCTGGGGGCCCACGTGATTTCCCCTGGGGGCCCACGTGATTTCCCCTGGGGGCCCACGTGATTTCCCCTGGGGGCCCACGTGATTTCCCCTGGGGGCCCACGTGATTTACCCTGGGGGCCCACGTGATTTCCCCTGGGGGCCCACGTGATTTCCCCTGGGGGCCCACGTGATTTCCCCTGGGGGCCCACGTGATTTCCCCTGGGGGCCCACGTGATTGCTCCACCTGGCCCACGTGATTGCCCCACCTGGCCCACGTGATTGCCCCACCTGGCCCACGTGATTTCCCCTGGGGGCCCACGTGATTTCCCCTGGGGGCCCACGTGATTTCCCCTGGGGGCCCACGTGATTTCCCCTGGGGGCCCACGTGATTTGCCCTGGGGGCCCTCGTGATTTCCCCTGGGGGCCCACGTGATTGCCCCACCTGGCCCACGTGATTGCCCCACCTGGCCCACGTGATTTCCCCTGGGGGCCCACGTGATTTCCCCTGGGGGCCCACGTGATTTCCCCTGGGGGCCCACGTGATTGCTCCACCTGGCCCACGTGATTGCCCCACCTGGCCCACGTGATTGCCCCACCTGGCCCACGTGATTTCCCCTGGGGGCCCACGTGATTTCCCCTGGGGGCCCACGTGATTTCCCCTGGGGGCCGACGTGATTTCCGCTGGGGGCCCACGTGATTTGCCCTGGGGGCCCACGTGATTTCCCCTGGGGGCCCACGTGATTGCCCCACCTGGCCCACGTGATTGCCCCACCTGGCCCACGTGATTTCCCCTGGGGGCCCACGTGATTTCCCCTGGGGGCCCAAGTGATTTCCCCTGGGGGCCCACGTGATTTCCCCTGGGGGCCCACGTGATTTCCCCTGGGGGCCCACGTGATTTCCCCTGGGGGCCCACGTGATTTCCCCTGGGGGCCCACGTGATTTAACCTGGGGGCCCACGTGATTTCCCCTGGGGGCCCACGTGATTTCCCCTGGCGGCCCACGTGATTTGCCCTGGGGGCCCACGTGATTTCCCCTGGGGGCCCACGTGATTTCCCCTGGGGGCCCACGTGATTGCTCCACCTGGCCCACGTGATTGCCCCACCTGGCCCACGTGATTTCCCCTGGGGGCCCACGTGATTTCCCCTGGGGGCCAACGTGATTTCCCCTGGGGGCCCACGTGATTTCCCCTGGGGGCCCACGTGATTGCCCCACCTGGCCCACGTGATTTCCCCTGGGGGCCCACGTGATTTCCCCTGGGGGCCCACGTGATTGCTCCACCTGGCCCACGTGATTGCCCCACCTGGCCCACGTGATTGCCCCACCTGGCCCACGTGATTTCCCCTGGGGGCCCACGTGATTTCCCCTGGGGGCCCACGTGATTTCCCCTGGGGGCCCACGTGATTTCCCCTGGGGGCCCACGTGATTTCCCCTGGGGGCCCACGTGATTTCCCCTGTGGCCCCACGTGATTTCCCCTGGGGGCCCACGTGATTTCCCCTGGGGGCCCACGTGATTTCCCCTGGGGGCCCACGTGATTTCACCTGGGGGCCCACGTGATTGCTCCACCTGGCCCACGTGATTGCCCCACCTGGCCCACATGATTTCCCCTGGGGGC
Organism: Rupicapra rupicapra; assembly: GCA_963981305.1. Lineage (NCBI taxonomy): Eukaryota > Metazoa > Chordata > Mammalia > Artiodactyla > Bovidae > Rupicapra > Rupicapra rupicapra. The sequence goes on along the minus strand of CAXCFB010000033.1, from coordinate 100,089 downwards.
CCACGTGATTTCCCCTGGGGGCCCACGTGATTTCCCCTGGGGGCCCACGTGATTTCCCCTGGGGGCCCACGTGATTTCCCCTGGGGCCCACGTGATTTCACCTGGGGGCCCACAAGATTGCCCCACCTGGCCCACGTGATTTCCCCTGGGGGCCCACGTGATTTCCCCTGGGGGCCCACGTGATTTCCCCTGGGGGCCCACGTGATTTCCCCTGGGGGCCGACGTGATTTCCCCTGGGGGCCCACGTGATTTCCCCTGGGGGCCCACGTGATTTCCCCTGGGGGCCCACGTGATTTCCCCTGGGGGCCCACGTGATTTCCCCTGGCGGCCCACGTGATTTGCCCTGGGGGCCCACGTGATTTCCCCTGGGGGCCCACGTGATTTCCCCTGGGGGCCCACGTGATTGCTCCACCTGGCCCACGTGATTGCCCCACCTGGCCCACGTGATTGCCCCACCTGGCCCACGTGATTTCCCCTGGGGGCCCACGTGATTTCCCCTGGGGGCCCACGTGATTTCCCCTGGGGGCCCACGTGATTTCCCCTGGGGGCCCACGTGATTTGACCTGGGGGCCCTCGTGATTTCCCCTGGGGGCCCACGTGATTGCCCCACCTGGCCCACGTGATTTCCCCTGGGGGCCCACGTGATTTCCCCTGGGGGCCCACGTGATTTCCCCTGGGGGCCCACGTGATTTACCCTGGGGGTCCACGTGATTTCCCCTGGGGGCCCACGTGATTTCCCCTGGTGGCCCACGTGATATCCCCTGGGGGCCCACGTGTTTTCCCCTGGGGGCCCACGTGATTGCTCCACCTGGCCCACGTGATTGCCCCACCTGGCCCACGTGATTGCCCCACCTGGCCCACGTGATTTCCCCTGGGGGCCCACGTGATTTCCCCTGGGGGCCCACGTGATTGCTCCACCTGGCCCACGTGATTGCCCCACCTGGCCCACGTGATTGCCCCACCTGGCCCACGTGATTTCCCCTGGGGGCCCACGTGATTTCCCCTGGGGTCCCACGTGATTTCCCCTGGGGGCCCACGTGATTTCCCCTGGGGGCCCACGTGATTTCCCCTGGGGGCCCACGTGATTTCCCCTGGGGGCCCACGTGATTTCCCCTGGGGGCCCACGTGATTTCCCCTGGGGGCCCACGTGATTTCACCTGGGGGCCCACATGATTGCCCCACCTGGCCCACATGATTTCCCCTGGGGGCCCACGTGATTTCCCCTGGGTGCCCACGTGATTTCCCCTGGGGGCACACGTGATTTCCCCTGGGGGCCCACGTGATTTCCCCTGGGGGCCCACGTGATTTCCCCTGGGGCCCCACGTATTTGCCCCACCTGGCCCACGTGATTTCCCCTGGAGGCCCACGTGATTTCCCCTGGGGGACCACGTGATTTCCCGTGGGGGCCCACGTGATTTCCCCTGGGGGCCCACGTGATTTCACCTGGGGATCCACGTGATTGCCCCACCGGGCCCACGTGATTTCCCCTGGGGGCCCACGTGATTTCCCCTGGGGGCCCACGTGATTTCCCCTGGGGGCCCACGTGATTTCCCCTGGGGGCCCACGTGATTTCCCCTGGGGGCCCACGTGATTTCCCCTGGGGGCCCACGTGATTTCCCCTGGGGGCCCACGTGATTTCCCCTGGGGGCCCACGTGATTTCCCCTGGCGGCCCACGTGATTTGCCCTGGGGGCCCACGTGATTTCCCCTGGGGGCCCACGTGATTGCTCCACCTGGCCCACGTGATTTCCCCACCTGGCCCACGTGATTGCCCCACCTGGCCCACGTGATTTCCCCTGGGGGCCCACGTGATTTCCCCTGGGGGCCCACGTGATTTCCCCTGGGGGCCCACGTGATTGCCCCACCTGGCCCACGTGATTGCCCCACCTGGCCCACGTGATTTCCCCTGGGGGCCCACGTGATTTCCCCTGGGTGCCCACGTGATTTACCCTGGGGACCCACGTGATTTCCCCTGGGGGCCCACGTGATTTCCCCTGGGGGCCCACGTGATTTCCCCTGGCGTCCCACGTGATTTGCCCTGGGGGCCCACGTGATTTCCCCTGGGGGCCCACGTGATTGCTCCACCTGGCCCACGTGATTGCCCCACCTGGCCCACGTGATTTCCCCTGGGGGCCCACGTGATTTCCCCTGGGGGCCCACGTGATTTCCCCTGGGGGCCCACGTGATTTCCCCTGGGGGCCCACGTGATTTCCCCTGGGGGCCCACGTGATTTCCCCTGGGGGCCCACGTGATTTCCCCTGGGGGCCCACGTGATTTGCCCTGGGGGCCCTCGTGAATTCCCCTGGGGGCCCACGTGATTGCCCCACCTGGCCCACGTGATTTCCCCTGGGGGCCCACGTGATTTCCCCTGGGGGCCCACGTGATTGCTCCACCTGGCCCACGTGATTGCCCCACCTGGCCCACGTGATTGCCCCACCTGGCCCACGTGATTTCCCCTGGGGGCCCACGTGATTTCACCTGGGGGCCCACGTGATTGCTCCACCTGGCCCACGTGATTGCCCCACCTGGCCCACAAGATTTCCCCTGGGGGCCCACGTGATTTCCCCTGGGGGCCCACGTGATTTCCCCTGGGGGCCCACGTGATTTCCCCTGGGGGCCCACGTGATTTCCCCTGGGGCCCACGTGATTTCACCTGGGGGCCCACAAGATTGCCCCACCTGGCCCACGTGATTTCCCCTGGGGGCCCACGTGATTTCCCCTGGGGGCCCACGTGATTTCCCCTGGGGGCCCACGTGATTTCCCCTGGGGGCCCAAGTTATTTCCCCTGGGGGCCCACGTGATTTCCCCTGGGGCCCCACGTGATTGCCCCACCTGGCCCACGTGATTTCTCCTGGAGGCCCACGTGATTTCCCCTGGGGGACCACGTGATTTCCCGTGGGGGCCCACGTGATTTCCCCTGGGGGCCCACGTGATTTCCCCTGGGGGCCCACGTGATTTCCCCTGGGGGCCCACGTGATTTCCCCTGGGGGCCCACGTGATTTCACCTGGGGGCCCACGTGATTTCCCCTGGGGGCCCACGTGATTTCCCCTGGGGGCCCACGTGATTTCCCCTGGGGGCCAACTTGATTTCCCCTGGGGGCCCACGTGATTTCCCCTGGGGGCCCACGTGATTTCTCCTGGGGGCCCACGTGATTGGCCCTTGGGGGCCCACGTGATTTCCCCTGGGGGCCCACGTGATTTCCCCTGGGGGCCCACGTGATTTCCCCTGGGGGCCCACGTGATTTCCCCTGGGGGCCCACGTGATTTCCCCTGGGGGCCCACGTGATTTCCCCTGGCGGCCCACGTGATTTGCCCTGGGGGCCCACGTGATTTCCCCTGGGGGACCACGTGATTTCCCCTGGGGGCCCACGTGATTTCCCCTGGGGGCCCACGTGATTTGCCCTGGGGGCCCTCGTGATTTCCCCTGGGGGCCCACGTGATTGCCCCACCTGGCCCACGTGATTGCCCCACCTGGCCCACGTGATTTCCCCTGGGGGCCCACGTGATTTCCCCTGGGGGCCCACGTGATTTCCCCTGCGGGACCACGTGATTTCCCCTGGGGGCCCACGTGATTTCCCCTGGGGGCCCACGTGATTTCCCCTGGGGGCCCACGTGATTTCCCCTGGGGGCCCACGTGATTTCCCCTGGGGGCCCACGTGATTTCACCTGGGGGCCCATATGATTGCCCCACCTGGCCCACATGATTTCCCCTGGGGGCCCACGTGATTTCCCCTGGGTGCCCACGTGATTTCCCCTGGGGGCCCACGTGATTTCCCCTGGGGGCCCACGTGATTTCCCCTGGGGGCCCACGTGATTTCCCCTGGGGCCCCACGTATTTGCCCCACCTGGCCCACGTGATTTTCCCTGGAGGCCCACGTGATTTCCCCTGGGGGACCACGTGATTTCCCGTGGGGGCCCACGTGATTTCCCCTGGGGGCCCACGTGATTTCACCTGGGGATCCACGTGATTGCCCCACCGGGCCCACGTGATTTCCCCTGGGGGCCCACGTGATTTCCCCTGGGGGCCCACGTGATTTCCCCTGGGGGCCCACGTGATTTCCCCTGGGGGCCCACGTGATTTCCCCTGGGGGCCCACGTGATTTGCCCTGGGGGCCCACGTGATTTCCCCTGGGGGCCCACGTGATTGCTCCACCTGGCCCACGTGATTGCCCCACCTGGCCCACGTGATTTACCCTGGGGGCCCACGTGATTTACCCTGGGGGCCCACGTGATTTCCCCTGGGGCCCCACGTGATTGCCCCACCTGGCCCACGTGATTTCTCCTGGAGGCCCACGTGATTTCCCCTGGGGGACCACGTGATTTCCCGTGGGGGCCCACGTGATTTCCCCTGGGGGCCCACGTGATTTCACCTGGGGGCCCACGTGATTTCCCCTGGGGGCCCACGTGATTTCCCCTGGGGGCCCACGTGATTTCCCCTGGGGGCCCACTTGATTTCCCCTGGGGGCCCACGTGATTTCCCCTGGGGGCCCACGTGATTTCTCCTGGGGGCCCACGTGATTGGCCCTTGGGGGCCCACGTGATTTCCCCTGGGGGCCCACGTGATTTCCCCTGGGGGCCCACGTGATTTCCCCTGGGGGCCCACGTGATTTCCCCTGGGGGCCCACGTGATTTCCCCTGGGGGCCCACGTGATTTCCCCTGGCGGCCCACGTGATTTGCCCTGGGGGCCCACGTGATTTCCCCTGGGGGACCACGTGATTTCCACTGGGGGCCCACGTGATTTCCCCTGGGGGCCCACGTGATTTGCCCTGGGGGCCCTCGTGATTTCCCCTGGGGGCCCACGTGATTGCCCCACCTGGCCCACGTGATTGCCCCACCTGGCCCACGTGATTTCCCCTGGGGGCCCACGTGATTTCCCCTGGGGGCCCACGTGATTGCTCCACCTGGCCCACGTGATTGCCCCACCTGGCCCACGTGATTGCCCCACCTGGCCCACGTGATTTCCCCTGGGGGCCCACGTGATTTCCCCTGGGGGCCCACGTGATTTCCCCTGGGGACCCACGTGATTTCCCCTGGGGGCACACGTGATTTCCCCTGGGGGCCCACGTGATTTCCCCTGGGGGCCCACGTGAATTCCCCTGAGGGCCCACGTGATTTCCCCTGGGGGCCCACGTGATTTCCCCTGGGGGCCCACGTGATTGCTCCACCTGGCCCACGTGACTGCCCCACCTGGCCCACGTGATTGCCCCACCTGGCCCACGTGATTTCCCCTGGGGGCCCACGTGATTTCCCCTGGGGGCCCACGTGATTTCCCCTGGGGGCCCACGTGATTTCCCCTGGGGGCCCACGTGATTTGCCCTGGGGGCCCTCGTGATTTCCCCTGGGGGCCCACGTGATTGCCCCACCTGGCCCACGTGATTGCCCCACCTGGCCCACGTGATTTCCCCTGGGGGCCCACGTGATTTCCCCTGGGGGCCCACGTGATTGCTCCACCTGGCCCACGTGATTGCCCCACCCGGCCCACGTGATTGCCCCACCTGGCCCACGTGATTTCCCCTGGGGGCCCACGTGATTTCCCCTGGGGGCCCACGTGATTTCCCCTGGGGGCCCACGTGATTTCCCCTGGGGGCCCACGTGATTTCCCCTGGCGGCCAACGTGATTGCTCCACCTGGCCCACATGATTGCCCCACCTGGCCCACATGATTTCCCCTGGGGGCCCACGTGATTTCCCCTGGGGGCCCATGTGATTTCCCCTGGGGGCCCACGTGATATCCCCTGGGGGCCCACGTGATTTCCCCTGGGGGCCCACGTGATTTCCCCTGGGGCCCACGTGATTTCACCTGGGGGCCCACAAGATTGCCCCACCTGGCCCACGTGATTTCCCCTGGGGGCCCACGTGATTTCCCCTGGCGGCCCACGTGATTTCCCCTGGGGGCCCACGTGATTTCCCCTGGGGGCCCACGTGATTTCCCCTGGGGGCCCACGTGATTTCCCCTGGGGGCCCACGTGATTTCCCCTGGGGCCCACGTGATTTCACCTGGGGGCCCACAAGATTGCCCCACCTGGCCCACGTGATTTCCCCTGGGGGCCCACGTGATTTCCCCTGGGGGCCCACGTGATTGCCCCTGGGGGCCCACGTGATTGCCCCTGGGGGCCCACGTGATTTCCCCTGGGTGCCCACGTGATTTCCCCTGGCGGCCCACGTGATTTGCCCTGGGGGCCCACGTGATTTCCCCTGGGGGCCCACGTGATTTCCCCTGGGGGCCCACGTGATTGCTCCACCTGGCCCACGTGATTACCCCACCTGGCCCACGTGATTGCCCCACCTGGCCCACGTGATTTCCCCTGGGGGCCCACATGATTTCCCCTGGGGGCCCACGTGATTTCCCCTGGGGGCCCACGTGATTTCCCCTGGGGGCCCTCGTGATTTGCCCTGGGGGCCCTCGTGATGTCCCCTGGGGGCCCACGTGATTGCCCCACCTGGCCCACGTGATTGCCCCACCTGGCCCACGTGATTTCCCCTGGGGGCCCACGTGATTTCCCCTGGGGGCCCACGTGATTTCCCCTGGGGGCCCACGTGATTGCTCCACCTGGCCCACGTTATTGCCCCACCTGGCCCACGTGATTTCCCCTGGGGGCCCACGTGATTTCCCCTGGGGGCCCACGTGATTTCCCCTGGGGGCCCATGTGATTTCCCCTGGGGGCCCACGTGATTTCCCCTGGGGGCCCACGTGATTTCCCCTGGGGGCCCACGTGATTTACCCTGGGCGCCGACGTTATTTCCCCTGGGGGCCCACGTGATTGCTCCACCTGGCCCACGTGATTGCCCCACCTGGCCCACGTGATTTCCCCTGGGTGCCCTCATGATTTCCCCTGGGGGCCCACGTGATTTCCCCTGGGGGCCCACGTGATTTCCCCTGGGGGCCCCCGTGAATTCCCCTGGGGGCCCCCGTGATTTCCCCTGGGGGCCACGTGATTTGCCCTGGGGGCCCACGTGATTTCCCCTGGGGGCCCACGTGGTTTCCCCTGGGGGCCCACGTGATTTCCCCTGGGGGCCCACGTGATTTCCCCTGGGGGCCCACGTGATTTCCCCTGGGGGCCCACGTGATTGCTCCACCTGGCCCACGTGATTGCCCCACCTGGCCCACGTGATTGCCCCACCTGGCCCACGTGATTTCCCCTGGGGGCCCACGTGATTTCCCCTGGGGGCCCACGTGATTTCCCCTGGGGGCCCACGTGATTTCCCCTGGGGGCCCACGTGATTTGCCCTGGGGGCCCTCGTGATTTCCCCTGGGGGCCCACGTGAATGCCCCACCTGGCCCACGTGATTGCCCCACCTGGCCCACGTGATTTCCCCTGGGGGCCAACGTGATTTCCCCTGGGGGCCCACGTGATTTCCCCTGGGGCCCACGTGATTTCACCTGGGGGCCCACAAGATTGCCCCACCTGGCCCACGTGATTTCCCCTGGGGGCCCACGTGATTTCCCCTGGCGGCCCACGTGATTTCCCCTGGGGGCCCACGTGATTTCCGCTGGGGGCCCACGTGATTTCCCCAGGGGGCCGACGTGATTTCCCCTGGGGGCCCACGTGATTTCCCCTGGGGCCCACGTGATTTCACCTGGGGGCCCACAAGATTGCCCCACCTGGCCCACGTGATTTCCCCTGGGGGCCCACGTGATTTCCCCTGGGGGCCCACGTGATTTCCCCTGGGGGCCCACGTGAATTCCCCTGGGGGCCCACGTGATTTCCCCTGGGTGCCCACGTGATTTCCTCTGGCGGCCCACGTGATTTGCCCTGGGGGCCCACGTGATTTCACCTGGGGGCCCACGTGATTTCCCCTGGGGTCCCACGTGATTGCTCCACCTGGCCCACGTGATTGCCCCACCTGGCCCAGGTGATTGCCCCACCTGGCCCACGTGATTTCCCCTGGGGGCCCACGAGATTTCCCCTGGGGGCCCACGTGATTTCCCCTGGGGGCCCTCGTGATTTGCCCTGGGGGCCCTCGTGATTTCCCCTGGGGGCCCACGTGATTGCCCCACCTGGCCCACGTGATTGCCCCACCTGGCCCACGTGATTTCCCCTGGGGGCCCACGTGATTTCCCCTGGGGGCCCACGTGATTTCCCCTGGGGGCCCACGTGATTTCCCCTGGGGGCCCACGTGATTTCCCCTGGGGGCCCACGTGATTTCCCCTGGGGGCCCACGTGATTTCCCCTGGGGGCCCACGTGATTTACCCTGGGCGCCGACGTGATTTCCCCTGGGGGCCCACGTGATTGCTCCACCTGGCCCACGTGATTGCCCCACCTGGCCCACGTGATTTCCCCTGGGTGCCCTCATGATTTCCCCTGGGGGCCCACGTGATTTCCCCTGGGGGCCCTCGTGATTTCCCCTGGGGGCCCCCGTGAATTCCCCTGGGGGCCCCCGTGATTTCCCCGGGCGGCCACGTGATTTGCCCTGGGGGCCCACGTGATTTCCCCTGGGGGCCCACGTGGTTTCCCCTGGGGGCCCCCGTGATTTCCCCTGGGGGCCCACGTGATTTCCCCTGGGGGCCCACGTGATTTCCCCTGGGGGCCCACGTGATTGCTCCACCTGGCCCACGTGATTGCCCCACCTGGCCCACGTGATTGCCCCACCTGGCCCACGTGATTTCCCCTGGGGGCCCACGTGATTTCCCCTGGGGGCCCACGTGATTTCCCCTGGGGGCCCACGTGATTTCCCCTGGGGGCCCACGTGATTTGCCCTGGGGGCCCTCGTGATTTCCCCTGGGGGCCCACGTGATTGCCCCACCTGGCCCACGTGATTGCCCCACCTGGCCCACGTGATTTCCCCTGGGGGCCCACGAGATTTCCCCTGGGGGCCCACGTGATTGCTCCACCTGGCCCACGTGATTGCCCCACCTGGCCCACGTGATTGCCCCACCTGGCCCACGTGATTTCCCCTGGGGGCCCACGTGATTTCCCCTGGGGGCCCACGTGATTTCCCCTGGAGACCCACGTGATTTCCCCTGGGGGCACACGTGATTTCCCCTGGGGGCCCACGTGATTTCCCCTGGGGGCCCACGTGAATTCCCCTGGGGGCCCACGTGATTTCCCCTGGGGGCCCACGTGATTTCACCTGGGGGCCCACGTGATTGCTCCACCTGGCCCACGTGATTGCCCCACCTGGCCCAGGTGATTGCCCCACCTGGCCCACGTGATTTCCCCTGGGGGCCCACGAGATTTCCCCTGGGGGCCCACGTGATTTCCCCTGGGGGCCCACGTGATTTCCCCTGGGGGCCCACGTGATTTCCCCTGGGGGCCCACGTGATTTCCCCTGGGGGCCCACGTGATTTGCCCTGGGGGCCCTCGTGATTTCCCCTGGGGGCCCACGTGATTGCCCCACCTGGCCCACTTGATTGCCCCACCTGGCCCACGTGATTTCCCCTGGGGGCCCACGTGATTTCCCCTGGGGGCCCACGTGATTGCTCCACCTGGCCCACGTGATTGCCCCACCTGGCCCACGTGATTGCCCCACCTGGCCCACGTGATTTCCCCTGGGGGCCCACGTGATTTCCCCTGGGGGCCCACGTGATTTCCCCTGGGGGCCCACGTGATTTCCCCTGGGGACCCACGTGATTTCCCCTGGGGGCCCACGTGATTTCCCCTGGGGGCCCACGTGATTTCCCCTGGGGGCCCACGTGATTTCACCTGGGGGCCCACGTGATTGCTCCACCTGGCCCACGTGATTGCCCCACCTGGCCCACGTGATTGCCCCACCTGGCCCACGTGATTTCCCCTGGGGGCCCACGTGATTTCCCCTGGGTGCCCACGTGATTTCCCCTGGGGGCCCACGTGATTTCCCCTGGGGGCCCACGTGATTTACCCTGGGGGCCCACGTGATTTCCCCTGGGGGCCCACGTGATTTCCCCTGGGGGCCCACGTGATTTCCCCTGGGGGCCCACGTGATTTCCCCTGGGGGCCCACGTGATTGCTCCACCTGGCCCACGTGATTGCCCCACCTGGCCCACGTGATTGCCCCACCTGGCCCACGTGATTTCCCCTGGGGGCCCACGTGATTTCCCCTGGGGGCCCACGTGATTTCCCCTGGGGGCCCACGTGATTTCCCCTGGGGGCCCACGTGATTTGCCCTGGGGGCCCTCGTGATTTCCCCTGGGGGCCCACGTGATTGCCCCACCTGGCCCACGTGATTGCCCCACCTGGCCCACGTGATTTCCCCTGGGGGCCCACGTGATTTCCCCTGGGGGCCCACGTGATTTCCCCTTGGGGCCCACGTGATTGCTCCACCTGGCCCACGTGATTGCCCCACCTGGCCCACGTGATTGCCCCACCTGGCCCACGTGATTTCCCCTGGGGGCCCACGTGATTTCCCCTGGGGGCCCACGTGATTTCCCCTGGGGGCCCACGTGATTTCCGCTGGGGGCCCACGTGATTTGCCCTGGGGGCCCTCGTGATTTCCCCTGGGGGCCCACGTGATTGCCCCACCTGGCCACGTGATTGCCCCACCTGGCCCACGTGATTTCCCCTGGGGGCCCACGTGATTTCCCCTGGGGGCCCACGTGATTTCCCCTGGGGGCCCACGTGATTTCCCCTGGGGGCCCACGTGATTTCCCCTGGGGGCCCACGTGATTTCCCCTGGGGGCCCACGTGATTTCCCCTGGGGGCCCACGTGATTTAACCTGGGGGCCCACGTGATTTCCCCTGGGGGCCCACGTGATTTCCCCTGGCGGCCCACGTGATTTGCCCTGGGGGCCCACGTGATTTCCCCTGGGGGCCCACGTGATTTCCCCTGGGGGCCCACGTGATTGCTCCACCTGGCCCACGTGATTGCCCCACCTGGCCCACGTGATTTCCCCTGGGGCCCACGTGATTTCCCCTGGGGGCCCACGTGATTTCCCCTGGGGGCCCACGTGATTTCCCCTGGGGTCCCACGTGATTGCCCCACCTGGCCCATGTGATTTCCCCTGGGGGCCCACGTGATTTCCCCTGGGGGCCCACGTGATTGCTCCACCTGGCCCACGTGATTGACCCACCTGGCCCACGTGATTGCCCCACCTGGCCCACGTGATTTCCCCTGGGGGCCCACGTGATTTCCCCTGGGGGCCCACGTGATTTCCCCTGGGGGCCCACGTGATTTCCCCTGGGGGCCCACGTGATTTCCACTGGGGGCCCACGTGATTTCCCCTGGGGGCCCACGTGATTTCCCCTGGGGGCCCACGTGATTTCCCCTGGGGGCCCACGTGATTTCACCTGGGGGCCCACGTGATTGCTCCACCTGGCCCACGTGATTGCCCCACCTGGCCCAGGTGATTGCCCCACCTGGCCCACGTGATTTCCCCTGGGGGCCCACGTGATTTCCCCTGGGGGCCCACGTGATTTCCCCTGGGGGCCCACGTGATTTCCCCTGGGGGCCCACTTGATTTCCCCTGGGGGCCCACGTGATTTCCCCTGGGGGCCCACGTGATTTGCCCTGGGGGCCCTCGTGATTTCCCCTGGGGGCCCACGTGATTGCCCCACCTGGCCCACTTGATTGCCCCACCTGGCCCACGTGATTTCCCCTGGGGGCCCACGTGATTTCCCCTGGGGGCCCACGTGATTGCTCCACCTGGCCCACGTGATTGCCCCACCTGGCCCACGTGATTGCCCCACCTGGCCCACGTGATTTCCCCTGGGGGCCCACGTGATTTCCCCTGGGGGCCCACGTGATTTCCCCTGGGGGCCCACGTGATTTCCCCTGGGGACCCACGTGATTTCCCCTGGGGGCCCACGTGATTTCCCCTGGGGGCCCACGTGATTTCCCCTGGGGGCCCACGTGATTTCACCTGGGGGCCCACGTGATTGCTCCACCTGGCCCACGTGATTGCCCAACCTGGCCCACGTGATTGCCCCACCTGGCCCACATGATTTCCCCTGGGGGCCCACGTGATTTCCCCTGGGGGCCCACGTGATTTCCCCTGGGGGCCCACGTGATTTCCCCTGGGGGCCCACGTGATTTACCCTGGGGGCCCACGTGATTTCCCCTGGGGGCCCACGTGATTTCCCCTGGGGGCCCACGTGATTTCCCCTGGGGGCCCACGTGATTTCCCCTGGGGGCCCACGTGATTGCTCCACCTGGCCCACGTGATTGCCCCACCTGGCCCACGTGATTGCCCAACCTGGCCCACGTGATTTCCCCTGGGGGCCCACGTGATTTCCCCTGGGGGCCCACGTGATTTCCCCTGGGGGCCCACGTGATTTCCCCTGGGGGCCCACGTGATTTGCCCTGGGGGCCCTCGTGATTTCCCCTGGGGGCCCACGTGATTGCCCCACCTGGCCCACGTGATTGCCCCACCTGGCCCACGTGATTTCCCCTGGGGGCCCACGTGATTTCCCCTGGGGGCCCACGTGATTTCCCCTGGGGGCCCACGTGATTGCTCCACCTGGCCCACGTGATTGCCCCACCTGGCCCACGTGATTGCCCCACCTGGCCCACGTGATTTCCCCTGGGGGCCCACGTGATTTCCCCTGGGGGCCCACGTGATTTCCCCTGGGGGCCCACGTGATTTCCGCTGGGGGCCCACGTGATTTGCCCTGGGGGCCCACGTGATTTCCCCTGGGGGCCCACGTGATTGCCCCACCTGGCCCACGTGATTGCCCCACCTGGCCCACGTGATTTCCCCTGGGGGCCCACGTGATTTCCCCTGGGGGCCCAAGTGATTTCCCCTGGGGGCCCACGTGATTTCCCCTGGGGGCCCACGTGATTTCCCCTGGGGGCCCACGTGATTTCCCCTGGGGGCCCACGTGATTTCCCCTGGGGGCCCACGTGATTTAACCTGGGGGCCCACGTGATTTCCCCTGGGGGCCCACGTGATTTCCCCTGGCGGCCCACGTGATTTGCCCTGGGGGCCCACGTGATTTCCCCTGGGGGCCCACGTGATTTCCCCTGGGGGCCCACGTGATTGCTCCACCTGGCCCACGTGATTGCCCCACCTGGCCCACGTGATTTCCCCTGGGGGCCCACGTGATTTCCCCTGGGGGCCCACGTGATTTCCCCTGGGGGCCCACGTGATTTCCCCTGGGGGCCCACGTGATTGCCCCACCTGGCCCACGTGATTTCCCCTGGGGGCCCACGTGATTACCCCTGGGGGCCCACGTGATTGCTCCACCTGGCCCACGTGATTGCCCCACCTGGCCCACGTGATTGCCCCACCTGGCCCACGTGATTTCCCCTGGGGGCCCACGTGATTTCCCCTGGGGGCCCACGTGATTTCCCCTGGGGGCCCACGTGATTTCCCCTGGGGGCCCACGTGATTTCCCCTGGGGGCCCACGTGATTTCCCCTGGGGCCCCACGTGATTTCCCCTGGGGGCCCACGTGATTTCCCCTGGGGGCCCACGTGATTTCCCCTGGGGGCCCACGTGATTTCACCTGGGGGCCCACGTGATTGCTCCACCTGGCCCACGTGATTGCCCCACCTGGCCCACATGATTTCCCCTGGGGGCCCACGTGATTTCCCCTGGGGGCCCACGTGATTTCCCCTGGGGGCCCACGTGATTTCCCCTGGGGGCCCACGTGATTTCCCCTGGGGCCCACGTGATTTCACCTGGGGGCCCACAAGATTGCCCCACCTGGCCCACGTGATTTCCCCTGGGGGCCCACGTGATTTCCCCTGGGGGCCCACGTGATTTCCCCTGGGGGCCCACGTGATTTCCCCTGGGGGCCCACGTGATTTCCCCTGGGGGCCCACGTGATTTCCCCTGGGGGCCCACGTGATTTCCCCTGGGGGCCCACGTGATTTCCCCTGGCGGCCCACGTGATTTGCCCTGGGGGCCCACGTGATTTCCCCTGGGGGCCCACGTGATTTCCCCTGGGGGCCCATGTGATTGCTCCACCTGGCCCACGTGATTGCCCCACCTGGCCCACGTGATTGCCCCACCTGGCCCACGTGATTTCCCCTGGGGGCCCACGTGATTTCCCCTGGGGGCCCACGTGATTTCCCCTGGGGGCCCACGTGATTTCCCCTGGGGGCCCACGTGATTTGACCTGGGGGCCCTCGTGATTTCCCCTGGGGGCCCACGTGATTGCCCCACCTGGCCCACGTGATTTCCCCTGGGGGCCCACCTGATTTCCCCTGGGGGCCCACGTGATTTCCCCTGGGGGCCCACGTGATTTACCCTGGGGGTCCACGTGATTTCCCCTGGGGGCCCACGTGATTTCCCCTGGTGGCCCACGTGATATCCCCTGGGGGCCCACGTGTTTTCCCCTGGGGGCCCACGTGATTGCTCCACCTGGCCCACGTGATTGCCCCACCTGGCCCACGTGATTGCCCCACCTGGCCCACGTGATTTCCCCTGGGGGCCCACGTGATTTCCCCTGGGGGCCCACGTGATTGCTCCACCTGGCCCACGTGATTGCCCCACCTGGCCCACGTGATTGCCCCACCTGGCCCACGTGATTTCCCCTGGGGGCCCACGTGATTTCCCCTGGGGTCCCACGTGATTTCCCCTGGGGGCCCACGTGATTTCCCCTGGGGGCCCACGTGATTTCCCCTGGGGGCAAACGTGATTTCCCCTGGGGGCCCACGTGATTTCCCCTGGGGGCCCACGTGATTTCCCCTGGGGGCCCACGTGATTTCACCTGGGGGCCCACATGATTGCCCCACCTGGCCCACATGATTTCCCCTGGGGGCCCACGTGATTTCCCCTGGGTGCCCACGTGATTTCCCCTGGGGGCACTCGTGATTTCCCCTGGGGGCCCACGTGATTTCCCCTGGGGGCCCACGTGATTTCCCCTGGGGCCCCACGTATTTGCCCCACCTGGCCCACGTGATTTCCCCTGGAGGCCCACGTGATTTCCCCTGGGGGACCACGTGATTTCCCGTGGGGGCCCACGTGATTTCCCCTGGGGGCCCACGTGATTTCCCCTGGGGGCCCACGTGATTTCCCCTGGGGGCCCACGTGATTTCCCCTGGGGGCCCACGTGATTTCCCCTGGGGGCCCACGTGATTTCCCCTGGGGGCCCACGTGATTTCCCCTGGGGGCCCACTTGATTTGCCCTGGGGGCCCTCGTGATTTCCCCTGGGGGCCCACGTGATTGCCCCACCTGGCCCACGTGATTTCCCCTGGGGGCCCACGTGATTTCCCCTGGGGGCCCACGTGATTGCTCCACCTGGCCCACGTGATTGCCCCACCTGGCCCACGTGATTGCCCCACCTGGCCCACGTGATTTCCCCTGGGGGCCCACGTGATTTCACCTGGGGGCCCACGTGATTGCTCCACCTGGCCCACGTGATTGCCCCACCTGGCCCACAAGATTTCCCCTGGGGGCCCACGTGATTTCCCCTGGGGGCCCACGTGATTTCCCCTGGGGGCCCACGTGATTTCCCCTGGGGGCCCACGTGATTTCCCCTGGGGCCCACGTGATTTCCCCTGGGGGCCCACGTGATTTCCCCTGGGGGCCCACGTGATTTCCCCTGGGGGCCCACGTGATTTCCCCTGGGGGCCCACGTGATTTCCCCTGGGGCCCCACGTGATTGCCCCACCTGGCCCACGTGATTTCTCCTGGAGGCCCACGTGATTTCCCCTGGGGGACCACGTGATTTCCCGTGGGGGCCCACGTGATTTCCCCTGGGGGCCCACGTGATTTCCCCTGGGGGCCCACGTGATTTCCCCTGGGGGCCCACGTGATTTCCCCTGGGGCCCCACGTGATTGCCCCACCTGGCCCACGTGATTTCTCCTGGAGGCCCACGTGATTTCCCCTGGGGGACCACGTGATTTCCCGTGGGGGCCCACGTGATTTCCCCTGGGGGCCCACGTGATTTCCCCTGGGGGCCCACGTGATTTCCCCTGGGGGCCCACGTGATTTCCCCTGCGGGACCACGTGATTTCCCCTGGGGGCCCACGTGATTTCCCCTGGGGGCCCACGTGATTTCCCCTGGGGGCCCACGTGATTTCCCCTGGGGGCCCACGTGATTTCCCCTGGGGGCCCACGTGATTTCACCTGGGGGCCCACATGATTGCCCCACCTGGCCCACATGATTTCCCCTGGGGGCCCACGTGATTTCCCCTGGGTGCCCACGTGATTTCCCCTGGGGGCCCACGTGATTTCCCCTGGGGGCCCACGTGATTTCCCCTGGGGGCCCACGTGATTTCCCCTGGGGCCCCACGTATTTGCCCCACCTGGCCCACGTGATTTCCCCTGGAGGCCCACGTGATTTCCCCTGGGGGACCACGTGATTTCCCGTGGGGGCCCACGTGATTTCCCCTGGGGGCCCACGTGATTTCACCTGGGGATCCACGTGATTGCCCCACCGGGCCCACGTGATTTCCCCTGGGGGCCCACGTGATTTCCCCTGGGGGCCCACGTGATTTCCCCTGGGGGCCCACGTGATTTCCCCTGGGGGCCCACGTGATTGGCCCTTGGGGCCCACGTGATTTCCCCTGGGGGCCCACGTGATTGGCCCTTGGGGCCCACGTGATTTCCCCTGGGGGCCCACGTGATTTCCCCTGGGGGCCCACGTGATTTCCCCTGGGGGCCCACGTGATTTCCCCTGGGGGCCCACGTGATTTCCCCTGGGGGCCCACGTGATTTCCCCTGGCGGCCCACGTGATTTGCCCTGGGGGCCCACGTGATTTCCCCTGGGGGCCCACGTAATTGCTCCACCTGGCCCACGTGATTGCCCCACCTGGCCCACGTGATTGCCCCACCTGGCCCATGTGATTTCCCCTGGGGGCCCACGTGATTTCCCCTGGGGGCCCACGTGATTTCCCCTGGGGGCCCTCGTGATTTCCCCAGGGGGCCCACGTGATTTCCCCTGGGGGCCCACGTTATTTCCCCTGGGGGCCCACGTGATTTCCCCTGGGGCCCCACGTGATTGCCCCACCTGGCCCACGTGATTTCTCCTGGAGGCCCACGTGATTTCCCCTGGGGGACCACGTGATTTCCCGTGGGGGCCCACGTGATTTCCCCTGGGGGCCCACGTGATTTCACCTGGGGGCCCACGTGATTTCCCCTGGGGGCCCACGTGATTTCCCCTGGGGGCCCACGTGATTTCCCCTGGGGGCCCACTTGATTTCCCCTGGGGGCCCACGTGATTTCCCCTGGGGGCCCACGTGATTTCTCCTGGGGGCCCACGTGATTGGCCCTTGGGGGCCCACGTGATTTCCCCTGGGGGCCCACGTGATTTCCCCTGGGGGCCCACGTGATTTCCCCTGGGGGCCCACGTGATTTCCCCTGGGGGCCCACGTGATTTCCCCTGGGGGCCCACGTGATTTCCCCTGGCGGCCCACGTGATTTGCCCTGGGGGCCCACGTGATTTCCCCTGGGGGACCACGTGATTTCCCCTGGGGGCCCACGTGATTTCCCCTGGGGGCCCACGTGATTTGCCCTGGGGGCCCTCGTGATTTCCCCTGGGGGCCCACGTGATTGCCCCACCTGGCCCACGTGATTGCCCCACCTGGCCCACGTGATTTCCCCTGGGGGCCCACGTGATTTCCCCTGGGGGCCCACGTGATTGCTCCACCTGGCCCACGTGATTGCCCCACCTGGCCCACGTGATTGCCCCACCTGGCCCACGTGATTTCCCCTGGGGGCCCACGTGATTTCCCCTGGGGGCCCACGTGATTTCCCCTGGGGACCCACGTGATTTCCCCTGGGGGCACACGTGATTTCCCCTGGGGGCCCACGTGATTTCCCCTGGGGGCCCACGTGAATTCCCCTGAGGGCCCACGTGATTTCCCCTGGGGGCCCACGTGATTTCCCCTGGGGGCCCACGTGATTGCTCCACCTGGCCCACGTGACTGCCCCACCTGGCCCACGTGATTGCCCCACCTGGCCCACGTGATTTCCCCTGGGGGCCCACGTGATTTCCCCTGGGGGCCCACGTGATTTCCCCTGGGGGCCCACGTGATTTCCCCTGGGGGCCCACGTGATTTGCCCTGGGGGCCCTCGTGATTTCCCCTGGGGGCCCACGTGATTGCCCCACCTGGCCCACTTGATTGCCCCACCTGGCCCACGTGATTTCCCCTGGGGGCCCACGTGATTTCCCCTGGGGGCCCACGTGATTGCTCCACCTGGCCCACGTGATTGCCCCACCCGGCCCACGTGATTGCCCCACCTGGCCCACGTGATTTCCCCTGGGGGCCCACGTGATTTCCCCTGGGGGCCCACGTGATTTCCCCTGGGGGCCCACGTGATTTCCCCTGGGGACCCACGTGATTTCCCCTGGGGGCCCACGTGATTTCCCCTGGGGGCCCACGTGATTTCCCCTGGGGGCCCACGTGATTTCACCTGGGGGCCCACGTGATTGCTCCACCTGGCCCACGTGATTGCCCCACCTGGCCCACGTGATTGCCCCACCTGGCCCACGTGATTTCCCCTGGGGGCCCACGTGAATTCCCCTGGGGGCCCACGTGATTTCCTCTGGGGGCCCACGTGATTTCCCCTGGGGGCCCACGTGATTTACCCTGGGGTCCCACGTGATTTCCCCTGGGGGCCCACGTGATTTCCCCTGGGGGCCCACGTGATTTCCCCTGGGGGCCCACGTGATTTCCCCTGGGGGCCCACGTGATTGCTCCACCTGGCCCACGTGATTGCCCCACCTGGCCCACGTGATTGCCCCACCTGGCCCACGTGATTTCCCCTGGGGGCCCACGTGATTTCCCCTGGGGGCCCACGTGATTTCCCCTGGGGGCCCACGTGATTTCCCCTGGGGGCCCACGTGATTTGCCCTGGGGGCCCTCGTGATTTCCCCTGGGGGCCCACGTGATTGCCCCACCTGGCCCACGTGATTGCCCCACCTGGCCCACGTGATTTCCCCAGTGGGCCCACGTGATTTCCCCTGGGGGCCCACGTGATTTCCCCTGGGGGCCCACGTGATTGCTCCACCTGGCCCACGTGATTGCCCCACCTGGCCCACGTGATTGCCCCACCTGGCCCACGTGATTTCCCCTGGGGGCCCACGTGATTTCCCCTGGGGGCCCACGTGATTTCCGCTGTGGGCCCACGTGATTTGCCCTGGGGGCCCTCGTGATTTCCCCTGGGGGCCCACGTGATTGCCCCACCTGGCCCACGTGATTGCCCCACCTGGCCCACGTGATTTCCCCTGGGGGCCCACGTGATTTCCCCTGGGGGCCCACGTGATTTCCCCTGGGGGCCCACGTGATTTCCCCTGGGGGCCCACGTGATTTCACCTGGGGGCCCACGTGATTTCCCCTGGGGGCCTTCGTGATTTCCCCAGGGGGCCCACGTGATTGCTCCACCTGGCCCACGTGATTGCCCCACCTGGCCCACGTGATTGCCCCACCTGGCCCACGTGATTTCCCCTTGGGGCCCACGTGAATTCCCCTGGGGGCCCACGTGATTTCCCCTGGGGGCCCACGTGATTTCCCCTGGGGGCCCACGTGATTTCCCCTGGGGGCCCACGTGATTTCCCCTGGGGGCCCACGTGATTTAACCTGGGGGCCCACGTGATTTCCCCTGGGGGCCCACGTGATTTCCCCTGGCGGCCCACGTGATTTGCCCTGGGGGCCCACGTGATTTCCCCTGGGGGCCCACGTGATTTCCCCTGGGGGCCCACGTGATTGCTCCACCTGGCCCACGTGATTGCCCCACCTGGCCCACGTGATTTCCCCTGGGGGCCCACGTGATTTCCCCTGGGGCCAACGTGATTTCCCCTGGGGGCCCACGTGATTTCCCCTGGTGGCCCACGTGATTTCCCCTGGGGGCCCACGTGATTTCCCCTGGGGGCCCACGTGATTTCCCCTGGGGGCCCACGTGATTTCCCCTGGTGGCCCACGTGATTTCCCCTGGGGGCCCACGTGATTTCCCCTGGGGGCCCTCGTGATTTCCCCTGGGGGCCCACGTGATTGCCCCACCTGGCCCACGTGATTGCCCCACCTGGCCCATGTGATTTCCCCTGGGGGCCCACGTGATTTCCCCTGGGGGCCCACGTGATTGCTCCACCTGGCCCACGTGATTGCCCCACCTGGCCCACGTGATTGCCCCACCTGGCCCACGTGATTTCCCCTGGGGGCCCACGTGATTTCCCCTGGGGGCCCACGTGATTTCCCCTGGGGGCCCACGTGATTTCCCCTGGGGGCCCACGTGATTTCCCCTGGGGGCCCACGTGATTTCCCCTGGGGGCCCACGTGATTTCCCCTGGGGGCCCACGTGATTTCCCCTGGGGGCCCACGTGATTTCCCCTGGGGGCCCACGTGATTTCACCTGGGGGCCCACGTGATTGCTCCACCTGGCCCACGTGATTGCCCCACCTGGCCCACATGATTTCCCCTGGGGGACCACGTGATTTCCCCTGGGGGCCCACGTGATTTCCCCTGGGGGCCCACGTGATTTCCCCTGGGGGCCCACGTGATTTCCCCTGGGGGCCCACGTGATTTCCCCTGGGGCCCACGTGATTTCACCTGGGGCCCACAAGATTGCCCCACCTGGCCCACGTGATTTCCCCTGGGGGCCCACGTGATTTCCCCTGGGGGCCCACGTGATTTCCCCTGGGGGCCCACGTGATTTCCCCTGGGGGCCCACGTGATTTCCCCTGGGGGCCCACGTGATTTACCCTGGGGGCCCACGTGATTTCCCCTGGGGGCCCACGTGATTTCCCCTGGGGGCCCACGTGATTTCCCCTGGGGGCCCACGTGATTTCCCCTGGCGGCCCACGTGATTTGCCCTGGGGGCCCACGTGATTTCCCCTGGGGGCCCACGTGATTTCCCCTGGGGGCCCACGTGATTGCTCCACCTGGCCCACGTGATTGCCCCACCTGGCCCACGTGATTGCCCCACCTGGCCCACGTGATTTCCCCTGGGGGCCCACGTGATTTCCCCTGGGGGCCCACGTGATTTCCCCTGGGGGCCCACGTGATTTCCCCTGGGGGCCCACGTGATTTGACCTGGGGGCCCTCGTGATTTCCCCTGGGGGCCCACGTGATTGCCCCACCTGGCCCACGTGATTTCCCCTGGGGGCCCACCTGATTTCCCCTGGGGGCCCACGTGATTTCCCCTGGGGGCCCACGTGATTTACCCTGGGGGTCCACGTGATTTCCCCTGGGGGCCCACGTGATTTCCCCTGGTGGCCCACGTGATATCCCCTGGGGGCCCACGTGTTTTCCCCTGGGGGCCCACGTGATTGCTCCACCTGGCCCACGTGATTGCCCCACCTGGCCCACGTGATTGCCCCACCTGGCCCACGTGATTTCCCCTGGGGGCCCACGTGATTTCCCCTGGGGGCCCACGTGATTGCTCCACCTGGCCCACGTGATTGCCCCACCTGGCCCACGTGATTGCCCCACCTGGCCCACGTGATTGCCCCACCTGGCCTACGTGATTTCCCCTGGGGGCTCACGTGATTTCCTCTGGGGTCACACGTGATTTCCCCTGGGGGCCCACGTGATTTACCCTGGGGGCCCACGTGATTTACCCTGGGGGCCCACGTGATTTCCCCTGGGGGCCCACGTGATTTCCCCTGGGGGCCCACGTGATTTACCCTGGGGGCCCACGTGATTTACCCTGGGGGCCCACGTGATTTCCCCTGGCGGCCCACGTGATTTGCCCTGGGGGCCCACGTGATTTCCCCTGGGGGCCCACGTGATTTCCCCTTGGGGCCCACGTGATTGCCCCACCTGGCCCACGTGATTGCCCCACCTGGCCCACGTGATTTCCCCTGGGGGCCCACGTGATTTCCCCTGGGGGCCCACGTGATTTCCCCTGGGGGCCCACGTGATTTCCCCTGGGGGCCCAAGTGAGTTCCCCTGGGGGCCCACGTTATTTGCCCTGGGGGCCCTCGTGATTTCCCCTGGGGGCCCACGTGATTGCCCCACCTGGCCCACGTGATTGCCCCACCTGGCCCACGTGACTTCCCCTGGGGGCCCACGTGATTTCCCCTGGGGGCCCACGTGATTGCTCCACCTGGCCCACATGATTGCCCCACCTGGCCCACGTGATTGCCCCACCTGGCCCACGTGATTTCCCCTGGGGGCCCACGTGATTTCCCCTGGGGGCCCACGTGATTTCCCCTGGGGGCCCACGTGATTTCCCCTGGGGCCCCACGTGATTTCCCCTGGGGGCCCACGTGATTTCCCCTGGGGGCCCACGTGATTTCCCCTGGGGGCCCACGTGATTTCACCTGGGGGCCCACGTGATTGCTCCACCTGGCCCACGTGATTGCCCAACCTGGCCCACGTGATTTCCCCTGGGGGCCCACGTTATTTCCCCTGGGGCCCCACGTGATTGCCCCACCTGGCCCACGAGATTTCCCCTGGAGGCCCACGTGATTTCCCCTGGGGGACCACGTGATTTCCCGTGGGGGCCCACGTGATTTCCCCTGGGGGCCCACGTGATTTCACCTGGGGATCCACGTGATTGCCCCACCTGGCCCACGTGATTTCCCCTGGGGGCCCACGTGATTTCCCCTGGGGGCCCACGTGATTTCCCCTGGGGGCCCACGTGATTTCCCCTGGGGGCCCACGTGATTTCCCCTGGGGGCCCACGTGATTGGCCCTGGGGGCCCACGTGATTTCCCCTGGGGGCCCACGTGATTTCCCCTGGGGGCCCACGTGATTTCCCCTGGGGGCCCACGTGATTTCCCCTGGGGGCCCACGTGATTTCCCCTTGGGGCCCACGTGATTTCCCCTGGCGGCCCACGTGATTTGCACTGGGGGCCCACGTGATTTCCCCTGGGGGCCCACGTGATTTCCCCTGGGGGCCCACGTGATTGCTCCACCTGGCCCACGTGATTGCCCCACCTGGCCCACGTGATTGCCCCACCTGGCCCACGTGATTTCCCCTGGGGGCCCACGTGATTTCCCCTGGGGGCCCACGTGATTTCCCCTGGGGGCCCACGTGATTTCCCCTGGGGGCCCACGTGATTTGCCCTGGGGGCCCTCGTGATTTCCCCTGGAGGCCCACGAGATTGCCCCACCTGGCCCACGTGATTGCCCCACCTGGCCCACGTGATTTCCACTGGGGGCCCACGTGATTTCCCCTGGGGGCCCACGTGATTTCCCCTGGGGGCCCACGTGATTGCTCCACCTGGCCCACGTGATTGCCCCACCTGGCCCACGTGATTGCCCCACCTGGCCCACGTGATTTCCCCCGGGGGCCCACGTGATTTCCCCTGGGGCCCCACGTGATTTCCCCTGGGGGCCCACGTGATTTCCCCTGGGTGCCCACGTGATTTACCCTGGGGACCCACGTGATTTCCCCTGGGGGCCCACGTGATTTCCCCTGGGGTCCCACGTGATTTCCCCTGGCGTCCCACGTGATTTGCCCTGGGGGCCCACGTGATTTCCCCTGGGGGCCCACGTGATTGCTCCACCTGGCCCACGTGATTGCCCCACCTGGCCCACGTGATTTCCCCTGGGGGCCCACGTGATTTCCCCTGGGGGCCCACGTGATTTCCCCTGGGGGCCCACGTGATATCCCCTGGGGGCCCACGTGATTTCCCCTGGGGGCCCACGTGATTTCCCCTGGGGGCCCTCGTGATTTCCCCTGGGGGCCCACGTGATTGCCCCACCTGGCCCACGTGATTGCCCCACCTGGCCCACGTGACTTCCCCTGGGGGCCCAGGTGATTTCCCCTGGGGGCCCACGTGATTGCTCCACCTGGCCCACGTGATTGCCCCACCTGGCCCACGTGATTGCCCCACCTGGCCCACGTGATTTCCCCTGGGGGCCCACGTGATTTCCCCTGGGGGCCCACGTGATTTCCCCTGGGGGCCCACGTGATTTCCCCTGGGGGCCCACGTGATTGCTCCACCTGGCCCACGTGATTGCCCCACCTGGCCCACGTGATTGCCCCACCTGGCCCACGTGATTGCCCCACCTGGCCCACGTGATTTCCCCTGGGGGCCCACGTGATTTCCCCTGGGGGCCCACGTGATTGCTCCACCTGGCCCACGTGATTGCCCCACCTGGCCCACGTGATTGCCCCACCTGGCCCACGTGATTTCCCCTGGGGGCCCACGTGATTTCCTCTGGGGTCACACGTGATTTCCCCTGGGGGCCCACGTGATTTAACCTGGGGGCCCACGTGATTTACCCTGGGGGCCCACGTGATTTCCCCTGGGGGCCCACGTGATTTCCCCTGGGGGCCCACGTGATTTACCCTGGGGGCCCACGTGATTTCCCCTGGCGGCCCACGTGATTTGCCCTGGGGGCCCACGTGATTTCCCCTGGGGGCCCACGTGATTGCCCCTTGGGGCCCACGTGATTGCCCCACCTGGCCCACGTGATTGCCCCACCTGGCCCACGTGATTTCCCCTGGGGGCCCACGTGATTTCCCCTGGGGGCCCACGTGATTTCCCCTGGGGGCCCACGTGATTTCCCCTGGGGGCCCACGTGATTTCCCCTGGGGGCCCACGTGAGTTCCCCTGGGGGCCCACGTTATTTGCCCTGGGGGCCCTCGTGATTTCCCCTGGGGGCCCACGTGATTGCCCCACCTGGCCCACGTGATTGCCCCACCTGGCCCACGTGACTTCCCCTGGGGGCCCACGTGATTTCCCCTGGGGGCCCACGTGATTGCTCCACCTGGCCCACATGATTGCCCCACCTGGCCCACGTGATTGCCCCACCTGGCCCACGTGATTTCCCCTGGGGGCCCACGTGATTTCCCCTGGGGGCCCACGTGATTTCCCTTGGGGGCCCACGTGATTTCCCCTGGGGCCCCACGTGATTTCCCCTGGGGGCCCACGTGATTTCCCCTGGGGGCCCACGTGATTTCCCCTGGGGGCCCACGTGATTTCACCTGGGGGCCCACGTGATTGCTCCACCTGGCCCACGTGATTGCCCAACCTGGCCCACGTGATTTCCCCTGGGGGCCCACGTGATTTCCCCTGGGGCCCCACGTGATTGCCCCACCTGGCCCACGAGATTTCCCCTGGAGGCCCACGTGATTTCCCCTGGGGGACCACGTGATTTCCCGTGGGGGCCCACGTGATTTCCCCTGGGGGCCCACGTGATTTCACCTGGGGATCCACGTGATTGCCCCACCTGGCCCACGTGATTTCCCCTGGGGGCCCACGTGATTTCCCCTGGGGGCCCACGTGATTTCCCCTGGGGGCCCACGTGATTTCCCCTGGGGGCCCACGTGATTTCCCCTGGGGGCCCACGTGATTGGCCCTGGGGGCCCACGTGATTTCCCCTGGGGGCCCACGTGATTTCCCCTGGGGGCCCACGTGATTTCCCCTGGGGGCCCACGTGATTTCCCCTGGGGGCCCACGTGATTTCCCCTGGCGGCCCACGTGATTTTCCTGGGGGCCCACGTGATTTCCCCTGGGGGCCCACGTGATTTCCCCTGGGGGCCCACGTGATTGCTCCACCTGGCCCACGTGATTGCCCCACCTGGCCCACGTGATTGCCCCACCTGGCCCACGTGATTTCCCCTGGGGGCCCACGTGATTTCCCCTGGGGGCCCACGTGATTTCCCCTGGGGGCCCACGTGATTTCACCTGGGGGCCCACGTGATTTGCCCTGGGGGCCCTCGTGATTTCCCCTGGAGGCCCACGAGATTGCCCCACCTGGCCCACGTGATTGCCCCACCTGGCCCACGTGATTTCCACTGGGGGCCCACGTGATTTCCCCTGGGGGCCCACGTGATTTCCCCTGGGGGCCCACGTGATTGCTCCACCTGGCCCACGTGATTGCCCCACCTGGCCCACGTGATTGCCCCACCTGGCCCACGTGATTTCCCCCGGGGGCCCACGTGATTTCCCCTGGGGGCCCACGTGATTTCCCCTGGGGGCCCACGTGATTTCCCCTGGGTGCCCACGTGATTTACCCTGGGGACCCACGTGATTTCCCCTGGGGGCCCACGTGATTTCCCCTGGGGGCCCTCGTGATTTCCCCTGGGGGCCCACGTGATTGCCCCACCTGGCCCACGTGATTGCCCCACCTGGCCCACGTGATTTCCCCTGGGGGCCCACGTGATTTCCCCTGGGGGCCCACGTGATTGCTCCACCTGGCCCACGTGATTGCCCCACCTGGCCCACGTGATTGCCCCACCTGGCCCACGTGATTTCCCCTGGGGGCCCACGTGATTTCCCCTGGGGGCCCACGTGATTTCCCCTGGGGGCCCACGTGATTTCCCCGGGGGCCCACGTGATTTCCCCTGGGGCCCACGTGATTTCACCTGGGGGCCCACAAGATTGCCCCACCTGGCCCACGTGATTTCCCCTGGGGGCCCACGTGATTTCCCCTGGGGGCCCACGTGATTTCCCCTGGGGGCCCACGTGATTTCCCCTGGGGGCCCACGTTATTTCCCCTGGGGGCCCACGTGATTTCCCCTGGGGCCCCACGTGATTGCCCCACCTGGCCCACGTGATTTCTCCTGGAGGCCCACGTGATTTCCCCTGGGGGACCACGTGATTTCCCGTGGGGGCCCACGTGATTTCCCCTGGGGGCCCACGTGATTTCACCTGGGGGCCCACGTGATTTCCCCTGGGGGCCCACGTGATTTCCCCTGGGGGCCCACGTGATTTCCCCTGGGGGCCCATGTGATTGGCCCTGTGGGCCCACGTGATTTCACCTGGGGGCCCATGTGATTTCCCCTGTGGGCCCACGTGATTTCCCCTGGGGGCCCACGTGATTGCTCCACCTGGCCCACGTGATTGCCCCACCTGGCCCACGTGATTGCCCCACCTGGCCCACGTGATTTCCCCTGGGGGCCCACATGATTTCCCCTGGGGGCCCACGTGATTTCCCCTGGGGGCCCACGTGATTTCCCCTGGGGGCCCATGTGATTTGCCCTGTGGGCCCACGTGATTTCACCTGGGGGCCCATGTGATTTCCCCTGTGGGCCCACGTGATTTCCCCTGGGGGCCCACGTGATTGCTCCACCTGGCCCACGTGATTGCCCCACCTGGCCCACGTGATTGCCCCACCTGGCCCACGTGATTTCCCCTGGAGACCCACGTGATTTCCCCTGGGGGACCACGTGATTTCCCGTGGGGGCCCACGTGATTTCCCCTGGGGGCCCACATGATTTCCCCTGGGGGCCCACCTGATTTCCCCTGGGGGCCCACGTGATTTCCCCTGGGGGCCCACGTGATTGCCCCACCTGGCCCACGTGATTGCCCCACCTGGCCCACGTGATTTCCCCTGGGGGCCCACGTGATTTCCCGTGGAGGCCCACGTGATTTCCCCTGGGGGCCCACATGATTTCCCCTGGGGGCCCACCTGATTTCCCCTGGGGGCCCACGTGATTTCCCCTGGGGGCCCACGTGATTGGCCCACCTGGCCCACGTGATTGCCCCACCTGGCCCCCCGTGATTTCCCCTGGGGGCCCACGTGATTTCCCCTGGGGGCCCATGTGATTTCCCCTGGGGGCCCACGTGATTTCCCCTGGGGCCCCACGAGATTGCCCCACCTGGCCCACGTGATTTCCCCTTGAGGCCCACGTGATTTCCCCTGGGGGCCCACGTGATTTCCCCTGGGGGCCCACGTGATTTCCCCTGGGGGCCCACGTGATTTCCCCTGGGGGCCCACGTGATTTCCCCTGGGGCCCCACGTGATTGCCCCACCTGGCCCACGTGATTTCCCCTGGAGGCCCACGTGATTTCCCCTGGGGGACCACGTGATTTCCCGTGGGGGCCCACGTGATTTCCCTGGGGGCCCACATGATTTCCCCTGGGGGCCCACCTGATTTCCCCTGGGGGCCCACGTGATTTCCCCTGGGGTCCCACGTGATTGCCCCACCTGGCCCACGTGATTGCCCCACCTGGCCCACGTGATTTCCCCTGGGGGCCCACGTGATTTCCCCTGGGGGCCCACGTGATTTCCCCTGGGGGCATACGTGATTTCCCCTGGGGGCCCACGTGATTGCCCCACCTGGCCCACGTGATTGCCCCACCTGGCCCACGTGATTTCCCCTGGGGGCCCACGTGATTTCCCCTGGGGGCCCACGTGATTTCCCCTGGGGGCCCACGTGGTTTCCCCTGGGGGCCCACGTGATTTCCCCTGGGGGCCGACGTGATTTCCCCTGGGGGACCACGTGATTTCCCCTGGGGGCCCACGTGATTTCACCTGGGGGCCCAGGTGATTTCACCTGGGGGCCCACGTGATTGCCCCTCCTGGCCCACGTGATTGCCCCACCTGGCCCACGTGATTGCCCCACCTGGCCCACGTGATTTTCCCTGGGGGCCCACGTGATTGCTCCACCTGACCCACGTGATTGCCCCACCTGGCCCACGTGATTGCCCCACCTGGCCCACGTGATTGCCCCACCTGGCCCACGTGATTGCCCCACCTGGCCCACGTGATTTCCCCTGGGGGCCCACGTGATTTCCCCTGGGGGCCCACGTGATTTCCCCTGGGGGCCCACGTGATTTCCCCTGGGGGCCCACGTGATTTCACCTGGGGGCCACGTGATTGCCCCACCTGGCCCACGTGATTACCCTGGGGGCCCACGTGATTTCCTCTGGGGGCCCACGTGCTTTCCCCTCGGGGCCCACGTGATTTCCCCTGGGGGCCCACGTGATTTCCCCTGGCGGCCCACGTGATTTGCCCTGGGGGCCCACGTGATTGCTCCACCTTGCCCACGTGATTGCCCCACCTGGCCCACGTGATTGCCCCACCTGGCCCACGTGATTGCCCCACCTGGCCCACGTGATTTCCCTTGGGGGCCCACGTGATTTCCCCTGGGGGCCCACGTGATTTTCCCTGGGGGCCCACGTGATTTCCCCTGGGGGCCCACGTGATTTCCCCTGGGGGCCCACGTGATTTCCCCTGGGGGCCCACGTGATTTTCCCTGGGGGCCCACGTGATTTCCCCTGGGGGCCCACGTGATTTCCCCTGGGGGCCCACGTGATTTCCCCTGGGGGCCCACGTGATTTCCCCTGGGGGCCCACGTGATTTCCCCTGGGGGCCCACGTGATTGCCCCACCTGGCCCACGTGATTTCCCCTGGAGGCCCAGGTGACTTCCCCTGGGGGACCACGTGATTTCCCCTGAGGGCCCACGTGATTTCCCCTGGGGGCCCACGTGATTTCCCCTGGGGCCCCACGTGATTGCCCCACCTGGCCCACGTGATTTCCCCTGGAGGCACACGTGATTTCCCCTGGGGGACCACGTGATTTCCCGTGGGGGCCCACGTGATTTCCCCTGGGGGCCCACGTGATTTCACCTGGGGGCCCACGTGATTGCCCCACCTGGCCCACGTGATTTCCCCTGGGGGCCAACGTGATTTCCCCTGGGGGCCCACGTGATTTCCCCAGGGGGCCCACGTGATTTCCCCTGGGGGCCCACGTGATTTCCCCTGGGGGCCCACGTGATTTCCCCTGGGGCCCCACGTGATTGCCCCTCCTGGCCCACGTGATTTCCCCTGGGGGCCCACGTGATTTTCCCTGGGGGCCCACGTGATTGCTCCACTTGACCCACGTGATTGCCCCACCTGGCACACGTGATTGCCCCACCTGGCCCACGTAATTTCCCCTTGTGTCCCACGTGATTTCCCCTGGAGGCCCACGTGATTTCCCCTGGGGGCCCACGTGTTTTCCCCTGGGTGCCCACGTGATTGCTCCACCTTGCCCACGTGATTGCCCCACCTGGCCCACGTGATTGCCCCACCTGGCCCACGTGATTGCCCCACCTGGCCCACGTGATTTCCCCTGGGGGCCCACGTGATTTCCCCTGGGGGCCCACGTGATTTCCCCTGGGGGCCCACGTGATTTCCCCTGGGGGCCAATGTGATTTCCCCTGGGGGCCCACCTGATTTCCCCTGGGGGCCCACGTGATTGCCCCACCTGGCCCACGTGATTGCCCCACCTGGCCCCCCGTGATTTCCCCTGGGGGCCCACGTGATTTCCCCTGGGGGCCCACGTGATTTCCCCTGGGGGCCCACGTGATTTACCCTGGGGGCCCACGTGATTTCCCCTGGGGCCCCACGTGATTGCCCCACCTGGCCCACGTGATTTCCCCTGGAGGCCCACGTGATTTCCCCTGGGGGACCACGTGATTTCACGTGGGGGACAACATGATTTCCCCTGGGGGCCCACGTGATTTCCCCTGGGGGCATACATGATTTCCCCTGGGGGCCCACGTGATTGCCCCACCTGGCCCACGTGATTGCCCCACCTGGCCCACGTGATTTCCCCTGGGGGCCCACGTGATTTCCCCTGGGGGCCCACGTGATTTCCCCTGGGGGCCCACGTGATTTCCCCTGGGGGCCCACGTGATTGCCCCACCTGGCCCACGTGATTGCCCCACCTGGCCCACGTGATTTCCCCTGGGTGCCCACGTGATTTCCACAGGCGGCCCACGTGATTTCCCCTGGGGGCCCACGTGATTTCCCCTGGGCGCCCACGTGATTTCCCCTGGGGGCCCACGTGATTTCCCCTGGGGGCCCACGTGATTTCCCCTGGGGGCCCACGTGATTTCCAGAGCCGGCCCACGTGATTTCCCCTGGGGGCCCACGTGATTTCCCCTGGGGGCCCACATGATTTCCCCTGGGGGCCCACGTGATTTCCCCACCTGGCCCATGTGATTGCCCCACCTGGCCCACGTGATTTCCCCTGGGGGCCCACGTGATTTCCCCTGGGGGCCCACGTGATTTCCCCTGGGGGCCCACGTGATTTCCCCTGGGGGCCCACGTGATTTCCCCTGGGGGTCCACGTGATTTCCCCTGGGGGCCCACGTGATTTCCCCTGGGGGCCCACGTGATTTGCCCTGGGGGCCCACGTGATTTCCCCTGGGGGCCCACGTGATTTCCCCTGGGGGCCCACGTGATTTCCCCTGGGGGCCCACGTGATTTCACCTGGGGGCCCACGTGATTTCCCCTGGGGGACCACGTGATTTCCCGTGGGGGCCCACGTGATTTCCCCTGGGGGCCCACGTGATTTCCCCTGGGGGCCCACGTGATTGCCCCACCTGGCCCACGTGATTGCCCCACCTGGCCCACGTGATTGCCCCACCTGGCCCACGTGATTTCCCCTGGGGGCCCACGTGATTTCCCCTGGCGGCCCACGTGATTTCCCCTGGGGGCCCACGTGATTTCCCCTGGGGGCCCACGTGATTTCCCCTGGGGGCCCACGTGATTTCCCCAGGCGGCCCACGTGATTTCCCCTGGGGGCCCACGTGATTTCCCCTGGGGGCCCACGTGATTTCCCCTGGGGGCCCACGTGATTTCCCCACCTGGCCCACGTGATTGCCCCACCTGGCCCACGTGATTTCCCCTGGGGGCCCACGTGATTTCCCCTGGGGGCCCACGTGATTTCCCCTGGGGGCCCACGTGATTTCCCCTGGGGGCCCACGTGATTTCCCCTGGGAGCCCACGTGATTTCCCCTGGGGGCCCACGTGATTTCCCCTGGGGGCCCACGTGATTTCCCCAGGGGCCCACGTGATTTGCCCTGGGGGCCCACGTGATTTCCCCTGGGGGCCCACGTGATTTCCCCTGGGGGCCCACGTGATTTCCCCTGGGGGCCCACGTGATTTCCCCTGGGGGCCCAAGTGATTTCACCTGGGGGCCCACGTGATTTCCCCTGGGGGCCCACGTGATTGCCCCTCCTGGCCTACGTGATTGCCCCACCTGGCCCACGTGATTTTCCCTGGGGGCCTACGTGATTGCTCCACCTGACTCACGTGATTGCCCCACCTGGCACACGTGATTGTCCCACCTGGCCCACGTAATTTCCCCTTGTGTCCCACGTGATTTCCCCTGGGGGCCCACGTGATTTCCCCTGGGAGCCCACGTGATTTCCCCTGGGGGCCCAGGTGATTTCCCCTGGGAGCCCACGTGATTGCTCCACCTGGCCCACGTGATTGCCCCACCTGGCCCACGTGATTGCCCCACCAGGCCCACGTGATTTCCCCTGGGGGCCCACGTGATTTCCCCTGGGGGACCACGTGATTTCCCGTGGGGGCCCACGTGATTTCCCCTGGGGGCCCACGGGATTTCCCCTGGGGGCCCACCTGATTTCCCCTGGGGGCTCAAGTGATTTCCCCTGGGGGCCCACGTGATTTCCCCTGGGGGACCACGTGATTTCCCTTGGGGGCCCACGTGATTGCTCCACCTGGCCCACGTGATTGCCCCACCTGGCCCACGTGATTGCCCCACTTGGCCCACGTGATTTCCCCTGGGGGCCCACGTGATTTCCCCTGGGGGACCACGTGATTTCCCGTGGGGGACCACGTGATTTCCCCTGGGGGCCCACGTGATTTCCCCTGGGGGCCCACCTGATTTCCCCTGGGGGCCCACGTGATTTCCCCTGGGGGCCAACGTGATTGCCCCACCTGGCCCACGTGATTGCCACACCTGACCCACGTGATTTCCCCTGGGGTCCCACGTGATTTCCCCTGGGGGCCCACGTGATTTCCCCTGGGGGCCCACGTGATTTCCCCTGGGGGCCCACGTGATTTCCCCAGGCGGCCCACGTGATTTCCCCTGGGGGCCCACGTGATTTCCCCTGGGGGCCCACGTGATTTCCCCACCTGTCCCACGTGATTGCCCCACCGGGCCCACGTGATTTCCCCTGGGGGCCCACGTGATTTCCCCTGGGGGAACACGTGATTTCCCCTGGGGGCCCACGTGATTTCCCCTGGGGGCCCACGTGATTTCCCCTGGGGCCCACGTGATTTCCCCTGGGGGCCCACGTGATTGCTCCACCTGGCCCACGTGATTGCCCCACCTGGCCCACGTGATTTCCCCTGGGGGCCCACGTGATTTCCCCTGGGGGCCCACGTGATTTCCCCTGGGGGCCCACGTGATTTCCCCTGGGGACCCACGTGATTTCCCCTGGGGGCCCACGTGATTTCCCCTGGGGGCCCACGTGATTTCCCCTGGGGGCCCACGTGATTTCCCCTGGGGGCCCACGTGATTTCCCTTGGGGGCCCACGTGATTTGCCCTGGGGGCCCTCGTGATTTCCCCTGGGGGCCCACGTGATTGCCCCACCTGGCCCACGTGATTGCCCCACCTGGCCCACGTGATTTCCCCTGGGGGCCCACGTGATTTCCCCTGGGGGCCCACGTGATTTCCCCTGGGGGCCCACGTGATTGCTCCACCTGGCCCACGTGATTGCCCCACCTGGCCCACGTGATTTCCCCTGGGGGCCCACGTGATTTCCCCTGGGGGCCCACGTGATTTCCCCTGGGGTCCCACGTGATTTCCCCTGGAAGCCCACGTGATTTCCCCTGGGGGCCCACGTGATTTCCCCTGGGGGCCCACGTGATTTCACCTGGGGGGGCACGTGATTTCCCCTGGGGGCCCACGTGATTGCTCCACCTGGCCCACGTGATTGCCCCACCTGGCCCACGTGATTTCCCCTGGGGGCCCACGTGATTTCCCCTGGGGGCCCACGTGATTTCCCCTGGGGCCCACGTGATTTCCCCTGGGGGCCAACGTGATTTCCCCTGGGGGCCCACGTGATTGCTCCACATGGCCCACGTGATTGCCCCACCTGGCCCACCTGATTTCCCCTGGGGCCCACGTGATTTCCCCTGGGGGCCCACGTGATTTCCCCTGGGGGCCCACGTGATTGCTCCACCTGGCCCACGTGATTTCCCCTGGGGGCCCACGTGATTTCCCCTGGGGGCCCACGTCTGGGGGCCCACGTGATTTCCCCTGGGGGCCCACGTGATTTCCCCTGGGGGCCCACGTGATTTCCCCTGGGAGCCCACGTGATTTCCCCTGGGGCCCCACGTGATTGCCCCACCTGGCCCACGTGATTTCCCCTGGAGGCCCACGTGATTTCCCCTGGGGGACCACGTGATTTCCCATGGGGGCCCACGTGATTTCCCCTGGGGGCCCACGTGATTTCACCTGCGGGCCCACGTGATTGCCCCACCTGGCACACGTGATTTCCCCTGGGGGCCCACGTGATTTCCCCTGGGGGCCCACGTGATTTCCCCTGGGTGCCCACGTGATTTCCCCTGGGGGCCCACGTGATTGCTCCACCTGGCCCACGTGATTTCCCCTGGGGGCCCACGTGATTTCCCCTGGGGGCCCACGTGATTTCCCCTGGGGGCCCACGTGATTTCCCCTGGGGGCCCACGTGATTTCCCGTGGGGGCCCACGTGATTTCCCCTGGGGCCCCACGTGATTGCCCCACCTGGCCCACGTGATTTCCACTGGAGGCCCATGTGATTTCCCCTGGGGGAACACGTGATTTCCCGTGGGGGCCCACGTGATTTCCCCTGGGGGCCCACGTGATTTCACCCGGTGGCCCACGTGATAGCCCCACCTGGCCCACGTGATTTCCCCTGGGGGCCCACGTGATTTCCCCTGGGGGCCCACGTGATTTCCCCTGGGGGCCCACGTGATTTCCCCTGGGGGCCCACGTGATTTCCCCTGGGCGCCCACGTGATTTCCCCTGGGGGCCCACGTGATTTCCCCTGGGGGCCCAAGTGATTGCTCCACCTGGCCCACGTGATTGCCCCACCTGGCCCACGTGATTTCCCCTGGGGGCCCACGTGATTTCCCCTGGGGGCCCACGTGATTTCCCCTGGCGGCCCACGTGATTTGCCCTGGGGGCCCACGTGATTTCCCCTGGGGGCCCACGTGATTTCCCCTGGGGGCCCACGTGATTTCCCCTGGGGGCCCACGTGATTTCCCCTGGGTGCCCCCGTGATTTCCCCTGGGGCCCAAGTGATTTCCCCTGGGGGCCCACGTTATTTCCCCTGGGGGCCCACGTGATTTCCCCTGGGGGCCCACGTGATTTCCCCTGGCGGCCCACGTGATTTGCCCTGGGGGCCCACGTGATTTCCCTTGGGGGCACACGTGATTTGCCCTTGGGGCCCTCGTGATTTCCCCTGGGGGCCCACATGATAGCCCCACCTGGCCCACGTGATTGCCTCACCTGGCCCACGTGATTTCCCCTGGGGGCCCACGTGATTTCCCCTGGGGGCCCACGTGATTTCCCCTGGGGGCCCACGTGATTTCCCCTGGCGGCCCACGTGATTTGCCCTGGGGGCCCACGTGATTTCCCCTGGGGGCCCACGTGATTTCCCCTGGGGGCCCACGTGATTGCTCCACCTGGCCCACGTAATTGCCCCACCTGGCCCACGTGATTGCCCCAACTGGCCCACGTGATTTCCCCTGGGGGCCCAAGTGATTTCCCCTGGGGGCCCACGTGATTTCCCCTGGGGGCACACGTGCTTTACCCTGGGGGCCAAGTGATTTCCCCTAGGGGCCCACGTGATTTCCCATGGGGGCCCACGTGATTGCCCCACCTGGCCCACGTGATTTTCCCTGGGGGCCCACGTGATTGCTCCACCTGGCCCACGTGATTGCCCCACCTGGCCCACGTGATTGCCCCACCTGGCCCACGAGATTTCCCCTGGGGGCCCACGTGATTTCCCCTGGGGGCACACGTGATTTCCCCTGGGGGCCCACGTGATTTCCCCTGGGGGCCCACGTGATTCCCCCTGGGGGCCCACGTGATTTCCCATGGGGGCCCACGTGATTGCCCCACCTGGCCCACGTGATTTCCCCTGGGGGCCCACGTGATTTCCCCTGGGGGCCCACGTGATTTCCCCTGGGGGCCCACGTGATTTCCCCTGGGGGCCCACGTGATTTCCCCACCTGGCCCACGTGATTGCCCACACCTGGGGGCCCACGTGATTTCCCCTGGGGGCCCACGTGATTTCCCCTGGGGGCCCACGTGATTTCCCACCTGGCCCACGTGATTGCCCACCTGGCCCACGTGATTTCCCCTGGGGGCCCACTTGATTTCCCCTGGGGGCCCACGTGATTTCCCCTGGGGGCCCACGTGATTTCCCCTGGGGGCCCATGTGATTTCCCCTGGGGGCCCACGTGATTTCCCCTGGGGGCCCACGTGATTTCCCCTGGGGGCCCACGTGATTTCCCCACCTGGCCCACGTGATTTCCCCTGGGGGCCCACGTGATTTCCCCTGGGGGCCCACGTGATTTCCCCTGGGGGCCCACTTGATTTGCCCTGGGGGCCCACGTGATTTCCCCTGGGGGCCCACGTGATTTCCCCTGGGGGCCCACGTGATTGCTCCACCTGGCCCACGTGATTGCCCCACCTGGCCCACGTGATTTCCCCTGGGGGCCCACGTGATTTCCCCTGGGGGCCCACGTGATTTGCCCTGGGGGCCCACGTGATTGCTCCACCTGGCCCACGTGAATGCCCCACCTGGCCCAGGTGATTTCCCCTGGGGGCCCACGTGATTTCCCCTGGGGGCCCACTTGATTTGCCCTGGGGGCCCACGTGATTTCCCCTGGGGGCCCACGTGATTTCCCCTGGGGGCCCACATGATTTCTCCTGGGGGCCCACGTGATTTCCCCTGGGGGCCCACGTGATTTCCCCTGGGGGCCCACGTGATTTCCCCTGGGGGCCCACGTGATTTCCCCTGGGGGCCCATGTGATTTCCCCTGGGGCCCCACATGATTGCCCCACCTGGACCACGTGATTTCCCCTGGGGGCCCTCGTGATTTCCCCTGGGTGACCACGTGATTTCCCCTGGGGGCCCACGTGATTTCCCCTGGGGGCCCACGTGATATCCCCTGGGGGCCCACGTGATTTCCCCACCTGGCCCACGTGATTGCCCCACCTGGCCCACGTGATTTCCCCTGGGGGCCCACTTGATTTCCCCTGGGGGCCCACATGATTCCCCTGGGGTCCCACGTGATTTCCCCTGGGGGCCCACGTGATTTCCCCTGGGGGCCCACGTGATTTCCCCTGGGGGCCCACGTGATTTCCCCTGGGGGCCCACGTGATTTCCCCACCTGGCCCACGTGATTTCACCTGGGGGCCCACGTGATTTCCCCTGGGGGCCCATTGATTTCCCCTGGGGGCCCACGTGATCCCCTGGGGGCCCATGTGATTTCCCCTGGGGGCCCACGTGATTGGCCCGGGGGGCCCACCTGATTTCCCCTGGGGGCCCACGTGATTTCCCCTGGGGGCCCACGTGATTTCCCCTGGGGGCCCACGTGATTTCCCCTGGGGGCCCACGTGATTTCCCCTGGGGGCCCACGTGATTTGCCCGGGGGGCCCACGTGATTTCCCCTGGGGGCCCACGTGATTTCCCCTGGGGGCCCACGTGATTTCCCCTGGGGGCTCACGTGATTTCCCCTGGGGGCCCACGAGATTGCCCCTCCTGGCCCACATGATTGCCCCACCTGGCCCACGTGATTTTTCCTGGGGACCCACGTGATTGCTCCACCTGGCCCACGTGATTGCCCCACCTGGCCCACGTGATTGCCCCACCTGGCCCACGTGATTTCCCCTGGGGGCCCACATGATTTCCCCTGGGGGCCCACGTGATTTCCCCTGGGTGCCCACGTGATTTCCCCTGGGGGCCCACGTGATTTGTCCTGGGGGCCCTCGTGATTTCCCCTGGGGGCCCACGTGATTGCCCCACCTGGCCCACGTGATTGCCCCACCTGGCCCACGTGATTTCCCCTGGGGGCCCACGTGATTTCCCCTGGGGGCCCACGTGATTTCCTCTGGGGGCCCACATGATTGCCCCCCCTGGCCCACGTGATTTACCCTGGGGGCCCACGTGATTTCCCCTGGGGGCCCACGTGATTTCCCCTGGGGGCCCACGTGATTTCCCCTGGGGGCCCACGTGATTTCCCCTGGGGGCCCACGTGATTTCCCCTGGGGCCCCACGTTATTGCCCCACCTGGCCCACGTGATTTCCCCTGGAGTCCCACGTGATTTCCCCTGGGGGACCACGTGATTTCCCGTGGGGGCCCACGTGATTTCCCCTGGGGATCCATGTGATTGCCCCACCTGGCCCACGTGATTTCCCCTGGGGGCCCACGTGATTTCCCCTGGGGGCCCACGTGATTTCCCCTGGGGGCCCACGTGATTTCCCCTGGGGGCCCACGTGATTTCCCCTGGGGGCCCACGTGATTTCCCCTGGGGGCCCATGTGATTGGCCCTGTGGGCCCACGTGATTTCACCTGGGGGCCCATGTGATTTCCCCTGTGGGCCCACGTGATTTCCCCTGGGGGCCCACGTGATTGCTCCACCTGGCCCACGTGATTGCCCCACCTGGCCCACGTGATTGCCCCACCTGGCCCACGTGATTTCCCCTGGGGGCCCACATGATTTCCCCTGGGGGCCCACGTGATTTCCCCTGGGGGCCCACGTGATTTCCCCTGGGGGCCCACGTGATTTGTCCTGGGGGCCCTCGTGATTTCCCCTGGGGGCCCACGTGATTGCCCCACCTGGCCCACGTGATTGCCCCACCTGGCCCACGTGATTTCCCCTGGGGGCCCACGTGATTTCCCCTGGGGGCCCACGTGATTTCCTCTGGGGGCCCACATGATTGCCCCACCTGGCCCACGTGATTTACCCTGGGGGCCCACGTGATTTCCCCTGGGGGCCCACGTGATTTCCCCTGGGGGCCCACGTGATTTCCCCTGGGGGCCCACGTGATTTCCCCTGGGGCCCCACGTTATTGCCCCACCTGGCCCACGTGATTTCCCCTGGAGTCCCACGTGATTTCCCCTGGGGGACCACGTGATTTCCCGTGGGGGCCCACGTGATTTCCCCTGGGGATCCACGTGATTGCCCCACCTGGCCCACGTGATTTCCCCTGGGGGCCCACGTGATTTCCCCTGGGGGCCCACGTGATTTCCCCTGGGGGCCCACGTGATTTCCCCTGGGGGCCCACGTGATTTCCCCTGGGGGCCCACGTGATTTCCCCTGGGGGCCCACGTGATTGGCCCTGGCGGCCCACGTGATTTCCCCTGGGGGCCCACGTGATTTCCCCTGGGGGCCCACGTGATTTCCCCTGGGGGCCCACGTGATTTCCCCTGGGGGCACACGTGATTTCCCCTGGGGCCCCACGTGATTTCCCCTGGCGGCCCACGTGATTTGCCCTGGGGGCCCACGTGATTTCCCCTGGGGGCCCACGTGATTTCCCCTGGGGGCCCACGTGATTGCTCCACCTGGCCCACGTGATTGCCCCACCTGTCCCACGTGATTGCCCCACCTGGCCCACGTGATTTCCCCTGGGGGCCCACGTGATTTCCCCTGGGGGCCCACGTGATTTCCCTTGGGGGCCCACGTGATTGCTCCACCTGGCCCAAGTGATTGCCCCACCTGGCCCACGTGATTTACCCTGGGGGCCCACGTGATTTCCCCTGGGGGCCCACGTGATTTCCCCTGGGGGCCCACGTGATTTCCCCTGGGGACCCACGTGATTTCCCCTGGGGGCCTACGTGATTTCCCCTGGGGGCCGACGTGATTTCCGCTGGGGGACCACGTGATTGCTCCACCTGGCCCACGTGATTGCCCCACCTGGCCCACGTGATTTCCCCTGGGGGCCCACGTGATTTCCCCTGGGGGCCCACGTGATTTCCCCTGGGGGCCCACGTGATATCCCCTGGGGGCCCACGTGATTTCCCCTGGGGGCCCACGTGATTTCCCCTGGGGGCCCACGTGATTTCCCCTGGGGGCCCACGTGATTTGCCTTGGGGGCCCACGTGATTTGCCCTGGGGGCCCTCGTGATTTCCCCTGGGGGCCCACGTGATTGCCCCTCCTGGCCCACGTGATTGCCCCACCTGGCCCACGTGATTTCCCCTGGGGGCCCACGTGATTTCCCCTGGGGGCCCACGTGATTTCCCCTGGGGGCCCACGTGATTGCTCCACCTGGCCCACGTGATTGCCCCACCTGGCCCACGTGATTTCCCCTGGGGGCCCACGTGATTTCCCCTGGGGGCTCACGTGATTGCCCCACCTGGCCCACGTGATTTCCCCTGGGGGCCCACGTGATTTCCCCTGGGGGCCCACATGATTTCCCCTGGGGGCCCACGTGATTTCCCCTGGGGGCCCACGTGATTGCTCCACCTGGCCCACGTGATTGCCACACCTGGCCCACGTGATTGCCCCACCTGGCCCACGTGATTTCCCCTGGGGTCCCACGTGATTTCTCCACCTGGCCCACGTGATTGCCCCACCTGGCCCACGTGATTTCCACTGGGGGCCCACGTGCTTTCCCCTGGGGGCCCACGTGATTTCCCCTGGGGGCCCACGTGATTTCCCCTGGGGGCCCCGTGATTTCCCCTGGGGCCCCACGTGATTGCCCCACCTGGCCCACGTGATTTCCCCTGGAGGCCCACGTGATTTCCCCTGGGGGACCACGTGATTTCCCGTGGGGGCCCACGTGATTTCCCCTGGGGGCCCACATGATTTCCCCTGGGGTCCCACCTGATTTCCCCTGGGGGCCCACGTGATTTCCCCTGGGGGCCCACGTGATTGCCCCACCTGGCCCACGTGATTGCCCCACCTGGGCCACGTGATTTCCCCTGGGGGCCCACGTGATTTCCCGTGGAGGCCCACGTGATTTCCCCTGGGGGCCCACATGATTTCCCCTGGGGGCCCACCTGATTTCCCCTGGGGGCCCACGTGATTTCCCCTGGGGGCCCACGTGATTGGCCCACCTGGCCCACGTGATTGCCCCACCTGGCCCCCCGTGATTTCCCCTGGGGGCCCACGTGATTTCCCCTGGGGGCCCACGTGATTTCCCCTGGGGGCCCACGTGATTTCCCCTGGGGCCCCACGAGATTGCCCCACCTGGCCCACGTGATTTCCCCTTGAGGCCCACGTGATTTCCCCTGGGGGCCCACGTGATTTCCCCTGGGGGCCCACGTGATTTCCCCTGGGGCCCCACGTGATTGCCCCACCTGGCCCACGTGATTTCCCCTGGAGGCCCACGTGATTTCCCCTGGGGGACCACGTGATTTCCCGTGGGGGCCCACGTGATTTCCCTGGGGGCCCACATGATTTCGCCTGGGGGCCCACCTGATTTCCCCTGGGGGCCCACGTGATTTCCCCTGGGGTCCCACGTGATTGCCCCACCTGGCCCACGTGATTGCCCCACCTGGCCCACGTGATTTCCCCTGGGGGCCCACGTGATTTCCCCTGGGGGCCCACGTGATTTCCCCTGGGGGCATACGTGATTTCCCCTGGGGGCCCACGTGATTGCCCCACCTGGCCCACGTGATTGCCCCACCTGGCCCACGTGATTTCCCCTGGGGGCCCACGTGATTTCCCCTGGGGGCCCACGTGATTTCCCCTGGGGGCCCACGTGATTTCCCCTGGGGGCCCACGTGATTTCCCCTGGGGGCCGACGTGATTTCCCCTGGGGGACCACGTGATTTCCCCTGGGGGCCCACGTGATTTCACCTGGGGGCCCAGGTGATTTCACCTGGGGGCCCACGTGATTGCCCCTCCTGGCCCACGTGATTGCCCCACCTGGCCCACGTGATTGCCCCACCTGGCCCACGTGATTTTCCCTGGGGGCCCACGTGATTGCTCCACCTGACCCACGTGATTGCCCCACCTGGCACACGTGATTGCCCCACCTGGCCCACGTGATTGCCCCACCTGGCCCACGTGATTGCCCCACCTGGCCCACGTGATTTCCCCTGGAGGCCCACGTGATTTCCCCTGGGGGACCACGTGATTTCCCGAGGGGGCCCACGTGATTTCCCCTGGGGACCCACGTGATTTCACCTGGGGGCTCACGTGATTGCCCCACCTGGCCCACGTGATTACCCTGGGGGCCCACGTGATTTCCTCTGGGGGCCCACGTGCTTTCCCCTCGGGGCCCACGTGATTTCCCCTGGGGGCCCACGTGATTTCCCCTGGCGGCCCACGTGATTTGCCCTGGGGGCCCACGTGATTGCTCCACCTTGCCCACGTGATTGCCCCACCTGGCCCACGTGATTGCCCCACCTGGCCCACGTGATTGCCCCACCTGGCCCACGTGATTTCCCGTGGGGGCCCACGTGATTTCCCCTGGGGGCCCACGTGATTTTCCCTGGGGGCCCACGTGATTTCCCCTGGGGGCCCACGTGATTTCCCCTGGGGGCCCACGTGATTTCCCCTGGGGGCCCACGTGATTTTCCCTGGGGGCCCACGTGATTTCCCCTGGGGGCCCACGTGATTTCCCCTGGGGGCCCACGTGATTTCCCCTGGGGGCCCACGTGATTTCCCCTGGGGGCCCACGTGATTTCCCCTGGGGGCCCACGTGATTGCCCCACCTGGCCCACGTGATTTCCCCTGGAGGCCCACGTGACTTCCCCTGGGGGACCACGTGATTTCCCCTGAGGGCCCACGTGATTTCCCCTGGGGGCCCACGTGATTTCCCCTGGGGCCCCACGTGATTGCCCCACCTGGCCCACGTGATTTCCCCTGGAGGCACACGTGATTTCCCCTGGGGGACCACGTGATTTCCCGTGGGGGCCCACGTGATTTCCCCTGGGGGCCCACGTGATTTCACCTGGGGGCACACGTGATTTCCCCTGGGGCCCCACGTGATTGCCCCACCTGGCCCACGTGATTTCCCCTGGAGGCCCACGTGATTTCCCCTGGGGGACCACGTGATTTCCCGTGGGGGCCCACGTGATTTCCCCTGGGGGCCCACGTGATTTCACCTGGGGGCCCACGTGATTGCCCCACCTGGCCCACGTGATTTCCCCTTGGGGCCCACGTGATTTCCCCTGGGGGCCCACGTGATTTCCCCTGGGGCCCCACGTGATTGCCCCACCTGGCCCACGTGATTTCCCCTGGAGGCCCACGTGATTTCCCCTGGGGGACCACGTGATTTCCCGTGGGGGCCCACGTGATTTCCCCTGGGGGCCCACGTGATTTCACCTGGGGGCTCACGTGATTGCCCCACCTGGCCCACGTGATTACCCTGGGGGCCCACGTGATTTCCACTGGGGGCCCACGTGCTTTCCCCTGGGGGCCCACGTGATTTCCCCTGGGGGCCCACGTGATTTCCCCTGGCGGCCCACGTGATTTGCCCTGGGGGCCCACGTGATTGCTCCACCTGGCCCACGTGATTGCCCCACCTGGCCCACGTGATTGCCCCACCTGGACCCCGTGATTTCCCCTGGGGGCCCACGTGATTTCCCCTGGGGGCCCACATGATTTCCCCTGGGGGCCCACGTGATTTCCCCTTGGGGGCCCACGTGATTTCCCTTGGGGGCCCACGTGTTTCCCCTGGGGGCCCACGTGATTTGCCCTGGGGGCCCTCGTGATTTCCCCTGGGGGCCCACGTGATTGCCCCACCTGGCCCACGTGATTGCCCCACCTGATCCACGTGATTTCCCCTGGGGGCCCACGTGATTTCCCCTGGAGGCACACTTGATTTCCCCTGGGGGCCCACGTGATTGCCCCACCTGGCCCACGTGATTTCCCCTGGAGGCCCACGTTATTTCCCCTGGGGGACCACGTGATTTCCCGTGGGGGCCCACGTCATTTCCCCTGGGGGCCCACGTGATTGCCCCAACTGGCCCACGTGATTGCCCCACCTGGCCCACGTGATTGCCCCACCTGGCCCACGTGATTTCCCCTGGGGGACCACGTGATTTCCCGTGGGGGCCCACGTGATTTCCC
Organism: Rupicapra rupicapra; assembly: GCA_963981305.1. Taxonomy (NCBI): domain Eukaryota; kingdom Metazoa; phylum Chordata; class Mammalia; order Artiodactyla; family Bovidae; genus Rupicapra; species Rupicapra rupicapra. The sequence goes on along the minus strand of CAXCFB010000033.1, from coordinate 56,836 downwards.
CTGGGGGCCCACGTGATTTCCCCTGGGGGCCCACGTGATTTCCCCTGGGGGCCCACGTGATTTCCCCTGGGGGCCCACGTGATTTCCCCTGGGGGCCCACGTGATTTCCCCTGGGGGCCCACGTGATTTCACCTGGGGGCCCACGTGATTTCCCCTGGGGGCCCACGTGATTGCCCCTCCTGGCCCACGTGATTTCCCCTGGGGGCCCACGTGATTTTCCCTGGGGGCCCACGTGATTGCTCCACTTGACCCACGTGATTGCCCCACCTGGCACACGTGATTGCCCCACCTGGCCCACGTAATTTCCCCTTGTGTCCCACGTGATTTCCCCTGGAGGCCCACGTGATTTCCCCTGGGGGCCCACGTGTTTTCCCCTGGGTGCCCACGTGATTGCTCCACCTTGCCCACGTGATTGCCCCACCTGGCCCACGTGATTGCCCCACCTGGCCCACGTGATTGCCCCACCTGGCCCACGTGATTTCCCCTGGGGGCCCACGTGATTTCCCCTGGGGGCCCACGTGATTTCCCCTGGGGGCCCACGTGATTTCCCCTGGGGGCCAACGTGATTTCCCCTGGGGGCCCACCTGATTTCCCCTGGGGGCCCACGTGATTGCCCCACCTGGCCCACGTGATTGCCCCACCTGGCCCCCCGTGATTTCCCCTGGGGGCCCACGTGATTTCCCCTGGGGGCCCACGAGATTTCCCCTGGGGGCCCACGTGATTTACCCTGGGGGCCCACGTGATTTCCCCTGGGGCCCCACGTGATTGCCCCACCTGGCCCACGTGATTTCCCCTGGAGGCCCACGTGATTTCCCCTGGGGGACCACGTGATTTCACGTGGGGGACAACATGATTTCCCCTGGGGGCCCACGTGATTTCCCCTGGGGGCATACATGATTTCCCCTGGGGGCCCACGTGATTGCCCCACCTGGCCCACGTGATTGCCCCACCTGGCCCACGTGATTTCCCCTGGGGGCCCACGTGATTTCCCCTGGGGGCCCACGTGATTTCCCCTGGGGGCCCACGTGATTGCCCCACCTGGCCCACGTGATTGCCCCACCTGGCCCACGTGATTGCCCCACCTGGCCCACGTGATTTCCCCTGGGTGCCCACGTGATTTCCACAGGCGGCCCACGTGATTTCCCCTGGGGGCCCACGTGATTTCCCCTGGGCGCCCACGTGATTTCCCCTGGGGGCCCACGTGATTTCCCCTGGGGGCCCACGTGATTTCCCCTGGGGGCCCACGTGATTTCCAGAGGCGGCCCACGTGATTTCCCCTGGGGGCCCACGTGATTTCCCCTGGGGGCCCACATGATTTCCCCTGGGGGCCCACGTGATTTCCCCACCTGGCCCATGTGATTGCCCCACCTGGCCCACGTGATTTCCCCTGGGGGCCCACGTGATTTCCCCTGGGGGCCCACGTGATTTCCCCTGGGGGCCCACGTGATTTCCCCTGGGGGCCCACGTGATTTCCCCTGGGGGTCCACGTGATTTCCCCTGGGGGCCCACGTGATTTCCCCTGGGGGCCCACGTGATTTGCCCTGGGGGCCCACGTGATTTCCCCTGGGGGCCCACGTGATTTCCCCTGGGGGCCCACGTGATTTCCCCTGGGGGCCCACGTGATTTCACCTGGGGGCCCACGTGATTTCCCCTGGGGGACCACGTGATTTCCCGTGGGGGCCCACGTGATTTCCCCTGGGGGCCCACGTGATTTCCCCTGGGGGCCCACGTGATTGCCCCACCTGGCCCACGTGATTGCCCCACCTGGCCCACGTGATTGCCCCACCTGGCCCACGTGATTTCCCCTGGGGGCCCACGTGATTTCCCCTGGGGGCCCACGTGATTTCCCCTGGGGGCCCACGTGATTTCCCCTGGGGGCCCACGTGATTGCCCCTGGGGGCCCACGTGATTTCCCCAGGCGGCCCACGTGATTTCCCCTGGGGGCCCACGTGATTTCCCCTGGGGGCCCAGATGATTTTCCCCTGGGGGCCCACGTGATTTCCCCACCTGGCCCACGTGATTGCCCCACCTGGCCCACGTGATTTCCCCTGGGGGCCCACGTGATTTCCCCTGGGGGCCCACGTGATTTCCCCTGGGGGCCCACGTGATTTCCCCTGGGGGCCCAGGTGATTTCCCCTGGGAGCCCTCGTGATTTCCCCTGGGGGCCCACGTGATTTCCCCTGGGGGCCCACGTGATTTCCCCAGGGGCCCACGTGATTTGCCCTGGGGGCCCACGTGATTTCCCCTGGGGGACCACGTGATTTCCCCTGGGGGCCCACGTGATTTACCCTGGGGGCCCAAGTGATTTCACCTGGGGGCCCACGTGATTTCCCCTGGGGGCCCACGTGATTGCCCCTCCTGGCCTACGTGATTGCCCCACCTGGCCCAAGTGATTTTCCCTGGGGGCCTACGTGATTACTCCACCTGACTCACGTGATTGCCCCACCTGGCACACGTGATTGTCCCACCTGGCCCACGTAATTTCCCCTTGTGTCCCACGTGATTTCCCCTGGGGGCCCACGTGATTTCCCCTGGGAGCCCACGTGATTTCCCCTGGGGGCCCACGTGATTTCCCCTGGGAGCCCACGTGATTGCTCCACCTGGCCCACGTGATTGCCCCACCTTGCCCACGTGATTGCCCCACCAGGCCCACGTGATTTCCCCTGGGGGCCCACGTGATTTCCCCTGGGGGACCACGTGATTTCCCGTGGGGGCCCACGTGATTTCCCCTGGGGGCCCACGGGATTTCCCCTGGGGGCCCACCTGATTTCCCCTGGGGGCTCAAGTGATTTCCCCTGGGGGCCCACGTGATTTCCCCTGGGGGACCACGTGATTTCCCTTGGGGGCCCACGTGATTGCTCCACCTGGCCCACGTGATTGCCCCACCTGGCCCACGTGATTGCCCCACTTGGCCCACGTGATTTCCCCTGGGGGCCCACGTGATTTCCCCTGGGGGACCACGTGATTTCCCGTGGGGGCCCACGTGATTTCCCCTGGGGGCCCACGTGATTTCCCCTGGGGGCCCACCTGATTTCCCCTGGGGGCCCACGTGATTTCCCCTGGGGGCCAACGTGATTGCCCCACCTGGCCCACGTGATTGCCACACCTGACCCACGTGATTTCCCCTGGGGGCCCACGTGATTTCCCCTGGGGGCCCACGTGATTTCCCCTGGGGGCCCACGTGATTTCCCCTGGGGGCCCACGTGATTTCCCCAGGCGGCCCACGTGATTTCCCCTGGGGGCCCACGTGATTTCCCCTGGGGGCCCACGTGATTTCCCCACCTGTCCCACGTGATTGCCCCACCGGGCCCACGTGATTTCCCCTGGGGGCCCACGTGATTTCCCCTGGGGGAACACGTGATTTCCCCTGGGGGCCCACGTGATTTCCCCTGGGGGCCCACGTGATTTCCCCTGGGGCCCACGTGATTTCCCCTGGGGGCCCACGTGATTGCTCCACCTGGCCCACGTGATTGCCCCACCTGGCCCACGTGATTTCCCCTGGGGGCCCACGTGATTTCCCCTGGGGGCCCACGTGATTTCCCCTGGGGGCCCACGTGATTTCCCCTGGGGACCCACGTGATTTCCCCTGGGGGCCCACGTGATTTCCCCTGGGGGCCCACGTGATTTCCCCTGGGGGCCCACGTGATTTCCCCTGGGGGCCCACGTGATTTCCCTTCGGGGCCCACGTGATTTGCCCTGGGGGCCCTCGTGATTTCCCCTGGGGGCCCACGTGATTGCCCCACCTGGCCCACGTGATTGCCCCACCTGGCCCACGTGTTTCCCCTGGGGGCCCACGTGATTTCCCCTGGGGGCCCACGTGATTTCCCCTGGGGGCCCACGTGATTGCTCCACCTGGCCCACGTGATTGCCCCACCTGGCCCACGTGATTTCCCCTGGGGGCCCACGTGATTTCCCCTGGGGGCCCACGTGATTTCCCCTGGGGGCCCACGTGATTTCCCCTGGAACGGCCCACGTGATTTCCCCTGGGGGCCCACGTGATTTCCCCTGGGGGCCCACGTGATTTCCCCTGGGGGCCACGTGATTTCCCTGGGGCCACGTGATTTCCCCTGGGGGCCCACGTGATTGCTCCACCTGGCCCACGTGATTGCCCCACCTGGCCCACGTGATTTCCCCTGGGGGCCCACGTGATTTCCCCTGGGGGCCCACGTGATTTCCCCTGGGGCCCACGTGATTTCCCCTGGGGGCCCACGTGATTTCCCCTGGGGGCCCACGTGATTGCTCCACCTGGCCCACGTGATTGCCCCACCTGGCCCACGTGATTTCCCCTGGGGGCCCACGTGATTTCCCCTGGGGGCCCACGTGATTTCCCCTGGGGGCCCACGTGATTGCTCCACCTGGCCCACGTGATTTCCCCTGGGGGCCCACGTGATTTCCCCTGGGGGCCCACGTGATTTCCCTGGGGGCCCACGTGATTTCCCCTGGGGGCCCACGTGATTTCCCCTGGGGGCCCACGTGATTTCCCCTGGGGGCCCACGTGATTTCCCCTGGGGCCCCACGTGATTGCCCCACCTGGCCCACGTGATTTCCCCTGGAGGCCCACGTGATTTCCCCTGGGGGACCACGTGATTTCCCATGGGGGCCCACGTGATTTCCCCTGGGGGCCCACGTGATTTCACCTGCGGGCCCACGTGATTGCCCCACCTGGCCCACGTGATTTCCCCTGGGGGCCCACGTGATTTCCCCTGGGGGCCCACGTGATTTCCCCTGGGTGCCCACGTGATTTCCCCTGGGGGCCCACGTGATTGCTCCACCTGGCCCACGTGATTTCCCCTGGGGGCCCACGTGATTTCCCCTGGGGGCCCACGTGATTTCCCCTGGGGGCCCACGTGATTTCCCCTGGGGGCCCACGTGATTTCCCGTGGGGACCCACGTGATTTCCCCTGGGGCCCCACGTGATTGCCCCACCTGGCCCCCGTGATTTCCACTGGAGGCCCATGTGATTTCCCCTGGGGGAACACGTGATTTCCCGTGGGGGCCCACGTGATTTCCCCTGGGGGCCCACGTGATTTCACCCGGTGGCCCACGTGATAGCCCCACCTGGCCCACGTGATTTCCCCTGGGGGCCCACGTGATTTCCCCTGGGGGCCCACGTGATTTCCCCTGGGGGCCCACGTGATTTCCCCTGGGCGCCCACGTGATTTCCCCTGGGGGCCCACGTGATTTCCCCTGGGGGCCCACGTGATTGCTCCACCTGGCCCACGTGATTGCCCCACCTGGCCCACGTGATTTCCCCTGGGGGCCCACGTGATTTCCCCTGGGGGCCCACGTGATTTCCCCTGGCGGCCCACGTGATTTGCCCTGGGGGCCCACGTGATTTCCCCTGGGGGCCCACGTGATTTCCCCTGGGGGCCCACGTGATTTCCCCTGGGGGCCCACGTGATTTCCCCTGGGTGCCCCCGTGATTTCCCCTGGGGCCCAAGTGATTTCCCCTGGGGGCCCACGTTATTTCCCCTGGGGGCCCACGTGATTTCCCCTGGGGGCCCACGTGATTTCCCCTGGCGGCCCACGTGATTTGCCCTGGGGGCCCACGTGATTTCCCTTGGGGGCACACGTGATTTGCCCTTGGGGCCCTTGTGATTTCCCCTGGGGGCCCACATGATAGCCCCACCTGGCCCACGTGATTGCCCCACCTGGCCCACGTGATTTCCCCTGGGGGCCCACGTGATTTCCCCTGGGGGCCCACGTGATTTCCCCTGGGGGCCCACGTGATTTCCCCTGGGGGCCCACGTGATTTCCCTGGGGGCCCACGTGATTTCCCCTGGGGGCCCACGTGATTTCCCCTGGGGGCCCACGTGATTGCTCCACCTGGCCCACGTAATTGCCCCACCTGGCCCACGTGATTGCCCCAACTGGCCCACGTGATTTCCCCTGGGGGCCCACGTGATTTCCCCTGGGGGCCCACGTGATTTCCCCTGGGGGCACACGTGCTTTACCCTGGGGGCCAAGTGATTTCCCCTAGGGGCCCACGTGATTTCCCATGGGGGCCCACGTGATTGCCCCACCTGGCCCACGTGATTTTCCCTGGGGGCCCACGTGATTGCTCCACCTGGCCCACGTGATTGCCCCACCTGGCCCACGTGATTGCCCCACCTGGCCCACGAGATTTCCCCTGGGGGCCCACGTGATTTCCCCTGGGGGCCCACGTGATTTCCCCTGGGGGCCCACGTGATTTCCCCTGGGGGCCCACGTGATTTCCCCTGGGGGCCCACGTGATTTCCCCTGGGGGCCCACGTGATTGCCCCACCTGGCCCACGTGATTTCCCCTGGGGGCCCACGTGATTTCCACTGGGGGCCCACGTGATTTCCCCTGGGGGCCCACGTGATTTCCCCTGGGGGCCCACGTGATTTCCCCACCTGGCCCACGTGATTGCCACACCTGGCCCACGTGATTTCCCCTGGGGGCCCACTTGATTTCCCCTGGGGGCCCACGTGATTTCCCCACCTGGCCCACGTGATTGCCACACCTGGCCCACGTGATTTCCCCTGGGGGCCCACTTGATTTCCCCTGGGGGCCCACATGATTCCCCTGGGGGCCCACGTGATTTCCCCTGGGGGCCCATGTGATTTCCCCTGGGGGCCCACGTGATTTCCCCTGGGGGCCCACGTGATTTCCCCTGGGGGCCCACGTGATTTCCCCACCTGGCCCACGTGATTTCCCCTGGGGGCCCACGTGATTTCCCCTGGGGGCCCACGTGATTTCCCCTGGTGGCCCACTTGATTTGCCCTGGGGGCCCACGTGATTTCCCCTGGGGGCCCACGTGATTTCCCCTGGGGGCCCACGTGATTGCTCCACCTGGCCCACGTGATTGCCCCACCTGGCCCACGTGATTTCCCCTGGGGGCCCACGTGATTTCCCCTGGGGGCCCACGTGATTTACCCTGGGGGCCCACGTGATTTCCCCTGGGGGCCCACGTGATTTCCCCTGGGGGCCCACGTGATTGCTCCACCTGGCCCACGTGAATGCCCCACCTGGCCCACGTGATTTCCCCTGGGGGCCCACGTGATTTCCCCTGGGGGCCCACGTGATTTCCCCAGGCGGCCCACGTGATTTCCCCTGGGGGCCCACGTGATTTCCCCTGGGGGCCCAGATGATTTCCCCTGGGGGCCCACGTGATTTCCCCACCTGGCCCATGTGATTGCCCCACCTGGCCCACGTGATTTCCCCTGGGGGCCCACGTGATTTCCCCTGGGGGCCCACGTGATTTCCCCTGGGGGCCCACGTGATTTCCCCTGGGGGCCCATGTGATTTCCCCTGGGAGCCCTCGTGATTTCCCCTGGGGGCCCACGTGATTTCCCCTGGGGGCCCACGTGATTTCCCCTGGGGGCCCACGTGATTTGCCCTGGGGGCCCACGTGATTTCCCCTGGGGGCCCACGTGATTTCCCCTGGGGGCCCACGTGATTTCCCCTGGGGGCCCACGTGATTTCCCCTGGGGGCCCAAGTGATTTCACCTGGGGGCCCACGTGATTTCCCCTGGGGGCCCACGTGATTGCCCCTCCTGGCCTACGTGATTGCCCCACCTGGCCCACGTGATTTTCCCTGGGGGCCTACGTGATTGCTCCACCTGACTCACGTGATTGCCCCACCTGGCACACGTGATTGTCCCACCTGGCCCACGTAATTTCCCCTTGTGTCCCACGTGATTTCCCCTGGGGGCCCACGTGATTTCCCCTGGGAGCCCACGTGATTTCCCCTGGGGGCCCACGTGATTTCCCCTGGGAGCCCACGTGATTGCTCCACCTGGCCCACGTGATTGCCCCACCTGGCCCACGTGATTGCCCCACCAGGCCCACGTGATTTCCCCTGGGGGCCCACGTGATTTCCCCTGGGGGACCACGTGATTTCCCGTGGGGGCTCACGTGATTTCCCCTGGGGGCCCACGGGATTTCCCCTGGGGGCCCACCTGATTTCCCCTGGGGGCTCAAGTGATTTCCCCTGGGGGCCCACGTGATTTCCCCTGGGGGACCACGTGATTTCCCTTGGGGGCCCACGTGATTGCTCCACCTGGCCCACGTGATTGCCCCACCTGGCCCACGTGATTGCCCCACTTGGCCCACGTGATTTCCCCTGGGGGCCCACGTGATTTCCCCTGGGGGACCACGTGATTTCCCGTGGGGGCCCACGTGATTTCCCCTGGGGGCCCACGTGATTTCCCCTGGGGGCCCACCTGATTTCCCCTGGGGGCCCACGTGATTTCCCCTGGGGGCCAACGTGATTGCCCCACCTGGCCCACGTGATTGCCACACCTGACCCACGTGATTTCCCCTGGGGGCCCACGTGATTGCTCCACCTGGCCCACGTGATTGCCCCACCTGGCCCACGTGATTTCCCCTGGGGGCCCACGTGATTTCCCCTGGGGGCCCACGTGATTTCCCCTGGGGGCCCACGTGATTTCCCCTGGGGACCCACGTGATTTCCCCTGGGGGCCCACGTGATTTCCCCTGGGGGCCCACGTGATTTCCCCTGGGGGCCCACGTGATTTCCCCTGGGGGCCCACGTGATTTCCCTTGGGGGCCCACGTGATTTGCCCTGGGGGCCCTCGTGATTTCCCCTGGGGGCCCACGTGATTGCCCCACCTGGCCCACGTGATTGCCCCACCTGGCCCACGTGATTTCCCCTGGGGGCCCACGTGATTTCCCCTGGGGGCCCACGTGATTTCCCCTGGGGGCCCACGTGATTGCTCCACCTGGCCCACGTGATTGCCCCACCTGGCCCACGTGATTTCCCCTGGGGGCCCACGTGATTTCCCCTGGGGGCCCACGTGATTTCCCCTGGGGGCCCACGTGATTTCCCCTGGGGGCCCACGTGATTTCCCCTGGGGGCCCACGTGATTTCCCCTGGGGGCCCACGTGATTTCCCCTGGGGGCCCACGTGATTTCCCCTGGGGGCCCACGTGATTGCTCCACCTGGCCCACGTGATTGCCCCACCTGGCCCACGTGATTTCCCCTGGGGGCCCACGTGATTTCCCCTGGGGGCCCACGTGATTTCCCCTGGGGCCCACGTGATTTCCCCTGGGGGCCCACGTGATTTCCCCTGGGGGCCCACGTGATTGCTCCACCTGGCCCACGTGATTGCCCCACCTGGCCCACGTGATTTCCCCTGGGGGCCCACGTGATTTCCCCTGGGGGCCCACGTGATTTCCCCTGGGGGCCCACGTGATTGCCCACCTGGCCCACGTGATTTCCCCTGGGGGCCCACGTGATTTCCCCTGGGGGCCCACGTCTGGGGGCCCACGTGATTTCCCCTGGGGGCCCACGTGATTTCCCCTGGGGGCCCACGTGATTTCCCCTGGGAGCCCACGTGATTTCCCCTGGGGCCCCACGTGATTGCCCCACCTGGCCCACGTGATTTCCCCTGGAGGCCCACGTGATTTCCCCTGGGGGACCACGTGATTTCCCATGGGGGCCCACGTGATTTCCCCTGGGGGCCCACGTGATTTCACCTGCGGGCCCACGTGATTGCCCCACCTGGCCCACGTGATTTCCCGTGGGGGCCCACGTGATTTCCCCTGGGGGCCCACGTGATTTCCCCTGGGTGCCCACGTGATTTCCCCTGGGGGCCCACGTGATTGCTCCACCTGGCCCACGTGATTTCCCCTGGGGGCCCACGTGATTTCCCCTGGGGGCCCACGTGATTTCCCCTGGGGGCCCACGTGATTTCCCCTGGGGGCCCACGTGATTTCCCGTGGGGACCCACGTGATTTCCCCTGGGGCCCCACGTGATTGCCCCACCTGGCCCCCGTGATTTCCACTGGAGGCCCATGTGATTTCCCCTGGGGGAACACGTGATTTCCCGTGGGGGCCCACGTGATTTCCCCTGGGGGCCCACGTGATTTCCCCTGGGGGCCCACGTGATTTCCCCTGGGGGCCCACGTGATTTCCCCTGGGGGCCCACGTGATTTCCCCTGGGCGCCCACGTGATTTCCCCTGGGGGCCCACGTGATTTCCCCTGGGGGCCCACGTGATTGCTCCACCTGGCCCACGTGATTGCCCCACCTGGCCCACGTGATTTCCCCTGGGGGCCCACGTGATTTCCCCTGGGGGCCCACGTGATTTCCCCTGGCGGCCCACGTGATTTGCCCTGGGGGCCCACGTGATTTCCCCTGGGGGCCCACGTGATTTCCCCTGGGGGCCCACGTGATTTCCCCTGGGGGCCCACGTGATTTCCCCTGGGTGCCCCCGTGATTTCCCCTGGGGCCCAAGTGATTTCCCCTGGGGGCCCACGTTATTTCCCCTGGGGGCCCACGTGATTTCCCCTGGGGGCCCACGTGATTTCCCCTGGCGGCCCACGTGATTTGCCCTGGGGGCCCACGTGATTTCCCTTGGGGGCACACGTGATTTGCCCTTGGGGCCCTCGTGATTTCCCCTGGGGGCCCACATGATAGCCCCACCTGGCCCACGTGATTGCCCCACCTGGCCCACGTGATTTCCCCTGGGGGCCCACGTGATTTCCCCTGGGGGCCCACGTGATTTCCCCTGGGGGCCCACGTGATTTCCCCTGGCGGCCCACGTGATTTGCCCTGGGGGCCCACGTGATTTCCCCTGGGGGCCCACGTGATTTCCCCTGGGGGCCCACGTGATTGCTCCACCTGGCCCACGTAATTGCCCCACCTGGCCCACGTGATTGCCCCAACTGGCCCACGTGATTTCCCCTGGGGGCCCACGTGATTTCCCCTGGGGGCCCACGTGATTTCCCCTGGGGGCACACGTGCTTTACCCTGGGGGCCAAGTGATTTCCCCTAGGGGCCCACGTGATTTCCCATGGGGGCCCACGTGATTGCCCCACCTGTCCCACGTGATTTTCCCTGGGGGCCCACGTGATTGCTCCACCTGGCCCACGTGATTGCCCCACCTGGCCCACGTGATTGCCCCACCTGGCCCACGAGATTTCCCCTGGGGGCCCACGTGATTTCCCCTGGGGGCACACGTGATTTCCCCTGGGGGCCCACGTGATTTCCCCTGGGGGCCCACGTGATTCCCCCTGGGGGCCCACGTGATTTCCCCTGGGGGCCCACGTGATTGCCCCACCTGGCCCACGTGATTTCCCCTGGGGGCCCACGTGATTTCCCCTGGGGGCCCACGTGATTTCCCCTGGGGGCCCACGTGATTTCCCCTGGGGGCCCACGTGATTTCCCCACCTGGCCCACGTGATTGCCCCACCTGGCCCACGTGATTTCCCCTGGGGGCCCACGTGATTTCCCCTGGGGGCCCACGTGATTTCCCCTGGGGGCCCACGTGATTGCCCCCTGGCCCACGTGATTTCCCCTGGGGGCCCACGTGATTTCCCCTGGGGGCCCACGTGATTCCCCTGGGGGCCCACGTGATTTCCCCTGGGGGCCCACGTGATTTCCCCTGGGGGCCCACGTGATTTCCCCTGGGGGCCCACGTGATTTCCCCTGGGGGCCCACGTGATTTCCCCACCTGGCCCACGTGATTTCCCCTGGGGGCCCACGTGATTTCCCCTGGGGGCCCACGTGATTTCCCCTGGGGGCCCACTTGATTTGCCCTGGGGGCCCACGTGATTTCCCCTGGGGGCCCACGTGATTTCCCCTGGGGGCCCACGTGATTGCTCCACCTGGCCCACGTGATTGCCCCACCTGGCCCACGTGATTTCCCCTGGGGGCCCACGTGATTTCCCCTGGGGGCCCACGTGATTTGCCCTGGGGGCCCACGTGATTTCCCCTGGGGGCCCACGTGATTTCCCCTGGGGGCCCACGTGATTGCTCCACCTGGCCCACGTGAATGCCCCACCTGGCCCACGTGATTGCCCCACCGGGCCCACGTGATTTCCCCTGGGGGCCCACGTGATTTCCCCTGGGGGAACACGTGATTTCCCCTGGGGGCCCACGTGATTTCCCCTGGGGGCCCACGTGATTTCCCCTGGGGCCCACGTGATTTCCCCTGGGGGCCCACGTGATTGCTTCACCTGGCCCACGTGATTGCCCCACCTGGCCCACGTGATTTCCCCTGGGGGCCCACGTGATTTCCCCTGGGGGCCCACGTGATTTCCCCTGGGGGCCCACGTGATTTCCCCTGGGGACCCACGTGATTTACCCTGGGGGCCCACGTGATTTCCCCTGGGGGCCCACGTGATTTCCCCTGGGGGCCCACGTGATTTCCCCTGGGGGCCCACGTGATTTCCCTTGGGGGCCCACGTGATTTGCCCTGGGGGCCCTCGTGATTTCCCCTGGGGGCCCACGTGATTGCCCCACCTGGCCCACGTGATTGCCCCACCTGGCCCACGTGATTTCCCCTGGGGGCCCACGTGATTTCCCCTGGGGGCCCACGTGATTTCCCCTGGGGGCCCACGTGATTGCTCCACCTGGCCCACGTGATTGCCCCACCTGGCCCACGTGATTTCCCCTGGGGGCCCACGTGATTTCCCCTGGGGGCCCACGTGATTTCCCCTGGGGGCCCACGTGATTTCCCCTGGAAGCCCACGTGATTTCCCCTGGGGGCCACGTGATTTCCCCTGGGGGCCCACGTGATTTCACCTGGGGGGGCACGTGATTTCCCCTGGGGGCCCACGTGATTGCTCCACCTGGCCCACGTGATTGCCCCACCTGGCCCACGTGATTTCCCCTGGGGGCCCACGTGATTTCCCCTGGGGGCCCACGTGATTTCCCCTGGGGGCCCACGTGATTTCCCCTGGGGGCCAACGTGATTTCCCCTGGGGGCCCACGTGATTGCTCCACATGGCCCACGTGATTGCTCCACCTGGCCCACCTGATTTCCCCTGGGGCCCACGTGATTTCCCCTGGGGGCCCACGTGATTTCCCCTGGGGGCCCACGTGATTGCTCCACCTGGCCCACGTGATTTCCCCTGGGGGCCCACGTGATTTCCCCTGGGGGCCCACGTCTGGGGGCCCACGTGATTTCCCCTGGGGGCCCACGTGATTTCCCCTGGGGGCCCACGTGATTTCCCCTGGGAGCCCACGTGATTTCCCCTGGGGCCCCACGTGATTGCCCCACCTGGCCCACGTGATTTCCCCTGGAGGCCCACGTGATTTCCCCTGGGGGACCACGTGATTTCCCATGGGGGCCCACGTGATTTCCCCTGGGGGCCTACGTGATTTCACCTGCGGGCCCACGTGATTGCCCCACCTGGCCCACGTGATTTCCCCTGGGGGCCCACGTGATTTCCCCTGGGGGCCCACGTGATTTCCCCTGGGTGCCCACGTGATTTCCCCTGGGGGCCCACGTGATTGCTCCACCTGGCCCACGTGATTTCCCCTGGGGGCCCACGTGATTTCCCCTGGGGGCCCACGTGATTTCCCCTGGGGGCCCACGTGATTTCCCCTGGGGGCCCACGTGATTTCCCGTGGGGGCCCACGTGATTTCCCCTGGGCCCCACGTGATTGCCCCACCTGGCCCACGTGATTTCCACTGGAGGCCCATGTGATTTCCCCTGGGGGAACACGTGATTTCCCTTGGGGGCCCACGTGATTTCCCCTGGGGGCCCACGTGATTTCACCCGGTGGCCCACGTGATAGCCCCACCTGGCCCACGTGATTTCCCCTGGGGGCCCACGTGATTTCCCCTGGGGTCCCACGTGATTTCCCCTGGGGGCCCACGTGATTTCCCCTGGGCGCCCACGTGATTTCCCCTGGGGGCCCACGTGATTTCCCCTGGGGGCCCACGTGATTGCTCCACCTGGCCCACGTGATTGCCCCACCTGGCCCACGTGATTTCCCCTGGGGGCCCACGTGATTTCCCCTGGGGGCCCACGTGATTTCACCTGGCGGCCCACGTGATTTGCCCTGGGGGCCCACGTGATTTCCCCTGGGGGCCCACGTGATTTCCCCTGGGGGCCCACGTGATTTCCCCTGGGGGCCCACGTGATTTCCCCTGGGTGCCCCCGTGATTTCCCCTGGGGCCCAAGTGATTTCCCCTGGGGGCCCACGTTATTTCCCCTGGGGGCACACGTGATTTCCCCTGGGGGCCCACGTGATTTCCCCTGGCGGCCCACGTGATTTGCCCTGGGGGCCCACGTGATTTCCCTTGGGGGCACACGTGATTTGCCCTTGGGGCCCTCGTGATTTCCCCTGGGGGCCCACATGATAGCCCCACCTGGCCCACGTGATTGCCCCACCTGGCCCACGTGATTTCCCCTGGGGGCCCACGTGATTTCCCCTGGGGGCCCACGTGATTTCCCCTGGGGGCCCACGTGATTTCCCCTGGCGGCCCACGTGATTTGCCCTGGGGGCCCACGTGATTTCCCCTGGGGGCCCACGTGATTTCCCCTGGGGGCCCACGTGATTGCTCCACCTGGCCCACGTGATTGCCCCACCTGGCCCACGTGATTGCCCCAACTGGCCCACGTGATTTACCCTGGGGGCCCACGTGATTTCCCCTGGGGGCCCACGTGATTTCCCCTGGGGGCACACGTGCTTTACCCTGGGGGCCAAGTGATTTCCCCTAGGGGCCCACGTGATTTCCCATGGGGGCCCACGTGATTGCCCCACCTGGCCCACGTGATTTTCCCTGGGGGCCCACGTGATTGCTCCACCTGGCCCACGTGATTGCCCCACCTGGCCCACGTGATTGCCCCACCTGGCCCACGAGATTTCCCCTGGGGGCCCACGTGATTTCCCCTGGGGGCACACGTGATTTCCCCTGGGGGCCCACGTGATTTCCCCTGGGGGCCCACGTGATTCCCCCTGGGGGCCCACGTGATTTCCCATGGGGGCCCACGTGATTGCCCCACCTGGCCCACGTGATTTCCCCTGGGGGCCCACGTGATTTCCAATGGGGGCCCACGTGATTTCCCCTGGGGGCCCACGTGATTTCCCCTGGGGGCCCACGTGATTTCCCCACCTGGCCCACGTGATTGCCACACCTGGCCCACGTGATTTCCCCTGGGGGCCCACTTGATTTCCCCTGGGGGCCCACGTGATTTCCCCACCTGGCCCACGTGATTGCCACACCTGGCCCACGTGATTTCCCCTGGGGGCCCACTTGATTTCCCCTGGGGGCCCACATGATTCCCCTGGGGGCCCACGTGATTTCCCCTGGGGGCCCATGTGATTTCCCCTGGGGGCCCACGTGATTTCCCCTGGGGGCCCACGTGATTTCCCCTGGGGACCCACGTGATTTCCCCACCTGGCCCACGTGATTTCCCCTGGGGGCCCACGTGATTTCCCCTGGGGGCCCACGTGATTTCCCCTGGGGGCCCACTTGATTTGCCCTGGGGGCCCACGTGATTTCCCCTGGGGGCCCACGTGATTTCCCCTGGGGGCCCACGTGATTGCTCCACCTGGCCCACGTGATTGCCCCACCTGGCCCACGTGATTTCCCCTGGGGGCCCACGTGATTTCCCCTGGGGGCCCACGTGATTTGCCCTGGGGGCCCACGTGATTTCCCCTGGGGGCCACGTGATTTCCCCTGGGGGCCCACGTGATTGCTCCACCTGGCCCACGTGAATGCCCCACCTGGCCCACGTGATTTCCCCTGGGGGCCCACGTGATTTCCCCTGGGGGCCCACTTGATTTGCCCTGGGGGCCCACGTGATTTCCCCTGGGGGCCCACGTGATTTCCCCTGGGGGCCCACATGATTTCTCCTGGGGGCCCACGTGATTTCCCCTGGGGGCCCACGTGATTTCCCCTGGGGGCCCACGTGATTTCCCCTGGGGGCCCACGTGATTTCCCCTGGGGGCCCACGTGATTTCCCCTGGGGCCCCACATGATTGCCCCACCTGGACCACGTGATTTCCCCTGGGGGCCCTCGTGATTTCCCCTGGGTGACCACGTGATTTCCCCTGGGGGCCCACGTGATTTCCCCTGGGGGCCCACGTGATTTCCCCTGGGGGCCCACGTGGTTTCCCCACCTGGCCCACCTGATTGCCCCACCTGGCCCACGTGATTTCCCCTGGGGGCCCACTTGATTTCCCCTGGGGGCCCACATGATTCCCCTGGGGTCCCACGTGATTTCCCCTGGGGGCCCACGTGATTTCCCCTGGGGGCCCACGTGATTTCCCCTGGGGGCCCACGTGATTTCCCCTGGGGGCCCACGTGATTTCCCCTGGGGGCCCACGTGATTTCCCCACCTGGCCCACGTGATTTCACCTGGGGGCCCACGTGATTTCCCCTGGGGGCCCATTGATTTCCCCTGGGGGCCCACGTGATCCCCTGGGGGCCCATGTGATTTCCCCTGGGGGCCCACGTGATTGGCCCGGGGGGCCCACGTGATTTCCCCTGGGGGCCCACGTGATTTCCCCTGGGGGCCCATTGAATTCCCCTGGGGGCCCACGTGATTTGCCCTGGGGGCCCACGTGATTTCCCCTGGGGGCCCACGTGATTTGCCCGGGGGGCCCACGTGATATCCCCTGGGGGCCCACGTGATTTCCCCTGGGGGCCCACGTGATTTCCCCTGGGGGCTCACGTGATTTCCCCTGGGGGCCCACGAGATTGCCCCTCCTGGCCCACATGATTGCCCCACCTGGCCCACGTGATTTTTCCTGGGGGCCCACGTGATTGCTCCACCTGGCCCACGTGATTGCCCCACCTGGCACACGTGATTGCCCCACCTGGCCCACGTGATTTCCACTTGCGTCCCACGTGATTTCCCCTGGGGGCCCACGTGATTTCCCCTGGGGGCCCACGTGATTGCCCCTGGGGGCCCACGTGATTTCCCCTGGGGGCCCACGTGATTTCCCCTGGGGGCCCACGTGATTGCTCCACCTGGCCCACGTGAATGCCCCACCTGGCCCACGTGATTTCCCCTGGGGGCCCACGTGATTTCCCCTGGGGGCCCACGTGATTTCCCCTGGGGGCCCACGTGATTGCTCCACCTGGCCCACGCGATTGCCCCACCTGGCCCACGTGATTTCCCCTGGGGGCCCACGTGATTTCCCCTGGGGGCCCACGTGATTTCCCCTGGGGGCCCACGTGATTGCCCCATCTGGCCCACGTGATTTGCCCTGGGGGCCCACGTGATTTCCCCTGGGGGCCCACGTGATTTACCCTGGGGGCCCACATGTTTTCCCCTGGGGGCCCACGTGATTTCCCCTGGAGGCCCACGTGATTTCCCCTGGGGGACCACGTGATTTCCCGTGGGGGCCCACGTGATTTCCCCTGGGGGCCCACGTGATTTCACCTGGGGGCCCACGTGATTGCCCCACCTGGCCCACGTGATTTCCCCTCGGGGCCCACGTGATTTCCCCTGGGGGCCCACGTGATTTCCCCTGGGGGCCCACGTGATTTCCCCTGGGGGCCCACGTGATTGCTCCACCTGGCCCACGTGATTTCCCCCGGGGGCCCACGTGATTTCCCCTGGGGGCCCACGTGATTTCCCCTGGGGGCCCACGTGATTTCCCCTTGGGGCCCACGTGATTTCCCCTGGGGGCCCACGTGATTTCCCCTGGGGGCCCACGTGATTTCCCCTGGGGCCCCACGTGATTGCCCCACCTGGCCCACGTGATTTCCCCTGGAGGCCCATGTGATTTCCCCTGGGGGACCACGTGATTTCCCGTGGGGGCCCACGTGATTTCCCCTGGGGGCCCACGTGATTTCACCCGGGGGCCCACGTGATAGCCCCACCTGGCCCACGTGATTTCCCCTGGGGGCCCACGTGATTTCCCCGGGGGCCCACGTGATTTCCCCTGGGGGCCCACGTGATTTCCCCTGGGGGCCCACGTGATTTCCCCTGGGGGCCCACGTGATTTCCCCTGGGGGCCCACGTGATTTCCCCTGGGGGCCCACGTGATTTCCCCTGGGGGCCCACGTGATTTCCCCTGGGGGCCCCCGTGATTTCCCCTGGGGGCCCACGTGATTTCCCCTGGGGGCCCACGTGATTTGCCCTGGGGGCCCACGTGATTTCCCCTGGGGGCCCACGTGATTTCCCCTGGCGGCCCACGTGATTTGCCCTGGGGGCCCACGTGATTTCCCTTGGGGGCCCACGTGATTTACCCTTGGGGCCCTCGTGATTTCCCCTGGGGGCCCACGTGATTGCCCCACCTGGCCCACGTGATTGCCCCACCTGGCCCACGTGATTTCCCATGGGGTCCCACGTGATTTCCCCTGGGGGCCCATTGATTTCCCCTGGGGGCCCACGTGATTTGCCCTGGGGGCCCATGTGATTTCCCCTGGGGGCCCACGTGATTTGCCCGGGGGGCCCACGTGATTTCCCCTGGGGGCCCACGTGATTTCCCCTGGGGGCCCATTGAATTCCCCTGGGGGCCCACGTGATTTGCCCTGGGGACCCACGTGATTTCCCCTGGGGGCCCACGTGATTTGCCCGGGGGGCCCACGTGATTTCCCCTGGGGGCCCACGTGATTTCCCCTGGGGGCCCACGTGATTTGCCCTGGGGGCCCACGTGATTTCCCCTGTGGGCCCACGTGATTTCCCATGGGGACCCACGTGATTGCCCCACCTGGCCCACGTGATTTTCCCTGGGGGCCCACGTGATTGCTCCACCTGGCCCACGTGATTGCCCCACCTGGCCCACCTGATTGCCCCACCTGGCCCACGAGATTTCCCCTGGGGGCCCACGTGATTTCCCCTGGGGGCACAGGTGATTTCCCCTGGGGGCCCACGTGATTTCCCCTGGGGGCCCACGTGATTTCCAATGGGGGCCCACGTGATTTACCCTGGGGGCCCACGTGATTTCCCCTGGGGGCCCACGTGATTGCTCCACCTGGCCCTCGTGATTGCCCCACCTGGCCCACGTGATTTCCCCTGGGGGCCCACATGATTTCTCCTGGGGGCCCACGTGATTTCCCCTGGGGGCCCACGTGATTTCCCCAGGGGGCCTACGTGATTTCCCCTGGGGGCCTACGTGATTTCCCCTGGGGGCCCACGTGATTTCCCCTGGGGCCCCACATGATTGCCCCACCTGGACCACGTGATTGCCCCACCTGGCCCACGTGATTTCCACTGGGGGCCCACGTGATTTCCCCTGGGGGCCCACGTGATTTGCCCTGGGGCCCACGTGATTTCCCCTGGGGGCCCACGTGATTGCCACACCTGGCCCACGTGATTTCCCCTGGTGGCCCACGTGATTTCCCCTGGGGGCCCACGTGATTTCCCCTGGTGGCCCACGTGATTGCTCCACCTGGCCCACGTGATTGCCCCACCTGGCCCACGTGATTTCCCCTGGGGGCCCCCGTGATTTGCCCTGGGGGCCCACGTGATTTGCCCTGGGGGCCCACGTAATTTCCCCTGGGGGCCCACGTGATTTCCCCTGGGGGCCCACGTGATTTCCCCAGGGGGCCCACGTGATTTCCCCTGGGGGCCCACGTCATTGCCCAACCTGGCCCACGTGATTGCCCCACCTGGCTCACGTGATTGCCCCACCTGGCCCACGTGATTTCCCCTGGGGGCCCACGTGATTTCCCCTGGGGGCCCACGTGATTTCCCCTGGGGGCCCACGTGATTTGCCCTGGGGGCCCACGTGATTTCCCCTGGGGGCCCACGTGATTTCCCCTGGGGGCCCACGTGATTTCCCCTGGGGGCCCACGTGATTTCCCCTGGGGGCCCACGTGATTTCCCCTGAGGGCCCACGTGATGGCCCCTGGGGGCCCACTTGATTTCCCCTGGGGGCCCACGTGATTTCCCCTGGGGGCCCACGTGATTTCCCCTGGGGGCCCACGTGATTTGCCCTGGGGGCCCACGTGATTTCCCCTGGGGGCCCACGTGATTTCCCCTGGAGGCCCACGTGATTTCCCCTGGGGGCCCACGTGATTTGCCCTGGGGGCCCACGTGATTTCCCCTGGGGGCCCACGTGATTTCCCCTGGGGGCCCACGTGATTTCCCCTGAGGGCCCACGTGATTTCCCCTGGGGTCCCACGTGATTTCCCCTGGGGGCCCACGTGATTTCCCCTGGGGGCCCACGTGATTTGACCTGGGGGCCCACGTGATTTCCCCTGGGGGCCCACGTGATTTCCCCTGGGGGCCCACGTGATTTCCCCTGGGGGCCCACGTATTTTCCCTGGGGGCCCACGTGATTGCTCCACCTGGCCCACGTGATTTCCCCTGGGGGCCCACGTGATTTCCCCTGGGGGCCCACGTGATTTCCCCTGGGGGCCCACGTGATTGCGCCACCTGGCCCACGTGATTTCCCCTGGGGGCCCACGTGATTTCCCCTGGGGGCCCACGTGATTTCCCCTGGGGGCACGTGATTGCCCCACCTGGCTCACGTGATTGCCCCACCTGGCCCACGTGATTTCCACTGGGGGCCCACGTGATTTCCCCTGGGGGCCCACGTGATTTGCCCTGGGGGCCCACGTGATTTCCCCTGGGGGCCCACGTGATTGCCACACCTGGCCCACGTGATTTCCCCTGGGGGCCCACGTGATTTCCCCTGGGGGCCCACGTGATTTCCCCTGGGGGCCCACGTGATTTCCCCTGGGGGCCCACATGATTTCCCCTGGGGGCTCACGTGATTTCGCCTGGGGGCCCACGTGATTTCTCCACCTGGCCCACGTGATTGCCCCTCCTGGCCCACGTGATTTCCCCTGGGGGCCCACGTGATTTCCCCTGGGGGCCCACGTGATTTCCCCTGGGGGCCCACGTGATTTCCCCTGGGGGCCCACGTGATTTCCCCTTGGGGCCCAGGTGATTTCCCCTGGGGGCCCACGTGATTTCCCCTGGGGGCCGACGTGATTTCCCCTGGGGGCCCACGTGATTTCCCCTGGGGGGCCACGTGATTTCCCCTGGGGGCCCACGTGATTTCCCCTGGGGGCCCACGTGATTTCCCCTGGGGCCCCACATGATTGCCCCACCTGGACCACGTGATTTCCCCTGGGGGCCCTCGTGATTTCCCCTGGGTGACCACGTGATTTCCCCTGGGGGCCCACGTGATTTCCCCTGGGGGCCCACGTGATTTCCCCTGGGGGCCCACGTGGTTTCCCCACCTGGCCCACCTGATTGCCCCACCTGGCCCACGTGATTTCCCCTGGGGGCCCACGTGATTTGCCCTGGGGGCCCACGTGATTTCCCCTGGGGGCCCACGTGATTTCCCCTGGGGGCCCACGTGATTTCCCCTGGGGGCCCACGTGATTTCCCCTGGGGGCCCACGTGATTTCCCCTGAGGGCCCACGTGATGGCCCCTGGGGGCCCACTTGATTTCCCCTGGGGGCCCACGTGATTTCCCCTGGGGGCCCACGTGATTTCCCCTGGGGGCCCACGTGATTTGCCCTGGGGGCCCACGTGATTTCCCCTGGGGGCCCACGTGATTTCCCCTGGAGGCCCACGTGATTTCCCCTGGGGGCCCACGTGATTTGCCCTGGGGGCCCACGTGATTTCCCCTGGGGGCCCACGTGATTTCCCCTGGGGGCCCACGTGATTTCCCCTGAGGGCCCACGTGATTTCCCCTGGGGTCCCACGTGATTTCCCCTGGGGGCCCACGTGATTTCCCCTGGGGGCCCACGTGATTTGACCTGGGGGCCCACGTGATTTCCCCTGGGGGCCCACGTGATTTCCCCTGGGGGCCCACGTGATTTCCCCTGGGGGCCCACGTATTTTCCCTGGGGGCCCACGTGATTGCTCCACCTGGCCCACGTGATTTCCCCTGGGGGCCCACGTGATTTCCCCTGGGGGCCCACGTGATTTCCCCTGGGGGCCCACGTGATTGCGCCACCTGGCCCACGTGATTTCCCCTGGGGGCCCACGTGATTTCCCCTGGGGGCCCACGTGATTTCCCCTGGGGGCACGTGATTGCCCCACCTGGCTCACGTGATTTCCCCTGGGGGCCCACGTGATTTCCCCTGGGGGCCCACGTGATTTCCCCTGGGGGCCCACGTGATTTGCCCTGGGGGCCCACGTGATTTCCCCTGGGGGCCCACGTGATTGCCACACCTGGCCCACGTGATTTCCCCTGGGGGCCCACGTGATTTCCCCTGGGGGCCCACGTGATTTCCCCTGGGGGCCCACGTGATTTCCCCTGGGGGCCCACATGATTTCCCCTGGGGGCTCACGTGATTTCGCCTGGGGGCCCACGTGATTGCTCCACCTGGCCCACGTGATTGCCCCTCCTGGCCCACGTGATTTCCCCTGGGGGCCCACGTGATTTCCCCTGGGGGCCCACGTGATTTCCCCTGGGGGCCCACGTGATTTCCCCTGGGGGCCCACGTGATTTCCCCTTGGGGCCCAGGTGATTTCCCCTGGGGGCCCACGTGATTTCCCCTGGGGGCCGACGTGATTTCCCCTGGGGGCCCACGTGATTTCCCCTGGGGGGCCACGTGATTTCCCCTGGGGGCCCACGTGATTACCCCACCTGGCCCACGTGATTGCCCCACCTGGCCCACGTGATTTCCCCTGGGGGCCCACGTGATTTCCCCTGGGGGCCCACGTGATTTCCCCTGGGGGCCCACGTGATTTCCCCTGGGGGCCCACGTGATTTCCCCTGGGGGCCCACGTGATTGCTCCACCTGGCCCACGTGATTGCCCCACCTGGCCCACGTGATTTGCCCTGGGGGCCCACGTGATTTCCCCTGGGGGACCACGTGATTTCCCCTGGGGGCCCACGTGATTTCCCCTGGGGGCCCACGCGATTTCCCCTGGGGGCCCACGCGATTTCCCCTGGGGGCCCACGTGATTTCCCCTGGGGGCCCACGTGATTTCCCCTGGGGGCCCACGTGATTTCCCCTGGGGGCCCACGCGATTTCCCCTGGGGGCCCACGTGATTTCCCCTGGGGGCCCACGTGATTTCCCCTGGGGGCCCACGTAATTTCCCCTGGGGGCCCACGTGATTTCCCCTGGGGGCCCACGTGATTTCCCCTGGGGGCCCACGCGATTTCCCCTGGGGGCCCACGTGATTGCCCCACCTTGCCCGCATGATTGCCCCAGATGGCATACGTAATTTCCCCTGATGGCCCACGTGATTTCCCCTGGTCGTCCACGTGATTTCCACTAGGGGCCACGTGATTACCCCACCTGGCCCACATGATTGTCCCACCTGGCCCACGTGTTTTCCCCTGGGGGCCCACGCGATTTCCCCTGGGGGCCCACGTGATTGCCCCACCTTGCCCGCATGATTGCCCCAGATGGCATACGTAATTTCCCCTGATGGCCCACGTGATTTCCCCTGGTCGCCCACGTGATTTCCCCTGGGGGCCCACGTGATTGTCCCACCTGGCCCACGTGATTGCCCCTGGGGCCCCACGTGATTTCCTCTGGGGACCCACGTGATTTCCCCTGGGAGCCCACGTGATTTCCCCTGGGGGCCCAGGTGATTTCCCCTGGGGGCCCACGTGATTTCCCCTGGGGCCCCACGTGATTTCTCCTGGGGTCCCGCGTGATTACCCCACCTGCCCCACGTGATTGCCCCACCTGGCCCACGTGATTTCCCCTGGGGGCCCCCGTGATTTCCCCTGGGGGCCCACGTGATTTCCACTGGGGGCCCACGTGATTTCCCCTGGGGGCCCACGTGATTTCCACTAGGGGCCACGTGATTACCCCAACTGGCCCACGTGATTGTCCCACCTGGCCCACGTGTTTTCCCCTGGGGGCCCACGTGATTTCCAATGGGGACCCACGTGATTTCCCCAGTGGTCCCATGTGATTTTCCCTGGGGGCCCACGTGATTGCCACTGGGGGGCCACGTGATTTCCCCTGGAGGCCCACGTGTTTGCCCCACCTGGCCCACATGATTGCCCCAGCTGGCCCACGTTATTGCCCCAGCTGGCCCAGGTGATTTCCCCTGGGGGCACACGTGATGGCCCGACCTGGCGCACGTGATTTCCGCTGGGGGCCCCCGTGATTTCCCATGGGGGCCCACGTGATTTCACCTTAGGGCCCACGTGATTTCCCCTGGGGGCCCACGTGATTTTCCCTGGGGGCCCACGTGATTTCCCCTGGGGCCCACGTGATTGCCCAACCTGTCCCATGTGATTGACACACCTGGCCCACGTGATTGCCCCACCTGGCCCACGTGATTTCCCCTGGGGCCCACGTGATTTCCCCTGATTGCCCACGTGATTTCCCCTGGCAGCCCACGTGATTTCCCCTGGGGGCCCACGTGATTTCCCTGGGGGCCCACGTGATTTCCCCTGGGGGCCCACGTGATTGCCCCAGCTGGCCCCGTGATTGCCCCAGCTGGCCCACGTGATTTCCCCAGGCAGCCCACGTGATTGCCCCAAATGGCCCACGTGATTTCCCCTGGGGGCCCACGTGATTTCCCCGGGGGACTACGTGATTTCCACTGGGGGCCCATGTGATTTCTCCTGGGGCCAACATGATTTCCCCTGGGGGCCCATGTGATTTCCCCTGGGGGACCACGTGATTGCCCCGCCCGGCGCACGTGATTTCCCCTGGGGGCCCACGTTTATTCCCCTGGGGGCTCACGTGATTTCCCCTGGGGGCCCACGTGATTTCCCCTCTGGGCCCACGTGATTTCCCCTGGGTGCCCACATGATTTCCCCTGGGGGCCCACGTGATTTCCCCTGGGGGACACGTGATTTCCCCTGGGGGCCAAGTGATTGCGCCACCTGGCTCACGTGATTGTCCCTGGGGTCCCACGTGATTTCCCCTGGGGGCCAAGTGATTGCGCCACCTGGCTCACGTGATTGTCCCTGGGGTCCCACGTGATTTCCCCACCTGGCCCACGTGATTTCCCCTGTGGGCCCACGTGATTTCCCCTGGGGGACACATGATTGCCCCACCTGGCTAACGTGATTGCCCCACCTGGTCCTCGTGATTTCCCCTGGTGGCCCATGTGATTTCCCTTGGGGGCCCACGTGATTGCCCTAGCTGGCCCCCGTGATTTCCCCGGGGGTACCATGTTATCGCCCCACCTGGTCCTCGTGATTTCCCCTGGGGACCCACATGATTGCCCCACCTGGCCCACGTTATTTCCCCTGGGGGCCCACATGATTTCCCCTGGGGGCCCACGTGATTGCCCCACCTTGCCCGCATGATTGCCCCTGATGGCATACGTGATTTCCCCTGGGGGCCCACGTGATTTCCCCTGGAGGCCCACGTGATTTCCCCTGGGGGCCCACGTGATTTCCCCAGGGGGCCCCCGTGATTGCCCCAGGGGGCCCACGTGATTGCCCCAGGGGGCCCACGTGATTGCCCCAGGGGGCCGAGGTGATTGACACAGGATCCGACGTGATTTACCCAGTTGGTCCACATGATTGCCCCACCTGGCCCTGGTGATTACCCCAGCGGGCCCACGTGATTGCCATATGGCGCCCACGTGAATGCCCCAGGGGGCCCACGTTATTGTCCAGGGAGCCAGGGGATTGCCCCAGGGGGCCAACGTGATTGTTACCTGGGGCCCACGTGATTGCCCCATGGGGCCTACGTGTTGCCCCAGGGGCCCCCGTGACTGCCCCAGGGGGCCACCTTGATTGCCCCGGGTGGCCCACATGATTGTCCCAGCTGGCCCACGTGATTGCCCCTTGGGGACTACGTGTTTGTCCCTGGGGCCCCACCTGATTGCCCAGGGGACCCTGGTGATTGCCACTGGGGGCCCACCTGATTGTCCCAGGGGGCTCACGTGATTGTCCCTGGGGCCTAACTTGATTGCCCCAGGGGCCCACTTGATTACCCCAGCTGGCCCACGTGATTGCCCCAGGGTGCCCTCGTGATTGCCCCAGCTGGCCCACTTGATTGCCACTGGGGGCCTTCGTGATTGCCCCTGTGGGTCGACGTGATTGCCCCAGGGGGCCCAGGTGTTTGCCCCTGGGCTCCCACGTGATTGCCTCAGGGGGCCCATGTGATTGCCCCAAGGGGGCCGATGTGATTGCCCCACCTGGCCCACGAGATTGCCCCAGCTGGCCCACGGGATTACCCCAGCTGGCCTACGTGATTGCACTAGGGGCCTCACGTGATTGCCCATGGGGCCCAAGTGATTGCTCTTGGGGGCCCACGTTATTGCCCCAGGGTGCCCACGTGATTGCCTCTAAAGTCCCATGTGATTGCCCCTGCTGGCCCACGTGATTGCCACTGGGGGCCACGTGATTGCCCCAGCTGACCCTCGTGATTTCCCCTGGGGCCCACGTGATTGCCCCAGCTGGGCCACGTGACTGCCCCAGCTGGCCCACGTGATTGCCCCCGGGGGCCCACGTGATTCCACCAGATGGCCCACTTGATTGCCACTGGGGGCCTACGTGATTGCCCCTGTGGGTCCCACGTGATTGCTCCAGGGGGCCCACGTGATTGCCTCAGGGGGCCCACGTGTTTGCCCCTGGGCTCCCACGTGATTGCCCCGGGGGGCCCACGTGATTTCCCCAGTGCGCCCACGTGATTGCCCCAGCTTGCCAATGTGATTGCCCCGGCGGCGCCACGTGATTGTCCCGGTGTCCCCAAGTGATTTTACCGGCGTCCCCACGTTATTGCCCCGTGGGCCCAAGTGAATTCTCCGGCAGCGCCACGTGATTTCCCCGGCGTCCACACATGATTGCACCGGTGGTGCCACGTGAGTGCCACTGCTGGCCCACGTGATTGCACCGGCAGGCCCATGTGATTGCCCCAGTTGTCCCACGTTTTTGACCCAGCTGCCCCACGTGTTTGCCCAGCTTCCCCACGTGTTTGCCCGAGCTGCTGCACGGGATTGCCCCAGCTGCCGCACGGGATTGCCCCAGCTGCTGCACGGGATTGCTCTAGCCTCCGCATGTGGGATCTATAGCTGCCGCACGTGATTGCTCTAGCAGCCGCAGGTGATTTCTTTAGCAGCCACACGTGATTGCTCTAGCAGCCGCACGTGATTTCTTTAGCTGCCGCACGTGGGAACTCTAGCTGCCGCCCATGGGGGCTCTAGCTGCCTCACGTGGGAGCTCTAGCTGCCGCACGTGGGAGCTTTAGCTGCTGCACGTGGGAGCTCTAGCTGCCGCATGTGGGAGCTGTTGATGCCGCACGTGGGAGCTCTAGCTGCCGCACGTGGGAGCTCTAGCTGCCGCACGTGGGAGCTTTAGCTGCCGCACGTGATTGCTAAAGTTAAAGCTAAAGCAATCACGTGCGGCAGCTAAAGCTATCACGTGCGGCAGCTAAAGCTAAAGCTCCCACGTGCGGCAGCTAAAGCTAAAGCTCCCACGTAAGGCAGCTAAAGCTAAAGCTCCCACGTGTGGCAACTAAAGCTAAAGCTCCCACGTGTGGCAGCTTAAGCTCCCACGTGCTCTGTGTTTTGTTAGTTTGCTTGCTATGTATTTTAAATTTCTTACTTGCTGCTGCTGCTAAGTCACTTCAGTCGTGTCCGACTCTGTGCGACCCCATAGACGGCAGCCCACCAGGCTCCCCCATCCCTGGGATTCTCCAGCCAAGAACACTGGAGTGGGTTGTTATTTCCTTCTCCAATGCATGAAAGTGAAAAGGGAAAGTGAAGTCGCTCAGTTGTGTCCGACCCTCAGCGACCCCATGGACCATGCGAGGGAGGAGCCTGGTAGGCTCAGTCCATGGGGTCGCTGAGGGTCGGACACGACTGAGCGACTTCACTTTCCCTTTTCACTTTCATGCATTGGAGAAGGAAATGGCAACCCACTCCAGTGTTCTTGCCTGGAGAATCCCAGGGATGGGGGAGCCTGGTGGGCTGCCATCTATGGGGTCGCACAGAGTCCGACACGACTGAAGTGACTTAGCAAACTCTGCTTGAAGCTATTACTTTAAAGGACTTCAATAGAATACCTTTATGTAAGTCTGTAAGGCACTCTTGTAGATACTGTGGGGGATAAAAGAAAACCCCAAACCCCTGACTTCAAACATCTTAACTTCTAATTGGAGAGAGTTTATAGACCAATAAGAAGTTAATATAACTATTCTTAGAAGGTGACCCCATAGATGACACCCATGTGAACCTTTGAGGCAGCTTGGGGTTTATTATAGGTCTGAAAATATATGCAAGGAATTAAGCTCAAGCAAAATATAAATACAATCCTGTTGTCAGCTAGGCACAGATTTTGACATGTGCAACTAACTATTTCTGCTCTTCTCCTATTATATCTGTATTTTTAAATCTCTATAGTTGCTATCCAGGCCCCAAGCAACTAAAAGATTATGTTTGTGTAATTTTAGGGTATGCGTGCTTAGTCGCTCAGTTGTGTCCAACTCTTAGCGACCCCTTGGACTGTAGCCCACCAGGCTCCTCTGTCCATGGGGATTCTCCAGACAAGAATACTGGAGTGGGTTGCCATGCCCTCCTCCAGGAAATCTTCCCAACCTTGGGATCAGATCTCCTGCATGGCAGGCAGATTTACCAGCTGAGCCACCAGGGAAGTCCACTGGTTACTCCTGTTGCTGCTGCTGCTAAGATGCTTGAGTTGTGTTGGACTCTCTGCGACCCCATAGATGGCAGCCAGCCAGCTCCTCTGTCCCTGGGATACTCCAGGCAAGAATACTGGAGTGGATTGCTATTTCCTTCTCCAATTGGTTACTGCACGTAAGACTAAATCTACATCAAGGAGCTTAATGACAATGTGAATCAAAATTGGAGAGTGGAATTAAAGTGGTAATTATACCACAAAATTGGGCTTTCCTGGTGGCTCAGATGGTAAAGAATTTGCCTGCAATGCAGGAGGCCTGGATTCGATCCCTGGGTCAGAAAGATCCCCTGGAGGAGGAAATGGCAACCCACTCCAATATTCTTGCCTGGAGAATCCCATGAACAGAGGAACTTCATGGGCTATAGTGCACGGGGTCACAAAGAGTTGGACACAACTGAGCAACTAAACACAGCGCAGGAGTCACGGATAGAGGGAAGCAGAGGGGGGCGACAGTCTGCCCATTGTGGGTTCCAGCACAAAGCTCTATTTCTGTACTCGTTTCTCATGCTGGGAAATCCTGACTTGCCTTTACTTCTTCTTTTTTTTCTGTCTGGTGACTAACACAGGTGTTCTGCTTACTTGTCCTGAGGTCCCCCTTTTGGTGACATGTCTACTTGTCCTGTTTTCATAGGGCACTTGTGGGAGAGGAGCTTCCTAACTTTTCCAAATTATCATTCTCTGGGCTTCCCTGGTGGCTCAGATGGTAAAGAATCCGCCTGCAATGAGAGAGACCTGGGTTCAGTCCCTGGGTTGGGAATATCATTCTTTAGAGAATTACATTTTCTTGCCACCAGACCTTGGAGGTGCACTTATACTTCCATCTTTCCTACTGCCCCCTCCCCATCATGTTGATCTATAGCCTGGTACATCGCTATGGTTTCAGAGATTACAGAAAACTATCTTGCACATAAAAAACTTTCCTGGTGTTTATTGCAACTTTAAAAACACACACTGAGTGAATCAAGTGAATTCTGAGCAGACTAACTGTGTCGGAAATTCTGTGATATCAAGGTGGCCCAGTGAGAAATCAATTGCAAGAGTAAGTGTGATTTATAGATCATTGCTGCACAAGATAGAGTGTGACCCCTTCACCCTGGTTCCTGGGTGAAGTCTGGATGATGTGGGCTGACTCTACAGCGTAAGGAAACAAAAAGGCGGCCGTGACTAAGCACACGCGCTGGGGGTGGTGCTCAACTAGGCGTTCAGATCGTCCCTTCCAGAGGCTGTAGCACAGGCTCTGAGGAGCTAGGGCCCCCCTTGAACCAACACAACTCTCCAGAGTATTTTGCCCTGGGAGATTCTGCCATCCACACTCCCTGAGAATGAGCAAAATGGCAGAAAGCTTTCCTGTGTCTGAGTCTCATTTTTAGTTGCTAGTTTTTTAAGTCTGCACCAGTTTTGTGGTCTTCCCTTCCATGGGCCAATAGGGATCCATTTCCCTGAAAACCAACAGCAATTCTCCCAGAAAATCTTTCAAAAGGGGAAGGGTTGGGGAGGAGAGATTAGGAACTGATACTAGATTGCTAGAAAGGAGGTGAAATGGAAGATGTGCAGAAAGTGGCTAGCTCTACGTTTCACAGGCAGAACATGCATAAGGAGCTCAGACCTCTCTGAGGTTAAAAGGTACCACGGGCATTTTCCATCTCTGGGACGCGAGATCGGGGTCAGGCAGAAAAGGTGGTGGTTCTTCATTAGTCTCTAAGGATGTGAAACAAGTTCCTCCCATCAAGGCTCAAGCCTTCCTTTATGGGGTGAAAGGCGCGTGCACAACCCTAGAAGTTAGGAACACGGAGCTTCGTCGCCTAGCATTCGAGGTTCCTATCACTAAGCCACCAAGGGAGCAAGTGGGCCATGGTCAGAGCAGTGTCAGACCTGGGGCAGAGCTGGTTGCAAAACCGCCCACAGCACCAGCCCCCTGCAACTCCAGAGCCAAGGAAGCCTGTCCACTCCCTTCACCCTGGACAGTCTAACATGCAGGGTGTCTTCTCTGTGGCCACTCACTGCAGGAATAATGTCTGTGACGCTGGAAGGCCGTTTCTGTTGAACTTCTTAAACACATTTTGAGTTTGATTACATTTAATAAATGTTCACTTCTTGGAATACTTTTTGGGATACTCTGCATTTGCAAAATCTTTAAAGGACCAACTTAATACATATTTATGGACTCTGTTCTCTATGTAAGATATTCATAGCATGTTGCGCTGTGGATATATTCACACCAGTGTTGAAAATCTACTTACGTTAACTGAGATGTACAAAGAAAATACAGCATAGTTTTTTTACATTCTATATTTGATTCAGCTTATTCTACAAGCCTCACCCCAGTGGATACCAAAAAAATGAGAACCATCTCTCCTAGACTTAACAATTTCCTTTCCATAAATAAACTTTAACTATCTAAGCTCAATTCCTTTTTAGGGATGAAATAAATCAAATAACTTTGTTTTTGTTATCAGTCACAAAGTCGTGTCTGACTCTTTGCGACCTCATGGACTGCAGCATGCCAGGCTTCCCTGTCCTTCACTATTTCCAGAGTTTGCTCAAATAACTTGGTCCCCAGTAAACACTCAGTCTCAGAGTTCTGCCTCCTTCGCCTTCTCCCCAAATTGAGGTCTGGGTGAAAAGTAGGGGTTCATGTGTGCTCACAGCACTTGACATGGGATTTGGAGGGTCTCCTGACCTCTGGTAGGTCCTGGAGTGGGTATCATCATCGTGGCCCACCAGGTGGCTCCCCTGCTAGCTGCCTGGAGCTTTGTTGGCATCGCCTGACAATTCTTCCTCCTATGTGGTCCCTCCACACCTCACCTCCTACAGGCACTGGCAAGCACTCACAATTCTCGTTTGATCTCTGCCCTACAGTTGTGCTGGAAATCTTTTCTTTCTTGTTTACTTTTCCTCCTCTACAGCTACTTGGCACATACATCGAGAGGCTTGGGGGAACCTCAGGACCCTTCCTGCCTGCACTGGGAAGTACTGGCTTCTAGAAGTGCTGTCTCTCTGTCCAGCCAGACTGTGATGTCTTGTTTCCAGGGATGACGCCCCATCTGCAGTGGGGCACAGGTTACCTGGGTGCTGTCTCCTGCAAGATTAGCAATGGGCAGTGGGTCAGTGGGCTTCCTCTACAGATTTCCATTCCACTACTCATCTGCAGAGATGGTTTAGAGTGCATCCATAGATACTTTGATACTCTTTATACAAAAGTGGTATTTAACCTTCCTTTGCAAAAGGGTCATCCTTAGAGACTCTTGTCTAAAGAGTGGATACATCACTTTTCAGGCTAGCCAGCCAAGAGGAAGCTGGGTTTGCCTGTTCTCTTAATCTCTCTCTCTCTATTGATGCTTATTGATTTTAATCTCTCTCTCTTTCAACTGAGCCTCCATATAGGAAGTCCAGCTATCTTGAATTTATCAGATTGAGAGACAAGGCAAAGAGATCTCTCAGGGTTGGAGATTAATGCCTAGGAGCACCCCTCTACCTCCCCCAGAAGTTGAAGTCCTTCCAGCCCAGGCACCATCCTTCCAAAGATACCAGGCCCCAGCAGTGTTGACTCAGCTGACAGCGTGGAGCAGAGCCTGCCCAGGCTGAGGATACAAGCTTTTTAAGACGCTAGGTTTCAGGATGGTGTGTTCCAAACCTGCAATAACTGGGACATGCTCTCACCTTCCCTTCTTCTTCTTCTGATGCAAACAGCCAACTCATTGTAAAAGACCCTGATGCTGAGGAAGAGTGAAGGCAAAAGAAGAAGGTGGTGACAGAGGATGGGATGGCTGATAGCATCACTGACTCAATGGACATGTGTTGGGCAAACTCTGGGAGATGGTGAAGGACAGGGGAACCAGGAGTGCTGCAGTCCAGGCGGTTCAGGGTTGGATACGACTTAGCAACTGAACAACCATAAACTAGGACTTGAACTTCACAGGGTAGGACAAGCTCTCTCTGTTTCGACCCTGCCTTCTCTTAATCAGCCTCTTTTTTCCCAGTTACTGAAAACCTGAAGGCATAGGCTTTCCATCTCCTGCTAGAGTCTTATTAAAGTTTTTCCTTCTTAAAGTCTATGATTAGTATAGCAAAGCCTGTCTCTCAATCCATCAAATGGGAGCTAAATGACTCCAGACAAACACAGAGTTTTATTTCTACAAAGCTTGGCTTTTAAGATTCTTGTCTGGTGTGAGATTCAAGGCCTTCTGTGATGAGAAAGCCGATTTGTGACTTGCTGTTCAACACCTCATTCTCCTTCCTTGGGATCTGAGGGCTCTTTGCTTTAGCCAAGAGAGAAGGTGACCAGGGAAGGAGAGCCAAAGGGGAGATGATGGTGTGTCACCTGGTCAAGATTAGAATCGCGTCTGTGAAGAAGCAGAAAACATGCTCCCTGTCCTTGAATAGCTCTTGAGTTATTTCAAGAAGTAAGAAACATACAGAAAAATACGCACTGAAAGCTCGGATTCTCAGCTTCCAAGGGAGTGATGCAAACAGTGCTTTTGTACACAGGGAGTGAGATCATTTGGGATTGGAGCTAAGAAAGATGGTGCCAGGGGGTAGACTTGACATAGTCCCCAAAGCCAGACAAGACAGATGGAACAATAGGGTGAATAAATTGCAAGAGTAACCAGGTAGGGGAGGCAAGATGAACTGAGCAGAGACGAAGCACCTGGAAGGCAAGACGTGTGTGCAGGGTAGAGCCTGGGAGAATTTGAGAGAAGTGCTTGTGTACATGTCCAAGGGACCAGGAGGAAATTGGAACAATGAGTGGTGGTGGGCTGAATCAACAGCTGAGGAATTCGCACCATCCTTGTCAGTGTCACTGGGGTTCAGGATAAAGATTTTGAGCAAGAAGATGACACTGTCTGAACAAGATTTATAAAAATGATTGATTCTGCCAATAGTACACGAGGTGAATTAGAGCTATCAAAATGCTACGAGAATCCGCAGAAGCTGACTCTGCTGCAATATATGCAAAGTCCTTAAATCAGAGGA
Organism: Rupicapra rupicapra; assembly: GCA_963981305.1. Lineage (NCBI taxonomy): Eukaryota > Metazoa > Chordata > Mammalia > Artiodactyla > Bovidae > Rupicapra > Rupicapra rupicapra. The sequence goes on along the minus strand of CAXCFB010000033.1, from coordinate 23,645 downwards.
TGGAAGGTGTAACTGTTCAGTTTACGTTAGTTATTGTTATCAGTACTGCTTTTACTCTGACTGACACCAACAGGGAAGCTGTATTCTTCAAGGTGGGGCTTCCCAGGTGGCTCAGTGGTAAAGAATCTGTCTGCCAATGCAGGAGAGGCAAGAGATGCAGGTTTGATCCCTGGGTCGAAAAGATCCCCTGGAGGAGGAAATGGCAACCCACTCCAGTACTCTTGCCTGGAGAATCACATGGACAGAGAAGCCTGGTGGGCTACAATCCATCAGGTCACAAGAGTCAGACATAACTTAGCGACTGAACACACACGCATACACACGTTCTTCAAGATAATGGTTATGCACTGGATTTAAACAAATGAATAGAATTTGTAAGTAAATAGCTAGCATCTATATTAAGAAAAGTTTGTAACAAGAAAATAATGAAAACAGAAAATTGACATGACTGCTGATAATCTATTTGGGGATCAGTTTGGTTAAAATATTAATTAAGGATGTTCAAATTTAAACTTTTGTTTGGAGACAAATCACCATAAGCCTTCAACACTCTGGTAAATAATTTACATAATGATACTAACAACTTAATATATGCCAAGTACTATTCTAAACACTTTACATTTTCCCAGCATAATATTCACAATAAAGCATGAGATAAGTAAATAGTACTTTTAAGCCTGTACTACAAAGGACGGAATTCAGGTCAGTTGCAAATCTGAAAGTTGGTCTAGTTAGGTGTCACACCTGGCTCTGTCTAATTGAGCTTGAGTTTTAATTATTTTCTTTGTGTCACTTTAGATTTTAGTAAGTCCAGGGGGAGCCAATAAAGACATTAGCAAAGGAAGGTAATATAAATAAAACTGTAGTTGAGGAAGGTTCTGCTGGCTCTAGTGTTTTGGAGAGATTGATTGGATAGAAATTAGAATCTGGAGACTATGAAAAGCGTTATTACATGATTCGGTGCAAGTAATGTGAACCTGAACCATGATGGATGTCGTGGGATTAGAGACACGTCAAGGGTAAGGACAAACAGAAGACTGGACATAGAAGATGATGGTGATGTTTCAAAGCATAGTAAGATATTGATAGCAATATTCAAAAAAAAGAAAGCTCAGAAGACAGATATGGATTGTTAGAGCCTGGGAGGAAGGGATGGAGAAGGCAGGAGACAATGGATCTGACTGTGAATGTGCCTTCATTTAAGTTTCTGTTTATTGCAACCTGCTGGAAATGTGTCAAAAGTTGTTTGAGTAAATAGTCTGGAGCTCAACGTGTAGGAATGAGTGTGGTTTATATAGGCGTTTTTGAAATATCTGACAGCTTTTGAGGGAAAATGAAAATATGAAATTTTGGAGTAATAAAACAACACTTAATAGATGAAATGAGCTATTTTCTAAATATTTCCCCAAGTTACCCATCTTGGCAGTGATCATTCAGTGTGCTCCTAGAACTAGGTGGTTTTCTAAACCTCCGTAAGAGGTCAGATGTCTTATAAGATCAGCTCAACTCCAAATGTGACTAAATTAACCTAAAGCCATGTTTTTGGCAATGAAAACAGATCTAGCACAAGGAAGTGTTATAATGATGAAGACCCACCAGGTGACTGGTAGGAAGTTCTGAGTTAGGAGACCACATCCTGAGGGTTTGTCAGTATCCCTCCAGTGTCCTCTGGCAGAAAGAACAGTCTCTGCTGCTAATGACTCGTCCTCATTATCTTCATAAAAATCACTGTAAAATGGAGAACTATGACTCATCCAACCACTACAGCTTCACATGTCATTTAAAAATCACTTAACTCCTCTAACAGCAACCTCCTGGTCATGATTTGGTTCTCAACAGAGGAACCTGGCATTGATGGTCATTCAGCAAACAAAAATTTCATGAACTCACCGAAAGAGTTGTCTTCCTTGGCTTGTTTTCTCTGGAAAATTGATTTAAAAAAAAAAATCTACACAGCCGATCAGGTGCTGGATTTAGAATCAATATATGTTAATAGAGAAGCAAATTCCCCTTGAGACAGTTCTTTAAAAAAAAAAATGTCCATCTCGTCCTTGTAGTTTTTTTCTTTAAACATCACATAGACATGGTAGAGATAAATCTGCGCCATATGTAAGATTGCCAGTGGGTTGGGGGTGGAATGGAGAGAGTGAGAGAGCGTTGAAGAAGAATGGAAAATTGATAATACTGGCTATGCTGCTGCTGTTTAGTTGTTAAATCATCTGATACTTTTGTGACCCCATGGACTGTAGCCCACCAGGCTCCTCTGATTCTCCAGGCAAGAATACTGGAGTGGGTATCCATTCCCTTCTCCAGGGGGTCTTCCTGACCCAGGGCTCGAACCCTCATCTCCTGCATTGGCAGGTGGACTCTTTACCACTGAGCCACCTGGGAAGCCCATAATGTTGGCTGTAAGGAGATGGGAATGTGTTGGAACCCATTCAAGGATAGAGAGAAAGTGCACATAGGGAGAAGAATGAGAAAAGTATCACATACTAGCAGCCAAAACAAGAAATAGCTTGTAGGTCAAGTGCTGCAGAGGATAATGTTACATAAGCAAAAATAGAGTGCATTGAATTTGCTGGTAGATGGCTAAGGAAAACATGGTTTGAATAAAGGGTTAGAGCCATAAGCTGGAATTTGAAGTCATGTAAGAAGTTGAGGACATAAAGAATTGTGATGGCAGTCAGTTCTTTTTCATAAGTCTGATGTGTAGAATCAGCTAAAACTTGAGACTGTGGCTTGCGGCTAGAGAGAAGGTCCCGTGTGTTTCCACAGAAGGGGGTTGGCATGGTGTGGAGGGTTGTAGGTATAGGCACAACTCAGCAAGATGAGCGTGGAAAGTGCGGGCTGATTCTTTCCCCTGGGGTGGACATCCACATTGTTTCCCCAAATAGACACTGTGCTTTATACCTGATGCTGTTACAGAAGATGTTTTTATTTTGGGAGAAGTCTCCTTGAAATTGCATTTTTTAAAAGGAGATATCTATAAAATGTTATGACAACTTCTTGAACAAATGTCACATTTTGAACTTTCATAGCCAGTGTTCATATTTCCACAATCTTCCCAATGTCAGGATATTTTATTTTAGCAGATTCTGCATGGTAGGGAATGGAGTGATAAATGTCAGTTTCTTAACTGTATTAAATGGGGTTCTCCCTCCATCTCCATTGCATTGCAGATGAAGCTCCTGTCATTAACTAGGGCTTATCATGAAAGCCCTGGATCATTTGAGTGGCAGTTGAGGATTTTACAAATAGCAGATCAATTCAAGTGCCTTTCTCTGACTCTGTTTTTCTTGACAGCTCTGCATAATCCAACACTCTTAAGGACCCTCTCCTTCTAGAATACACTCTTCCCAGGAATTTTGCTTTCTCACAAGCTTTCTTTCCCTGAATCTGAATGCTCCTTTTAGTTCTTCTAAGTGGTTCCTCCCACTTGCTTCACCCCTGTTTTGTATTTATGCCAAATTTCACCCCCTTTTAAAAATTTTCTCTAGAGATATTTTCCATCATTGTCTCATCCAATCTGATATCTATCACATTTATATGACATGCAGTTGTGCTTTATCAGCACATTTATTTCTGTTGTTTTTTGAACCACATACCACATTTTATTGCAAAGTCCATCATCACTTCAACATGCAGGCTTCATTGGACAGTCATGTCAGACTCTCCACAACCCATGGACTGTAGTCTGCCAGCCTCCTCTGTCCATGCGATTTTCAAGGCAAGAATACTGGAGTGGGTTGCCATTTACTCCTCCAACCTCAATAGTCCTGCCATGAGTATCATGAGTATAAACCATCCCTCCAAGAGCAACATTAGCCATGATTCTTCTCTAAATGCGAAGTAGTTAGGGCTTGCTTGCCTGCACGAATGTGGGCAATTTCATTGTTCATATCACACACACATACTCAAAACTACAATATTTTTGCCTGCTGCTAAGTCACGTCAGTTGTGTCCGACTCTGTGCAACTCCATAGACGGCAGCCCACCAGGCTCCCCCATCCCTGGGATTCTCCAGGCGAGAACACTGGAGTGGGTTGCCATTTCCTTCTCCAGTGCATGAAAGTGAGAAGTGAAAGTGAAGTCGCTCAGTCGTGTCTGACTCGTAGTGACCCCATGGACTGCAGCTCGCCAGGCTCCTCCATCCATGGGAGTTTCCAGGCAAGAGTACTGGAGTGGGGTGCCATTGCCTTCTCCGATATTTTTACCTAGGTCTTATTAATTTCACAGCAGACATAAACCTGAGCAAATGTTTGGTGACTATCAAAAATCCTAAATTATGTACCTGTGTATACTGATGTCTATCCTAGGATCTCTATCCTAGCCCATGAGGGAGCTGACCTCAGACAAAGATGCTGTAAGATTGTAGCAGTCAAAGTGTCTAGCCTCTCTAGAAAAAAAAGAACAGAGGGAATGACAAAGAAAGTACTATATGTGAATGTTCAGGTATCCCAAATTATTTTGCTTTGGTTTCATAATTTTGAAATATTAGGTCTCTAATAGGGAGTCAATAGTTGATTCAGTCATTGTGTCCACCCGGGTTCCTCTCTTTCTGTGTAAGTAATCTGGAGCCTTAGTGGTGTCTGTCACAGTTGTACAGCGTGCAGCATCCTTCATTCAGTGTACACCAGGCTACACCCTTCTCCTATTCCTCTGAAGATATCCTTCATTGCATACACATACACACACACACTCTCCCACAAAAGCAATATAAGCTAAAGATTAGAAAAGTACTAGTCGATCTCAAAGTATTATTTTTTTTCCTAGTTGAAGACACTTTACCTTAAGAAGGGGCTTCCCTGGTTGCTCAGATGACAAGGAATCTGCCTGTGATGCAGGATATCTGAATTCAATCCCTGGGTTGCGTAGATCCCCTGGAGAAGGAAATGGCAACCTACTCCAGTATTCTTGTCTGGAGATTCCTGTGGACAGAGGAGCCTGGCAGGCTCAAGACCATGGGGTCACAAGGAGACAGACAGGACTGAGCAACTATGCTTTTTCACTGTTCACTTTTACCTTAAGAAGAAAATATTACACATGGACTTTATTACATAGCAAGGTAATGCCATGATGCTGCCCTTAAAACTTGCAATCCTTAAAATTTTCATTCCTTAAAACTCACTTGTTTGATAGCAACATCTACAAATAATGAGCTGAGTTTGAAGCCGAACCTTCAAAATAAAACCCAGGCTCTTGAAATTCTAGCGGTCTGGTCTGACAGTGTGCTGTCAGAGGAGAAAACACGGAGGAGTCTTGATCTATCCAGGAGGCATCCATCCGACATCATGTAATGGGGAGAATGCTGCTCTCACTCTCAAAATACCACCAAGTGTGAGTTGCTGGTGCTCAGTATTGCTTGTTTCAGGGTAGTGGAATACCCTGTTGCTGAATGATGCTCTGGGAACTCTATTGATAGAAGTGGAGATTTCCTGTTGTGGCAGAGGAGATTAGGTGGCATATGTCATTTGAAAAAAAAAAAAAAAGTACTGCTAACACAACATATTTCAGAACTGCTTCTCCCTTGGCGAGTCTAAAATAGATATGTGGGAAATAGCAGATGATTCATGGACCACTTGAAATGTAGTCATAAGCATAGATGTACTAAGACTGTACAACAGGTCTTCACATCCCTCAGCAAGGAGGAGAGGCTGGAATTGGGTTAATCCTGTGAAATTAGATACAAAAGTGGAATAAATTGAATATACTTGGCAACTCTTCTTCATATCTGCAGGGATATATTTTTATTTTCTGTGAGTATTGGAATGAAATGGGCTTGGGGTAAGAGATGAAATTTTCGGTGAGAGGGAAATTAAGCATGTATCCTAGGAAAAAGACTGCTGCCGGAAATTGTGGAATGAAAGACAACAACAAAAAAGATGTAATAAATAATGAAGAACTAAGTGTAACCCAAAGTACTTTTGTGTGTTTTTTAAATTAACTTTTATTGAAGTATAGTGGCTTTAGAATGTTGTGTCAGGTTCTACTGTACGGCAAAATGAATCCACACTACATATACGAATATCCCCTCTCTTTTAGATTTCCTTCCCATTTAGGTCACGATAGAGCACTGAGTAGAGCTCTCTAAGCTAACCAGTAGGTTCTCATTAGTTATCTATTTTATATATAATATCGATAGTATATAGATGATCTTAGTTGCAAAGCAGAAACAGAGATGCAGAAGTAGAGAACAAGTATATGGATATCAAGGGGGAGAGGGAGGAGGCAGGAGAAAGTGGGAGATTGGAATCGGTTTATGTGTTTTCTTAATAATAATCATTCCTTTACAATTTATTGGAAACTAAAGACTGCTTCTTAATATCTTGTGCTTCTGCTAGGTCCGCACCATTTCTGTCCTTTATCGAGCCCATCTTTGCATGAAATGTTCCCTTGGTGTCTCTAATTTTCTTGACGAGATCTCTAGCCTTTCCCATTCTGTTCTTTTCCTCTATTTCTTTGCATTGATCGCTGAAGAAGGCTTTCTTATCTCTTCTTGCTATTCTTTGGAACTCTGCATTCCGATGCTTATATCTTTCTTTTTCTCTTTTGCTTCTCACTTCTCTTCTTTTCACAGCTATTTGTAAGGCCTCCTCAGACAGCCATTTTGCTCTTTTGCATTTATTTTCCATGGGGATGGTCTTGAGCCCTGTCTCCTGTACAATGTCACAAACCACCGTCCATAGTTTATCAGGCACTCTATCTATCAGATCTAGGCCCTTAAGTCTATTTCTCACTTCCACTGTATAATCATAAGGGATTTGATTTGGGTCATACCTGAATGATCTAGCGGTTTTCCCTACTCTCTTCAATTTGAGTCTGAATTTGGCAATAAGGAGTTCATGAACTGAGCCACAGTCAGCTCCTGGTCTTGTTTTTATTGACTGTATAGAGCTTCTCCATCTTTGGCTACAAAGAATATAATCAATCTGATTTCGGCGTTGACAATCTGGTGATGTCCATGTGTAGAGTCTTCTCTTGTGTTGTTGGAAGAGGGTGTTTGCTATGACCAGTGCATTTTCTTGGCAAAACTCTATTGGTCTTTGCCCTGCTTCATTCCATATTCCAAGGCCAAATTTGCCTGTTACTCCAGGTGTTTCTTGACTTCCTACTTTAGTGTTCCAGTCCCCTAGAATGAAAAGGACATCTTTTTTGGGTGTTAGTTCTAAAAGGTCTTGTAGGTTTCATAGAACCACTCAATTTCAATTTCTTCAGCGTTACTTGTTGGGGTATAGATTGGATTACTGTGATATTGAATGGTTTGCCTTGGAACTGAACAGAGATCATACTGTCATTTTTGAGATTGCATCCATGTAGTGCACTTTGAACTCTTTTGTTGACCATGATGGCTACTCCATTTCTTCTGAAGGATTCCTGCCCGCTGTAGTAGATATAATGGTTATCTGAGTTAAATTCACCCATTCCAGTCCATTTTAGTTCGTTGATTCCTAGAATGTCGACGTTCACTTTTGCCATCTCTTGTTTGACCACTTCCAATTTGCCTTGATTCATGAACCTGACATTCCAGGTTCCTATGCAATATTGCTGTTTACAGCATTGGACCTTGCTTCTATCACTAGTCACATCCACGACTGGGTATTGTTTTTGCTTTGGTTCCATCCCTTCATTCTTTCTGGAGTTATTTCTCCACTGATGTCCAGTAGCATATTGGGCACCTAATGGCCTGGGGAGCTCTTCTTTTTGTATCCTATCATTTTGCCTTTTCATACTGTTCATGGGGTTCTCAAGGCAAGAATACTGAAGTGGTTTGCCATTCCCTTCTCCAGTGGACCACATTGTGTCAGCAGAAGATATTAAGAAGAGGTGGCAAGAATACATGGAAGAACTATACAAAAAAGATCTTCACGACCAAGATAATCATGATGGTGTGATCACTCACCTAGAGTCAGACATCCTGGAATGTGAAGTCAAGGGGGCCTTAGAAAGCATCATTATGCACAGTGCTAGTGGAGGTGATGGAATTCCAGTTGAGCTATTTCAAATCTTTAAAGATGATACTGTGAAAGTGCTGCACTCAATATGCCAACAAATTTGGAAAACTCAGCAGTGGCCACAGGACTGGAAAAGGTCAGTTTTCATTCCAATTCCAAAGAAAGGCAATGCCAAAGAACGCTCAAACTACCACACAATTGCACTCATCTCACACGCTAGTAAAATAATGCTCAAAATTCTCCAAACCAGGCTTCAGCAATACGTGAACCGTGAACTTCCTGATGTTCAAGCTGGTTTTAGAAAAGGCAGAGGAACCAGAGATCAAATTGCCAACATCTGCTGGATTATGGAAACAGCAAGAGAGTTCCAGAGAAACATCTATTTCCGCTTTATTGACTATGTCAAAGCCTTTGACTGTGTGGAACACAATAAACTATGGAAAATTCTGAAAGAGATGGGAATACCAGACCACCTAACCTGCCTCTTGAAAAACCTACATGCAGGTCAGGAAGCAACAGTTAGAACTGGACATGGAACAACAGACTGGTTCCAAATAGGAAAAGGAGTACGTCAAGGCTGTATATTGTCACCCTGCTTATTTAACTTCTATACAGAGTAAATCATGAGAAACGCTGGGCTGGAAGAAGAACAAGCTGGAATCAAGAATCCCGGGAGAAATATCAATAACCTCAGATATGCAGATGACACCACCCTTATGGCAGAGAGTGAAGAGGAACTCAAAAGCCTCTTGATGAAAGTGAAAGAGGAAAGTGAAAAAGTTGGCTTAAAGCTCAACATTCATAAAACGAAGATCATGGCATCTGGTCCCATCACTTCATGGGAAATAGATGGGGAAACAGTGGAAACAGTGTCAGACTTTATTTTGGGGGGGCTCCAAAATCACTGCAGATGGTGACTGCAGCCATGAAATTAAAAGACGCTTACTCCTTGGAAGAAAAGTTATGACCAACCTAGATAGCATATTGAAAAGCAGAGACATTACTTTGCCAACAAAGGTCCGTTTAGTCAAGGCTATGTTTCTTCCTGTGGTCATGTATGGATGGGACAATTGGACTATCAAGAAAGCTGAGCGCCAAAGAATTGATGCGTTTGAAGTGTGGTGTTGGAGAAGACTCTTGAGAGTCCCTTGGACTGCAAGGAGATCCAACCAGTCCATTTTGAAGGGGTTCAGCCCTCGGATTTCTTTGGAGGGAATGGTGCTGAAGCTGAAACTCCAGTACTTTGGCCACCTCATGCGAAGAGTTGACTCGTTGGAAAAGACCCTGATTCTGGGAGGGATTGGGCCAGGAGAAGGGGACGACCGAGGATGAGATGGCTGGATGGCATCACTGACTTGATGGATGTGAGTCTGAGTGAACTCAGGGAGTTGGTGATGGACAGGGAGGCCTGGCGTGCTGCGATTCATGGGGTGACACGACTGAGCGACTGAACTGAGCTGACCTGAAATATTGCTTTGCAGGTCAGTTTATTTCAGGGGCATTACTTTTGCTTACATAGAAGATGTGTATATTGCATATTAAATTACGTTTGTTATTTAGGTGGAACCATCAGAGCCTTGCCTCACTCTGAACTTGAGCTTTCTGCAAACATCCAAAGTTTGTTAATGAAGACCTTGCCCTGCTGTTTTGCCCCACGGAATGTTCCTTTTCTTGATCTCCGCCCTCTTATCTCAGGCGCCTTTTCCTTACCACTAAGTTCAAGGCACTCCAGTGTTTCTGTCTTGTTGCCCCTTTTAGTTTTGCTTCCCTCATAGCACATACCATAATGGGAGATTGTCTTTAAGGATTCGGCTTCTTTGTGATGTCTCTCTTCCCCATTTCTCCCAATGGAATGAAAGCTCCCTGAGAGTAAGGGACTGATATACCCCATCAACCACTGGATAACCATGGTGTTTGCCAAGGGCGATTGTTGTTGTTCAGTCAGTAAATTGTGCCCATCTCTTTGCCACCCCATGGACTGTAGCATTCCAGGCTTCCTTGTCCTTCACTATCTTCCAGAGTTTGCTCATATTCAGTGTCCAGTGAGTTAGTGATGTTATCCAACCATCTCATCTTCTGCCATCCCCTTCTCCTACTGCCTTCAATCTTTCCCAGCATCAGATTCTTTTTCAGTGAACTAGCCCTTTGCATCAGGTGGCCAAAGTATTGGAGCTTCAGCATCAATCCTTCCAATGAATATTCAGGGTTGATTTCCTTTAGGAAGGACTGGTTTGATCTCTTTGCAATCCAAAGGACTCTCAAGGGTCTTCTGCAGCAACACAATTTGAAAGCATCAATTCTTCGGCACTCAGCCTTCTTTACGGCCCAAGATTCTCAATAAATATGTGTTGACTTCATTGAAAGAAGTCTATTTATCAGGTACCAATTTCCCTCCAGGGGAAAATAACACGGAATTTGGGCTCTCACAGAGCCACAGTTATCGTGTTGACATGTAAAGACTTCCTGTCACCGTAGCTGTTCATTCAAATGTGACAAGTAGCACACTGCTGTCACTTCCTATTCACACCAGCCTGGTGACCACAAGAACCGCCAGCTGTCTGTATCAGCATTGGCTCAGGTCAGAAAATGGAAGCAGGGTCTCAGAATTTTTCATTTGTTGCCATCAAATTGACCACTTAACAATCTGATTCTTTGCAAACTTCTTCTTTGGAGACCATCCCTGGTAACCATTTCTTACAATATAGATTTATGGAGACCACTGTTTATTCTGCAGCATCAGCGCTGGACTTTGAGATGTGTACAAGTGTTCAAACTTATAAATGACTTCTGTACTTAAGAAAGCAGAAACATACACAGAACACACAACATTCTGCAATTGTTTGTCAGATTAGCTGAGTAAGGTATAAAATTCATGAGAAAGAAAGACTTTTTTTTTCAACCCCTTCACTCTCCAGCTTTTTGCTGCTTCAATTGTTTTCTCATTGCAACTGGGCTTAATTGCAGTTTTGTTTATACTGAGCACTGGTTATGATCATTTTTTCCCCTTAAATGAGATAAATACTTAAGATAACTTTTTCATATTTATAGGATTTTAGTACTTTGGAGAATATGTTTTATGAATGATGCTCTATCTTACAAAAGAAAAAGAAATATATTTGAGTTTGGAAAAATGTCAATTATAAATATTAATAGATTAAATATCACTAGTAATTTCTGGTATGAGCTGTTTATTTGGAAACTTCTAAAATGGTGGTTTTTCTTTTTAAACAGTGGGCATCAAACTAAAAATAAATAATCTGCTTGATTCAAGATAAACTATATCTTTTCTTTATATTTCTAATTAAAATAATTTGTAGGTATGTTGATATTGTAATCCTTTTTATAGACATTTGTGTTTTCTCATTTGCTTTCTTTTATTTTCCCATGGATATTCATGAAAATAAATACAAATTATTACTGACTTCACTTTCTATGAGAGGATTGAGAATAGTTTGAGATGTTGCTTCTTATAAATAATATTTAACAATACTTATAAATAACAATAACCTAGGAGATTATGTTTAAATAGGGACCTTCTATAAAACAAAGTTAGACTTTTGAAAGAAGAATATTTGAGTCTCTTGAAGTTTTGAATGACTGTTTCTTTACCCTCTTTAAACTTCTTTCTTGTTCTCTGGCTTTAAAATCATTAAGGTCGATAATCTTCCTGAAAATATCTGCCATTCTTTTATAAAATATTGTTATAAAATCAGTAGGCCTAAGGAAATAAGATGAAAAGCAATAAAGGAAAGAAATATTGTAATGGGCTTACATAGGTATTTACAACTTCAGTATGAAAAGTGTGTAAAGTGACTCTCCCCTTTACACTGATTGTCTGTTCACAGTACTCACCATCCAATGTGCACACATTTGCTTATCAGCTGTATCTTCCATCCCATTTTCTCCAGATTGAAAGAAGATAAAAACGGAGGCTTTTTTTCTTTCTATTTTTCTCCATTTCATAACCAGCAATTCAATTAGGACACTTCAGATGCTCAGTAAATTGCTATATAAATATCTGTTTGCCTAAGCTAGGGACCTTATTTTTGAAATATCAGGAGTGAATAAGCCACGTCGACGACGCTGGCACTGATTTTATTTTGAGATTAGAGGAAGGCTCCTTGAGTTCAACTGCACTTTTCCTCATTTAATGATTTTCCGGGTGGGAACTCTGTTCAGGGAAATCTGGTGAACATAAAGGGCTTGCACAGATGACTAAGAGACAACTCATACCCTGAAAAACACCAAACGATAACAAACCTAAGCCATGGCAGAAATAGAGAAGAAAAATATCTTTGGTTACTATGATCAAGAAAGAATTGGCTCATCTGGGAAGAACCCCCATGTGGTTACTTTGACCCATGGTCCTCAGTTGTATTTCTGAAATCTTTGAGAAAGAATTCTAGGTTACTGGCAGAGATGAAGAGGAGGGCTTTTCTGGGCTTTCTCTGTCACTTCCTATACCCTAGAGTAAGTGTGAAAATGTGTATGAATCAGTTGTAAAATTTTATTTGAGAATAACTAAAGGATATTACTTTGTAAAAATATCTTACCACCACAGGAGGCCGCTGTGACTGCAATTATGAATCCCTGAGAACAGCTTGCCGTGCAAAATAACACAAACTACTTTTTAATATACTACTGTATTGCTTCTCCTCTAGGCTCCGAAAGCACTTGTTTATACCTCGTGTATAACATTTCTCATGTTCTGCTAGAAAACACCTCTCTCTGAATGCAACACATCCCTTGCTGTGTAAATCCCTCCTGCCTTACCTGTTCCTGTATTCCTGGCCAGGATACACTTCACAAGGTGCTCAGAAGGCAATGGCACCCCACTCCAGTACTCTTGCCTGGAAAATCCCATGGACAGGGGAGCCTGGTGGGCTGCAGTCCATGGGGTCGCTAAGAGTTGGACACGACTGAGCAACTTCACTTTCCCTTTTCACTTTCATGCATTGGAGAAGGCAGTGGCAACCCACTCCAGTGTTCTTGCCTGGAGAATCCCAGGGATGGGGGAGCCTGGTGGGCTGCCGTCTATGGGGTCGCACAGAGTCAGACACAACTGAAGCGACTTAGCAGCAGCAGCAGCAGCAGGCAACACTATATGGGATGAATGAGTGGATGAGCCACTGATAGTAGGCTTTAAAAATTAGCTACAAATACATTACAATCTTAATAACTATGAGGGTCTTGTCTAAGTGATCTGTGTGCTTTCTATATCACACATAACATAGCACATAGTTTCACATACACGGTAAAGAATAAATGATACTTCATTAAATTACATCACTGATCATAATGGCAGGTTAGTCAAACAGATTGAAAAGACAGTGACTACTTCAAATTTTCTTTGATGTTTTTGCCTCGATCAGTAAGATCCTATCATAATTCCTCACAAAACCTCTGGCTACAGAGTGATAAATTTCAGGGCAGGCCTCCTCAAAATGTGACTCTGCTATATGGGTTATTTTGAATTAGAGTTTAAGAAGCCTCTGGTTCAAGAAGAAACTTTTGTCTCCCTGGAAGCAGGAAATAATACATCTCGTCTGTGAAAGGCACCCTCTGATTGCCTGGAGGCAGAAGGTAACCTTATCACCAGACACAGAGAATATAGGGCTGAGAAGGCTGTATAAACAAACAGTGTTACTTCTTCACCAACTTACTACCCCATGCTCAAACTTCTTTGCATGGTAATGGTAGTTCCTCACAAATTTGTTGTTTCTTTGTCTAAAAGACATAAAACTGACAGCTTTGGTCACTTCTCTGAATGTTCTTTTTCTATGAGTTTCCATAAAATTTGTGTCCTATTAATCTGTCCTGTGGAGAAGGCAATGTCACCCCACTCCAGTACTCTTGCCTGGTAAATCCTATGGATGGAGGAGCCTGGAAGGCTGCAGTCCATGTGGTCGCTGAGGGTCGGACACGACTGAGCGACTTCACTTTCACTTTTCACGTTCATGCATTGGAGAAGGAAATGGCAACCCACTCCAGTGTTCTTGCCTGGAGAATCCCAGGGACTGGGGAGCCTGATGGGCTGCCGTCTGTGGGGTCGCATGTAGTCAGACACGACTAAAGTGACTTAGCAACAATCTGTCTTGCATCATGCATGCTAAGTCGCTTCAGTCTTGTCTGACTCTTTGCAACCCTATGGACTATAGCCCACCAGGCCCCACTATCCATGGAATTCTCGAGTCAAGAATACTGGAGTGGGTTTCCATTTCCTTCTCTAGGGGATCTTTCTGATCCAGGGATCGAACTAGCATCCCTTAAGTCTCCTGTATTGGCAGGAGGGTTCTTTACCACTAACACCACCTGGGAAGCCCTGTCTTAGGTTAATTTAATCATTAGATCAGCCAAAGAACCTAGAAGAGAAGAAAGGAAAAATTTTCCTCCTCTTCAGCTGCATTGTAAAAACTCTTATGTTGTCTGGAATGATGAACTGAATGTATTAGTCAAATGTTAGTTTAAAATCACAAAAATAGACATTCTGTTCATGTCCAAATTCCTCTGTGTACAATATAAATATTTCCCTCACTTACTGTATTTCAACTGATTAAAATATTGTTTAGCATTTTCTTTTTAACTAAATTTTTAGCATTTTTCATAGTAATTTGAAGAGAAATTTGTATGACATAACCATGAAAGAAAATAATCTTAAAGCAAATTTACTCAGATGTATCATTCTAGTGTTATCCTTCAGATACTATTCTTACAAATCTATGTTTAGACAGAGTTGACTACCAGGGATCTTTGATGTTTTTAATCTACTAGTTTAAAATGTAGTTTCTAAATTAGGAAAGGAGCAGGGTGATGGCATGATAGGTAAGGAACAAGTACCTACACTGGTCTAATAGTGGGCTACACTAAGTCTAAGTTTAATTCAGAAAGAATTATTTTAGTACTATTCAGATCCAGATGATGGCATTATTTCCTTAAAATATATAGGAAAAATTTTTTAAGCTGCTCATTCAAACTGCACTCCTAAAACATTGTATGATGCCTAGATTCATGCAAGTTTGAATTTTAATTCCTGAACGAATTTCACAGGAATATTTGTAGTTCTGTTCTTGGTGAGATACTTTGAGATGTGGCATAAGACAGGAGTGTCGAGTTTTATGAGGAGTCAGCTTTGGCAAGCAATGGATGGTCCAGAGATGCTAATTCCATGGCGTTTAAGCCCAGATTTGCATGGAAAAGCAAGCTGTGATGTGATAGTGTGACTTCCTGTTCCCAAATGTCTCTAGTACCATTGATGCCGGGCATGCAGAGTGACACTTCTGTGCCCTGACACATGTTGCCATGTCTATCATTCCAGAAAGTGCTTCCTGGATGTGAAATCAGCTTTGAAATGAATAATCATACTCATTCAGATTAAGAAAAATAGGAAAATATTTTAAAGTTATTTATTAGTCTTTCCTATTTAATAACTATAGAATACCTACACGGTCTGGTTTCAGCTTGGTAATTTGCAAACCCAAGAAAGTTGAGCAGGGATCATATAATTTGAAACAACAGTATAGATCAAAAAAAAAAAAAGATAAATTTCTTTCAGGTTGCCTTTTTCCTTTTCTTCCACAGCTCAGCTGCCGTAGATAGCACCTGAGTTATGTGTTCCCGTAAGCAGCAGATATAGATTAATGCAGTACTTTCTGGTTGCTAGGAAACAGAAATGCCCATTAAAAAATAAATGAGCAGTCTCCTCACTAAAGAAGTTTGCAAACCATCTAATCTCCTTGTTAGTGTGTTTGTGACACAGAGGCCCTTCCCAGGAAAGCATATTTTACCGATTTCCTTATAGAAAGGAACTAGTAGCCTAGTATTAGACAGGTAACAATTTTTCTTAGTTACTGTTAAGATTTTAGTTTTAAGGTAGACACATTTTCATAACTGCTCTCCCTCTTTTGTGCCTTGAGAATTCAGTGAGCAGTATTCCACACAGCATGCATATACACCTTGTACTTATTTCGGAATATGAATGGATTCCTTATTATGTATTTGACTAAAGTAGATGAATTTTAGTGCAAGGCTGTTTGTATTCTTTAGGGAAGGAAAGCAGCAAGAGAATTCAACAGATATTAAAATGATTGCAGAGGGGAAAAAGTGAGTGTTTTTGAAAGTAAGTGGTCTACAAATGCAGAGATTTCCTTTAATAATCAGACCTGCCAACAGGCTGAAGGTCCTTGAGTTAGTCAGTTAAATGTCTTGGATCTGAATTTTCTAACCTAGATACCAAATATCCATGTTTATGTGTGCATGTGTGCATGTGTGTATGTGTGTTGAGGGGTTGTTAGAATTGATGTTCGTCAATTCTATCACCCCTTCTTTCTACAATCATTCATTGAGAATTTACTAGAACCACCATTCTCGAGAAATTCAGGTTTAAAAAATCCTTGACTTGAGAAAGTTCACGGCGTGATGGAGAGGATAAACACGAAGCAGACAATTAAAGTATTCGAGGCAACTGTAACGCTGGAATTAGGATTTCCCTGTAGCTCAAACGGTAAAGAATCTGCCTGCGAGGCAGGAGACCAGGGTTCAATCCCTGGGTTGGGATGTTCCTCTGGAGAAGGGAATGGCAATCCATTCCAGTGTTCTTGCCTGGAGAATCCCAGGGACAGAGGAGACTGGTGGGCTACAATCCATGGGGTCTCAAAGAGTTGAACAGGACTGAGCGACTAACACAGTCCACAGTAACACACAGGAGTAAGGACAGGACGCATCACGATATTTTACTTGGTTTATCTCGCAATGAGTCTGTTCTCTGGCCCACTGACACTCCCTCCCATTCTTCATATTCCTGCTGCTTCTACGTAGACACTTACATGGACACTTACCCCGTGGAACAAAGCCTGATGACCGTGCCAATAAATAGCTCTCTGGGGGTCAACAATTTTATCAGGTATACAGTCTTAGCTAGGGACCTATACTAATAGAATTCTTGTAATTCCTGTTTCTGGGATTGGTCAGACTCTTGCAAAACATCGAAAATTTCATCAGGTAGTGTTTGTTTTCTCTTTCCAAGAAACAGCAATTTGGCTGCTAATTTTATAACTTTCCATTTATTTCTTTTGTTTGAGAGACAGGTAGTTCAGTTCAAAGGGGTTTTTAATGTCTCTGGAATCCAGAGTTAAAAACTGTGGTATCAGAAATATTGGGAGATATTTGGAGTTGTTTGTATGATGGATGCATCGGTAACAATTTTTCACATCTCCTTTTCAGTTCTTCAATACTGTAACATAAGCAGTATTTTGGGCTTCTCCAGTGGCTCAGTGGGTAAAGCATATGCCTTCAATGAAGGAGATGCAGGTTAGATCCCTGAGTCGGGAAGATCCCCTGGCAAAAGGGCATGGCAACCACTCCAGTATTTTGGTCTGGAAAACCCCATGGACAGAGGAACCTGGTGAGCTATAGTCCATGGAGTCACAGAGTCAGACGTGACTGAGCATGCAGGCATGCAAACAGTATTTTATATAATCATAAAGAAAAAAGGAGTCAAGTTCCTGGAGAAATGTTGACGTCCTCTAGGCTTTGATAATCTCAACATGGAATTGGCAAACAATAATTTCTTTTGCTTCAATTTCAAAGAATTAGAATTGATTTGAATTGGTAGCAATTACAGTTAAAGTTACACGCCTTCTTCCTGAGTCACTCAGCATCTCTGAAAA
This sequence comes from Rupicapra rupicapra, assembly GCA_963981305.1. Lineage (NCBI taxonomy): Eukaryota > Metazoa > Chordata > Mammalia > Artiodactyla > Bovidae > Rupicapra > Rupicapra rupicapra. Next base: position 6,028 of record CAXCFB010000033.1, on the reverse strand, counting down.
ATTTTTAGGAAACAGTGAAATCTGAATTCTTTCTCTTTTCACCATCCAGTCAACAGACCATCCTTACTTTTTATTTAATGAACTTCCTTGTCCTTATCTCTTTTGTTTTCCCCACCCCCTCCTAATTTCTTTACCCATCTTCACTCTGAGGAAATCAGCAAGATTCTAATACTGTATCTAATTTTGTGTATATTAAGTTCTTCATTGTGTGTATGTTATGTTGTCTCTGATTTTATAGAGCAAAGCAAAGGGTGATGATTATCTTGTACTTCAAATTCTGCTAATTTGTTTGTGTAGTTAACGCACTAAGCACTTATTGATTCATTTTGCTATTAATCGATAGTGAGGAATTGATTTTGTTACACGGAAATGGATAGCCAATGGATTGTTTTCCAAATTTGTTGGACTTTGCAACCTCTACTCACAGAGAAGATGCACAAATGGCCCCATGACTCCGCCTGCAGGGCTTCCCAGGGGGCTCAGTGGTAAAGAATCTGCCTGGTGATGCAGGAGACACAGCATTATCCAGGGTTTGGTCCCTGGGTTGAGAAGATCCCCTAGAGGAGGAAATGTTAACCCACTGCAGTATTGCCTGGAGAATCCCATGGACGAGCAGCCGGCTGGGCTACAGTCCACGGGGTCACAAGGAGTCAGATGCAACTGATCACGGGCACGTGCACTCTGCCTGCAATTGCAGCAGCCCAATTTAGGGAGGTAGATGGAGTCATTTTCTTGGTCTAAGAGGCACAGTAACACATTCAAGGTCATGGATTCAATTCCACTTCAATTAGCCTTGCCCCATTTTATTGCCATGGGCTGAATTTCTAAGTATAGACACCCATCCAACAAATAAATTCATGTACAAAGCAAGGAGCAAATAGCAAGAATGTGTGGATGGATCCAAAAAAAATACATCCCAATTAAAATTAAAAAAACAGTTTGTAAGATAGTGTCTAGAAAACGTATGAACAGTGAACAAATGAGCTGGTTTCTAACATTAAGGAGATTGTTGTTTAGTCTCTAAGTTGTGTCTGACTCTTTGCAATGGCAGGAACTGTAGCCCACCAGGCTCCTCTGTCCATGAGATTCTTGCAGCAAGAATTCTCAAATGGGTGGCCATTTCTTCCTCCAGGGATCTTCCTGAGCCAGGAATCAAACCCACGTCTCCTGCATTAGCAGGCGGATTCTTTACCACTGAGGCACCTGGGAAGTCCCAGGGCAAAGGAGATAGTTGAAAATGATAAATTTTTGTCACACTAAAAAAAAAGGTAGATTGCATAAACATCAAGTGAATTGTTTTATAAAATACTTTACACTCTGGATTTGTCAGACTGATTCACTGGGATCATTCAACCGGTTCTGCTGTTTTAATTAAGTTATCATTAACTTTTGAGGACTGATAAGATTCAACATTTTGGTAAGAATAGTTCATACATGGATGATGAGCTTCATTTGACATCCCGTCAGAATTCAGTCAATGTTGCATTTTCAGTGTTACTCAGATTGTTCTGAGGGTTCAAGTGTTGACAGGTTGACCTCTTTCCTGTAAAGTTCAGTACCAACTTTTCATGTAATTGCTGGGAGGGACTTCACAAGACTCAATTTGTACCTGTTATAAAATGATATGTCACATATCATTGTCTTATGTCACATGTCAAAAAATTCTGTGATGAACTTTGCCAAATAAATGATATCAATTTGGGCATCATAAAATACAGTTTGTAAAGAAAGGGCTTAATGATTGACTTCAATTTTCAGAGAAAGACATCAGTTCAGTTCAGTCACTCAGTCGTGTCCAACTCTTCGCAACCCCATGGACTGCAGCACACCAGGCTTCCCTGTCCATCACCGACTCGCGGAGTATGCTCACGCTCATGTCCATCGAGTCAGTGATGCCATCCAAACATCTCATCCTCTGTCATCCCCTTCTCCTCCCGCTTTCAATCTTTCCCAGCATCAGGGTCTTTTCAAATGAGTCAGCTCTTCGCATCAGGTGGCCAAAATTTTGGAGTTTCAGCACCAGTCCTTCCAAAGAATGTTCAGGGCTGATTTCCTTTAGGATGGACTGGTTTGATCTCCTTGTTATCCAAAGGACTCTCCAGAGTCTTCTCCAACAACACCTTGAAAAATTTTCCACAGTTTGTTGTGATCCACACAGTCAAAGGCTTTGGCATAATCAAGAAGGCAGGTGTTTTTCTGGTATTTTCTTGCTTTTTTGATGATCCAGTGGAGGCTGGCAACTTGATCTCTGGCTCCTCTGCCTTTTCTAAATCCAGCTTGAACATCTGAAAGTTCATGGTTCATGTACTGTTGAAATCTGGCTTGGAGAATTTTGAGCATTTCTTTGCTAGCGTGTGAGATGACTGCAATTGTACAGTAGTTTGAGCATTCTTTGGCACTGCCTTTCTTTGGGATTGGAATGAAAACTGGCCTTTTCCAGTCCTGTGGCCACTGCTTAAAAGCATGAGAAAGACATCACAAGGTTTTAATTTCCAGTGACACCCCAAATGGTGTCATTGCTGCTGCTCTACTAAATTTCTCTCCCTGTCCCTCCTATCTAAGCACTATTATTGGCTTGTGTGTACATAATTTTGTTGTTGTTCAGTTCCTAAGTCATGTCCAACTCTTTGTGACCCCATGTGTTTATGTAATACACATCAAAAATTGCATTTATTCCTCTTTTAATATAAGTGTACCTTGTTTTATCATGCTTTGCTTTATTGTGCATCATAGGTTCTGTTTTTTTTTTTTTTTTTAAAGATTGAAATGTTGTGCCCACCTGCACTGAGCAAGTCTATCAGAACTATTTTTTCTAATGGTTCATGTCTTTGTATCACATTTTGGTAATTTCTCTGATATTTCAAATTTCACTACTTTTATATTTGTTACGGTGATCTGTAATCTTTGATGTTACTATTGCAATTATATTGATATTTTTAGCAATAAAGTAGTTTTAAATTAAGGCATGTACATTTATTTTAGATATAATACTACTGTACAGTTAATAGATTATAGTATAGAAGAAGCAACCTTTAAGTGTGCTGGGAAACCAAACTTCCTGCGACTTCCCTTACTGTGATATTCATTTCATGTTGCAAGTCTAGAACCCAGAAAATCTTCGAGGCTTGCCTGTAGCTACTTTTCACAATTTCAGCCAAGGAGCGGGTCATAAGTCAGCTTGTGTGTCTTTAGGTACCACCGCGACATCGGGGACGCCTGCTTTACTTCCTGTCACCGCTAGATGTCTCTGTGGCATATTTTTGTATTTCCTGTACTACACTTGGGATCAGCACCTGCTCTTTTTAGTAGGGAATGGTATTTAGAAACCACCTCCTGCTTGTGAGGGTGCTCATTATTTCTCTATTGGCGTTGCTTCTCAAACCTTTCAAGGGGACAGAGCTGTGATGTGCATATTTTTCGAAATTAAAAGAAATCGTGATTTCATACAAGTATTTTCAACTCAAGTTTAGCACTACAGTATTTTCAATTAACTCCTTTGATTTCTATATCAGCACATATTTTTTTCCTACACACAAAAAAATATCACTAACAGTCTGAACATATTATTGAATTGCCTTATCCTGGGAGATACATAACATTATTTCAAAATAATTTCAAACTATTACTACTGATAATTAGACTGAAAAAAACAGAGTCTAAGTTTAAAATTAAAGATTTTTTTTGTAGTTCCATTTGTCTTGGCATACATATCATTGTGGATAGAGAGATTTAGTGTTCCCATTTCATGTAAAATTATTTTTCCCAAAAATATTTATTTCATCAGCTTCAACATTCATTTGTAGGCTTGTTTTCTATTCTTATTGACTTTCTTTCATTATTTGAATTCTTTTCTTCAATATGAGCTATCTAAATTTTTCAAAGTTAAAACAATATAAGATATATTTAGCAGCACTTTATTATTCGATTTAATTTTTATGATTTTAATTTTAACAGCACTTTATTATTTAATTTTTTCAATATTTAGCTGTCTAAATTTTTCAAAGTTAAAACATATAAGATATATTTAACAGCACTGTTTCCCTCCCTATGCTCTTAGAATTAATTGGACAGAGACTTGGAACAAGTGCTAAATATGCAAAGTAGATGTGGCACAGTTGGGTGTTCTCTCTCAGATGTTAGATCTGCTTGTCATCCCCGTTGACATTCAGACTCCAGGCTGTTATTTTCCAGCAGATTTCGAAGTAAGCTCTTTAGAAGAGTTAGAAAATATGCTTCCAAAATCATTGCCATATACCTAACAAGGTGAAGTCACTCAGTCGTGTCCGACTCTTTGCGACCCGTGGACTGTAGCCCACCAAGCTCCTCCATCCATGGGATTCTCCAGGCAAGAATACTGGAGTGGGTTGCCATTTCCTTCTCCAAAGAACGGTTAAAAACATGTCTGATAATCAGCAAGATCTCAGGGAAAGAGTGTCACTAAGGCACCCTCACTTTCTTGTGGTAATTCTCAAGCTGGATTACCAGTTTTTGTTTTCTAAAACTTTCCTAAAACGTGTACTTTTCTAAAACTGCTTCCAATTACTATCTGCTCCTACACTGGCTCAGAAATACCAGGCTCTTTTTGTATTTTAAAACCTTTTATTATTTTTTTTCTTTCCTCCATGTTTAAATAGTATGTAACATAAAAGGAAATTATAATATTGCAAGGTGCCATTGAACATTCACTGTCAGGCCAATATAGATGGCTATAAAATTATGTATGGAAACCATGAACCATCTCACCAGTGTTAAACATTGGGAATGATACTGTGGAAGATCCAAGGTGACTGAGCAAGTATAATTAAGGAGATTGTTTCAATTTAGCTGCTGCAATAGAAAGTGGAGCATATCAAAGAAGAGAGAGAAAACTGGGGGTTTCATAAATGAAGGGGAGGGTGTGGATAGGTCTTACCTTAGAATTCAGTTTAGTTTGGTTCAGTCGCTCAGTTGTGCCCCACTGTTTGCGACCCCATGGACTGCAGCACGCCAGGCTTCCCTGTCCATCACCAACTCCTGGAGTTCACTCAAACTCATGTCCATTGAGTCGGTGATGCCATCCAACCATTTCATCCTCTGTTGTCCCCTTCTCCTCCCACCTTCAATCTTTCCCAGTATCAAGGTCTTTTCCAATGAGTCAGTTCTTCACATCAGGTGACCAAATACTGGAGTTTCAGCTTCAACATCAGTCCTTCCCATGACTATTCAGGACTGATCTCCTTTAGGATGAACTGGTTGGATCTACTTGCAGTCCAAGAGACTTTCACAAGTCTTCTCCAACACCACACTTCAAAAGCATCAATTCTTCAGCACTCAGCTTTTTTATAGTCCAGCTCTCACAACATGACTACTGGAAAAACTATACCTTTGACTAGATGGACCTTAGTCAGCAAGGTAATGTCTCTGCTTTTCAATATGCTGTCTAGGTTGCTCATAGCTTTTCTTCCAAGGAGCAAGCATCTTTTAATTTCATGGCTGCAATCACCATCTGCAGTGATTTTGGAGCCCATCAAAATAAAATCTGTCACTGTTTCCATTGTTTCCCCATCTATTTGCCATGAAGCGATGGAACCACATGCCATAATCTTAGTTTTCTGAATGTTGAATTTTAAGCCAGCTTTTTCACTCTCCTCTTTCACTTTCATCAAGAGGCTCTTTAGTTCCTCTTCACTTTTTGCCATAAGGGTGGTATCATCTGTGAATCTGAGGTTATTGATATTTCTCCCAGCAGTCTTGATTCCAGCTTGTACTTCATCTAGCCCAGCATTCCACATGATGTACTCTGAATAGAAGTTAAATAGAAGTGACAGTATACAGCCTAGACTATTCCTTCCCCAATTTGGAACCAGTCCATTGTTCTATGCCTGGTTCTAAGGGTTGCTTCTTGACCTGCATACAGATTTCTCAGGAGGCAGGTAAGGTGGTCTGGGGACACCTTAGAATATCTAGGGACAAAGTGGTCCCTGTGATTAGACATCTTACTGAAAAACAAAAGAAGGAACAGGGGATTTCTCAGCCATCCTTCTTTTCT